>VZRR01005435.1:66932-581740 GCA_013398015.1 Oreocharis arfaki
CCCGCTCCCCGCGCCCCACGCGTGTCCGTGAGCGCTGCAGCGCCGCCCGCCGACATGAGGGGGCGGCTGCCGCTGCAGCACGTGGCCGTGGCCGTGGCGCTCGGCGTGGCCAGCGGGCTCTACATCTACGGGCCGCTCTTCCAGCCGCCCGCGGTACCGCACGGCCCCGCCGCGCCGCCGCCGGACGCCGCGCCCGACAAGAGGCCCTGAGGGTGTCGTGCGTCGCCGTTCCCGGGCACCGCCTCGCAGCCCGGCCCTCGCACGCCCCGTCCGTCGGGGGCACTGGAGCAGCTCGGAGCCGGCGCGACCGTCACCTGCCGGGGCCGTCCCTCCCCAGCCGCCTCTGTAGCCCGGCCCCGCGCTGGAGCCACCCGCCTGCTGGAGCTGCAGCTGTCTGCCTGTGTGTTTGGTAGCAGACTTTGGGACGTGAATGTTGAATCATGTATGACATTCTGAATGTTCCAAAGTCTGTTTCACATCGAAATTTAAATAACATCAGGAAACTCGGAAAAAAAAAAAGTTACTGCTGCGTGGTTATGCTCCATGGGTTTTCTTGGATTCTGATCTGATCCTCCAAGTGATAAATACCGTTTTTCTCTGCTTCTCACGGTTTCAGTTCTTAATACATCAGCTCAGTTGGGAAAGCAGTTGTGCAAATGGCTGAGAAAGGAACTGCATCCGACTTTTGCATCCTTAGCTTAGCAACAGTCAGACCTGGCCATGGGTACATACACACAGGTGCCACATGTGCATACACACAGCTTTCATTCCTGACGGAGTGAGGCTACAGTGGATATTTAATAGATAAGTCTGCCTGAAAAATGGGTTGTACTTGGAGAAGAGCCTCGGTGTGTAGCTTGGGAAGACAGCATGGCTCTTGGAATAGGTGTGGATTAGTCTGACAGATCAGAATCTGAGACTTGGGGAAACCAGATCGGTAGATAAAGTCAAGACTTAAGTAAATTTAAAAAGAAGCTAAACCCAGGAGATCTTGGGACAGACTTGTGTCAGGTTTTGTTTTTAACACAGAATCTTATTTGGACAGACTGAGGGAAGAAACCTGTTCTGTGGGTGCCTTTATATTTTAAGCCAACAATATGATGGCTGGAGGCAGTGGTATGGAAGCTGAGATGGGAGGACAGCAGTAGAAGGTGGACTGGGAGGTGCAGTTGGGTGCAGTAAATGCAGTTTGGACATAACGTTACATTGGCAGTGGCTTTGAACTGAAAGAGGACATGTTTAGATTAGATATTAGGAAGGAAGTTTTTACAGTGAGGGTGGTAGGCTCTGGTACGGGTTGCCCAGAGAAGCTGTGGATTCCCCATCCCTGGAAGTGTCTGAGACCAGGCTGGATGGGGCTTGGAGCAGCCTGGTGTAGTGGAAGGTGTCCCCACCCATGACAGGGGGTTGGAACTAGATGATCGTTAAGGTCCCTTCCAAACCAAACTATTCCATGATTCTATGAGGAAATGCCACAAAATGCCACAAAAGTTCGGTGCAAACACTGAACTACTGCAGTGACTCCAGCAGCTTCCTTTACGATACCACTATATATTGAAAAGGTTATTTTGAAGGGGTGTAGCTCAGGTCTAGTAGGTACTTCCTTTGTAAATGTAACTACTTGAATTGTCCATAAAGATGGCAGTTGAATTTGAAAAGTCTCAAGAAAGAGGATGTCTGAACCTGTGCCGGTGGAAGGGGTTATTGATGCAACTGAGCTTAAGACTCTGCTTGCTGAATTCTTGAAACTGCTGGATTGAAAGCGTTTATTGGGCAGCTGCTGAGAGTGAAGAGGACTCTTCCCTTGCGGGGGAAGGCAAGCAGCCAGCAGGCGGCAGGAAGAACTCATTAAACCCACAGTGGTGCGCAGTAACCAGGCACCGCGGATTTTCGCTGTAAAACCTGTTTTGCCTCTCATGAATTCTTACTAAACGGTGCGAGATCTTTCAGAGAGGTGAGGAGGGAAAGGCTGAAGAGCCAGTCCGGTTAATGCCGCTGAGCACCGCGCGGTGCTGCCCTCGGGCCGCGCTAAGCCCGCCCAGGTGGCCGCGGCGGGGCCGGGGCGGTGCCGCCCGGCCCGCCCCCACCTCGGGCCTTACGGGAAGTGATGTTGCCTTGACGGAAAAGACACGGTCGGAGCCCAAAAAAGGGCAGGTGCGGCGGGACGCGACTCAGGGAGCTTCGGCGGCCGCGAGGCGAGCAGGTAAAGCGGCAGGGGAGGCGAGCAGGGCGGCGAGCCAGCTCGCCTCGGCTGGTAGAGGGCTTGATCAGAGCCCCAGGACGGTGTTTCGGGCAGGGAATTCGGGGTGCTGCCGCCCCATCACTCGCCCCGCGCCTCCGGAACAGCGACACGGGCTTTAACAAAGGGGCCTCACTCGGGAGATCGAAGCGAGACGTCCGGAGCCTCAGCCTTTGGACTGCCCCTCGTGTGCTGCCCTGAACGCGAACAAATAACCCCGCTCGGGCCTTCCCACGCAGCAGCTGCAAGCTTCCCACCGCTTTAGGCGTGCGTTTCTTTTTGCAGAGGAGAAGTGGATTGCGTGTCTGGTTTAAAATTTTTAAAAAGGCTTTTAAAATGGTAAATTATTGTGAAAGCACTAGAATAATGTTATATCTGCTTAGCCAGGACTTAAGTCATACATGTGAGTATCAACAGACCTGTTGCTCCTTTCTGAACACTGCATGTTTGTCTGTGGGAGGCTTCTTGCTGGGAAGGCTCAGAAGGGCCCTTCATCCTGATTTGCAATGCTTGGGTTGAATTTACACTTTGATGATCTTGGATCTAAAGAAAGCTGAATCTGTCAGAAACACCTACTGGTTTTCCTAGCTCTGTAAGTAACTACAGCGTATTAATATGTAAGTGGTATTTTTCATGGTGCTAGCAAAGTATAAAAGACATGCTTAGAACTCTCAAAACCACTCAATTTTTATCTCTTAGAGGTGCATCAGGAATATTTTGAGCTTTCCGATTGTATGTCTCCTCTAACACTTCCCTCATGGATGGTGCTTAGGAGATTTTCATCAGGATAACATATGCATGGTTGGAGTTAGTTCTGCAAGGTGATGTGTTACTATACTTACAGGTTTTTCTTTGAAACTCTACAAAATCTATTCTGCCTGCCCTTTCTTGGAAACTTAATCTTACATAGACATCTTCTCTCAGCCCTTCTTTCTTGTCACAGACTTCTACTAATTTTGTGAGTGTTCCAAGTATTTTCCAGCCAGGGAAAAGCATATACTACCATATGCATTTCAAATGGTAGGTAAATGTAGGCATAGACTTTGTGATGCTAAATGGATGTCTCAAAAGCTTACTTAAAAAGACGGAAAAAAGAACAGCACGTTCATGTGTTTCTAGTTCAGGGCTCTAATTTAACATCTACTTAATCTCTTGCACAAAGGAGTTGGGGAGAGAGGGTGTTCTACAACTTACACTATTTTATTTTCACAGTTAACAAAATTTCTCATCAGCAACAAGATGTCTAAAACCAGACTGTTTGTTTTATCACTATCGTTAAACACGGGAACACATTATTTTATCACTTGATTACACATTTCCTTTTCTTTCAAAGAGAAGATAAGGTGAGATGAAAGAATTCTTAAGTAGCTTTTGACATTTACAGAAACAAGTATTACGTGCAGTAAGCCCTGTGTGCCTTTGAATTCTTGGTTGTGCTGTTACTGCCAGGTGTCTGCTGTGCTGCTAAATGACCAGTGATAGGTCTGTCTGCTTTCAGCATAACCCAGCAGATCAACACCATTACTAAGATCAGTCTGTCACAGTCAACAGAGGTAGTTAGAATTTAATTTAATTTTAAGAAACAGGCAAAATTGGCACTAGAGGTGGAATATAAAGAATGTCAACTTTCTCCCCTGTTCATGTCTCAGCAAATAATTGTTGCATTTGAAATGTGTTGAACTCATGTTTTAAATAATTAATCAGCAAATAATAATAATTATTTACTTCTGTAATAAAGTGGCATTATTGTACTCTGCACTCGTGATTGGTCCTGCAGAGGGTTACTTAGATATTTATAGCTAAACATTTTCTGGGCTTGGCATATGTAGTGCTCTGGAACTTTTGCTCCTGTTGTCTTGTAGATACCACTCAGTGCTGCAGATACAATCTGAGTTTACAGCACTGGCTTCAAACATGGCAAAAAAGTTGTTTGAGTATGGCATGGTTTGATAAATTCTTACCTAAAAGGCAGCTTTCTATAGCAGAAATGCTTCTTTTTTTATTTATACAAATATATTCCCAATCAGTCTTCCTCTGGGTATAGCATC
The DNA here is from genome assembly GCA_013398015.1 of Oreocharis arfaki. Taxonomy (NCBI): domain Eukaryota; kingdom Metazoa; phylum Chordata; class Aves; order Passeriformes; family Paramythiidae; genus Oreocharis; species Oreocharis arfaki. The sequence goes on from VZRR01005435.1 coordinate 71,220, forward strand.
TAGTTATGAGATTTCTTTTCCTCATTTCTTTTTTTCTCAGTCAGAACTGCGTCCCTGTCAGGAGGCAGAACTAACTTGAACCATGTTAAATCAGCTGAGATCACTTAATGATTTAATGATCTTTTATCTCCAGCGGAGCTTTGTGAATAAGTCCCAGCCATGACTTTCTTTCCTGGAACATCCTTACGTTGTTGTGTTTTCATACATAAAACAGCAGAATTTACTTTTGATTTATAGTAATAAGTAGTCTCAGCGCCTGTGATTTATTTTCCAATCTAATAAGCCTTATGGCATATATATTAAAATATGGCATATAACCAGCATACCTTTTTCCTGTGGTGCTGGTGTGGCTTCAAAGGGCTGAGGATGCTTTGGGGTGTGTGTGACAGTTTTGCATATACCGGGTGGTGGAATCTTTTTCACATTCTGGCACATTTCAGCACTCTGGAGCTGACCTAACAAGTTCTTCGGTATTTTAAACCACAGGAGGAAAAAAACCCAGGCAAATGTCCTGCTTCTATGGCCCTGAGAATGATATCAAAGTGTATACCAGTGCAGTGATATTTTCCTGAATTTGCAAAACCATTTCCCATACTGTTTTCTTTCTCTATGTCTGATGCTTCTTCTGATGAGAAATGGGTAAGAATCAAGCGTGTCAGAAAAAGGCACTTCTGGAAGACAATGTGAAGACTAGTAGTAAGGTAGCAAAGGGGCAGGAAACAGCAGTGAAGATACAAACTTAGAAGGAATAAAACTTTTCTAGAAGTCTGTGGTTTGCAGTGGACAAAAGAAGTTGGTATGTATGCGAGCAGTGTTTTTAATTTAAAAGTCAAATTTATGGACATCAGTGAGGAGTATTTTGAAAATAAATCTATACTTATGCAGTAATTCTTTGCGTAAATGTGATATGTGAATGAAAGGACTTTAAGGAGTAGACCTTGCTGAAATATTTTATGATATTTTATATGCAAATAAAACACTGGATGGGTGTAAGGGCACTGCTACACAAATCAAGTAGCTGATTCCAAATTAGCTTTCGAGTTTACGATTCCAGTTTTGCAGCTGTGTAGAGCTATTGGTTTGAGAGGTGATAACAGGATGAAGGAATAAATAGCAAAGTGGATAGGAACTCTCAATCTGGAGTAACACTTTCAGGTAAGTTGAGCTCCAAGAGTAGAAGCAATGCCTTTTATTAAAGCAGTTTATTTTGCTGGAAAGGATAGGCTTTCAAGTATGTAAGCCCCTTTCAGGTTTGAATTAGAAACAACAGAAAGCAAAGCAAAATTGAAAACAATCGATGCACAATTTTTATAGTACTCCTATTAGGCATATGTCATTAGAAGGTGTAGAAGGTTCTCTGGAGAAGTGCTGTTGTCCAAAGTCAGCCCAGTCTCAGTCTTAAGGCCTGGCTCATTATTTTCCTAACTGTGGGATGTTTGATTTGGTTCTCTTATCACCCAAAGACTGTAAGGAAAATGGTTGCTCTGCGAACTGAAAGGAAGAAAACAATTCTTTCCAGTAACATCCTTGGGGAAGGGGAATACTTGGACTAGACTGAAGGCTGCTAGTAGTGATAAGGACTAATAAAGCAAATATGTTGGGTATGGGGAAAAGAAAGCTTTATTCATTTTTCCGAACAAAAAATGCAAGTTTTCTGTTTTTTCTCGTGTCTCTACCAGTCTTGCTAGTACAGTATTTTGTATTGGTAGTTGCTGAGGGAAATTGCCTTCCTCCTGGAGATGCCTGCTGATAATTGTGTGGCTGTCATGGAGTGTTGGTGTATTTTGGGAATGTCAGGGTATCACTCAAAGCTCACAGTTGTGAGATTGCTTGTGCTGCGAAACTGTTTTGTGCAAGGTTTGCATGAGATAAATTGCTGCTACAGTAATTGCCAATGGCTGGTGCTTTCCAAGTCTGCTTGGAAGCCTAGATAACATTCAGAATGTGGATTATAGAAAAAAGCAGGATAATTGGGGCCTTTTTATGGTGGCTGGTTTTCGTTTGTTTTTTTTTTTTTTAATTGCAGAGGCTAATCGTAATTCCTCCTCTCCCATCCCTACTTGTTCTAAATCAAATTTTATGCGTGACAAAATATGACCCAAAATACAGGTATCAGGTTAGTTCTAGCCCTGCTGGTATCATCCATTTCCAACAGAGTCTTTCTCATGCAGCACTTTCAGATCCTGTGCACGTAAGTGCACATGCTCCACTGACTTTCTCCTCTAACATTGATTCAACTCGACAGGTCTTTTCTGTCGGGGCATGAACTGTCTGACTAATACTTAATTTTTCCGTATTTTTTTTCTCAGAATGGTGTCAGGATAGACATCCCTGTACACAGATGGTGTTAACCAAGTTTGGAGATAGTACTGTCTGATTCGATTGTGTTTCTTCTGAATTTGATAGCAAAATTCTCGTAATTTTAGTTTAAATAAATGTAGGCTCAAGTTGGAGTTGTTAAAGTGGTAGTTTTTAAAATGTTCTTTATGAAATGGGAGAGGCAACTATAAATCTTTATTTGATAGTTTTCTGGAATTGTCTGTTTGGATATAGCCCAGAGGGCCTGAGATCCTGCTATGTGTCAGAAGGAGCTGCACAGCAGGGTTTGGAAGGCCCGTGAAAAGAACGTGCTGCAGAAGTAGAATCATGCTTTTTAGTAGCTTTTAAAACACAAGACAGATCTCCCTCCCCCAAATCTGGACTGCTAGTGCAGCAAAACTCCACTGGTTTTATTCCATTCACTCTCTATTAATAGATGTGCTTAATTTAATTTACTTTTAAAATAGATAGTGTCTTTTAAATCCAACTTGAAAGCAAATGTAAAATTGAATTTCTGTCACAGTATGTGCTGCAGCAGGTGCAACCTGGGCAGCTGGTGGGTTTCCCTTGCAGAACTGGAAACTCTAACTGCCAACTTTCAGGGGAGGCAGCATCCTGCTCTTCCCTTTATCCAGTCTGCCATTTTTTCACAAAGTATATAGAAAGTTCAGGTCTTTGTGGCTTCTTCCCCTCTTTAAAGGAATGTTAAAGCTGATCAGCAGATTCAAGTGTTGGGAGAGAAGGCAGAAATAACAGAAATTCAGTGTCTCTGCCCCTCTCTAATGAGCTTTGTTTCCTTAGGAAACCAGGCTAAGAGGCATGTCCTCATTTCAGCTTTGTTTTTTGCATTGCAAATTTGGAGCTTTGTTCCAAGAAGTCCTTATTGCGTTCATAATCTCCAGTGTGGTGTGTTGAGCCTTAGGGATTTTTTCTTCAGCCTGGCATCCTGTGGGAGCATGAAGAATGGGAGCACTAACATTTTTAGTAATTGGGAATCACACAGGGACTGGAATGAGGCCAATGGAACTGAAAGACCTACTTTGGTAATGTACTGCAGAATCACCACCTTTCCAAACCCATCCATTCCTCCTGCATGCCCTGAAGGAAGGCAGACCAACCAGTCAGGTTAGTTAACCTGGGGAGTCACTGAATAAATGGGAATATGAAGGATCTCTAATGTTAATGGTGTTCATGCCTTAAGAAATGGTAGAAAAAAATAGGCATCACAGGTGTTTAATTTGGTTTCATGTGCTTCATTGCATGGAAGATCAAAGAACAATACACTGCAGAAGCAATACTTTCTGTAGCTCAGAAGCAGCAGACTTCTCTGTCACATATTTCACATAACTAACCTTTCCATTTTTCCTCCTGAGAGCAAATTTAAAGTGTAAAAGGCACTGGTGTCAGCTTGTGAGGAGAATGAAGAACCACTTGCCCTATTAAGTAGATTCAGAAAAGATGTGAGCAAGATCTTCTTGTACTGGAAAGAAGATCCAGCTCTGCTGAGATTGGTTTTCAAATAACATGTTGGATCAGGTAGTGCTAAGAATAAACACATATCAATCAAGCTTTAGTGTGGATAAAAATATGCCAGACACTTTCAAAGCTGTATTAATATAGTATTGTAAAACACTGAAAATCCTTTCTTAGGTAGCTGAAGTGCCCGTGTTCCTTTAAACTGGGACAGTAGCTTCCTGTAAAGCTACTATGTTTTTTAATTTAAAAAGTTCACTTAGTCATCAACCCTTTAAAGTAGATAAAGATCATCGATCTAAAATGAGATTTGTAGCTCTTCAGGCTGAAGATAGAGGCATCAGATTATTGGTGTGCTTTTACAGCTTCTCACCCAATACAGGGCCACTTGTGTCTCATGCAGTGCTGCTCTAGGTGCTCTCCTCATGCAGTCAGGCACATGCTTCAAAAGTCTTATGTGAGCCAACATAATCTCACAGAAGAGTTGTAGCATGTGAAATAATCCATCCATCTTTAGGTTACATGTTCTTTTGAGTACAGATTATGTAATTTGAGAAGTGTGAACGTTGCCAAAACACCATTTCCTACGTGCAAAATGATCACATTTGTTTGATTAAACAAATAATCATGTTTATTCATACACATTGCCATTTTAAATAAACCTGTTTTCATCATTTCTCGGTGTTTTAGCATCTTATACAAGGACATGTACAATAGTATTTTTAAATTCTATTTTCTTTCTGGTATTTCAGAACTGTAATAAGAGAGAGAGAACCAGGTTCAGGTACTAAAGGGTTCTTTCCTTCCCGTTTTGATTCAGATCTGGGGTAGGTATCTACACTTGGCTTTGCCTTGGGATAGACTGTGCATATGTGGGCACTAACAGAAAGTGGTGCGGAGGCAGAGACTTGCAGTTGAACAGAATTGACAGATCAATTAAAGTTGCTTGTATGGGATAATTTTACTAATCTTTTCTGAGGTCAAATATAACCATGTATAAATCTTATTTTGGGAAGCAATCTTTTGATGTTTTTTCTGATGACAGAGTTTGGTCTAAAGTTTTTCAAAGTGCTGATGTTGAGTGCCCAGCTGCTGCAAAGGATTCCTGTTTTTAGGCAGTGTGATGTTCTATGAAAGCAAAGTTTATGCTTTTCATTTGTTGATTATTTTACTGGTGACTCTTTGTCATTGAAGAGATCTTGGTAATTCTTGAAAGTTAGTTATCTGGAGCCTCTCTTGAAGGGGATTATTTCAAAGAACCTCTTTTCTATGCCAAATGCTACAGATCTTAAATATACCAATACTTTATCTCTTGCAATGCTGAAAGAAAGCTCTGTCACCATTACTAAAATTGCCTAGATTGGCTTACAGTTGAAAGAACATAATGAAAGTTTTACTTTAATCTATAATAATTGCATGTAAATATTACTAAATATTTAGCAGGTGTGCCTTTGGGTAGCAGAAAGGCCTGCCTGACCTACTTCTATTTTAATCACTGAAGGGATATTTCATGATTTGGTCCTGGCAAAGTTCAGCTATTACAGTTCTGGTGTGAAAGCTGATTTTGTGAGCGTGGCTTGTCTTTTTTTTTTTTTTTTTTTTTTTCCTTCTTCCCTGGAAGGATATTGGTGAGAGGAAAGCAAAAGAAAAAATCCTTTATATGGAATATATCTCCTCCTGTCAGGTCTTTTGAGTTCTGTCCTGAGGTACTGGCATGTTACTGCAGAGCAGGGGCAGATGACATTGATGTTACGGACGACTCTTGGCTTTGGAAACAGGGATGTGTTCTGTAGCATTATCTGAAATGGGCTGTTACTAGATCCACTTCTTCCCCTATTCCTCTCTTCAGTGACAGATGTCTTTATTTCTGCAGGCAGGTAACAATCCAGCATTTTTCTTATGGAAGAAACATCTTCCACAGAACAGTTTGCACACCTGCGACTTTTCTCAGGGGCATGGAGAGTGTGAAGGCAAATGTTATGACACTTGTAATGAAGAATGCTCCACACTGTTCACCGTGTTTAACTCCTCAAATTTCCTCTTAAATTCCTGGGCCTGCAAAGCATAGAAAAGTTTTACAAGTAGACCATAAATTCCATGCATTCAGATAATTTTGTTCATAGAACCTGTTCATAGAACTTGTAAAAATGTTGGGAATATTGAATAACTAAGTGGATGGCTATTCCTTTGTGGTGCTGGAGCTTCAAAACTGCTTTTCACAATTTCAGAACTTTACTGGTGTAATTTTGATCCCCTACGTAAACTGAGACGTTGTCCAAGCTCTTATAACCCCCTAGGACTGAGGCAGCAGTGGGAGGAAGGCTGGCTTTGGGCTGCCTGCAGTGGTTCCTGTTCCAGCTGCTGCTGCTTGGTTTGTGTTCGCTTCCTGCCACCACAGCAGGGCTTGCTCAGCTGCCTGTGCAGCATTTGCTGAGAGGCTGTAGACGTATTTGTTTAAAAACAGGGACTATAAATAAATAAACAGTGTTGTCCTCCCAATTTATAACTCTCCAGTTTGAAATCAACATAACTTCACCCTCCAAAAAAAGCTTTATTTCAACTGTACCTTTCTGGCGAAGTCTTACTGTTTTGGATAAAACCCTTGTGTGGGAGGGGGGAAGGAAAAATTAGTTGGTGTTCCTCACACCAAGTTGGTGAGAGGCAAGTTGAGCAGCCTCGTTTCGTCCTGAAATAAAACACTGAAGTCTGGGGATTATTTATGAGTTGTTTTTCCATTAAAGATGGCAAACATGTGACTGGGTGGAGGAGTCTGAGCTCCATTTACATTGCTGGTTGAGACTTCCAGACAGACAGTTTGTGCTCAGTGTGTGTAGTCACCCCCCAGGGCTGTTTGCAACATGGCAGAAGAGTTGCTGCTTTGTCTGTCAACACTTCTTATCCTGTTCCTCCTTCTGCACTCTGGAGCAGTTACCAGAAATTCTAGGGTGCTTGTGGTCTGAATATTTCTTCACAGTTAAGCGAATGTGCCGGTATTGATCAGGGAAGCAAGCAGTTAAAGATTAAAAATGTGCATATTGCTGAAAATTGAGCACAATTCTATTTTTTAATTGCATGTGGGAGCAAAAAAGGGACCTTTATATTCCTCTAAAACTGGTGAAAATTATAGAAGATTGGATTGAGCCAAGAAGAGGTAGAGTATTAAAAATTACAACCTGTAACTAAATGTCAAAGAAGTAGATTTTAGTTAATTCTGGGAAAAAGCTAAAGCAGGGAGTGAAAAAATGTTCTAGCTCTGTATAACAGAACTTAGATGTTCACCAGGGCAAGGAAAATAAAAATTGGCTTGATTCACATGAAAGGAGGCGAGACAGTTGAGCACTGAAACAAGTGAGTTAAGAAGCATGTGGAGCTGTCTTTGTTACTGGTAGATGCATCTGTATGTTAAATGTTTGTAGCAGCCTGTCTGCAGCACTTCTTAAATTATAAGATTGGAGACTAGTCTTAGACACCGCCTTAATTTCCTTTCTTTGCTGCTCTGGAAGCAGCTTGAGGAAAGAAACTGAGCCAAGAAAGGATTGTGCAAGAACACTTGTCTGCAAAAGCTCACATCTGCTAAATCTTACATGGTGAGTGCAAAACTTGCTTTGTCTACATCTTTCAGTCCTCTCCTGTGAGCATCTGTAATGTCAGCGGTGTCTGAGAGAGGGAGAGATCTCGTGGGACTGCAGGGGGCTGTGAAGGTCCTGTCTCATCCCTTGGCCCCAGTACAGGATCCTCCATCCAGCGAGTGCCTCAGTGCGGACACCGGTGTTGAAATCGGGGCAAACGTGTGAATTATGCCTCTTGGGCGCCTGTATTAGCAGGCCCTTGGAAACTGACTCATTGAAGAGTTGGTTTACATGTTAAATCAGTAGCTTTATTTCCTTGAAGTCATTTAAATGTTTAAAATGTCTGCATGCGTCTCTTAGGATTGTACAGGGACAGGAGCTTGCAGGTTTAGCATCAGCGTTTCAGAAAGTTTCTGGCAACATCATCACTCTGATCTCTTCTCGGAGCTTGTTGCCATCAGAAGTGGTTCAACAGAAAGGACTGGACACAGATGCCTACAAAGTCCTACAGTCACTGCCACTGTCTTCCCAAATTCTTCCAGCTCCCTCTCACATGGTCTCTTTCATTGTCTGTGCCAATTTTGTTATCAGTAACTTTTTCTGCTGTCTGTAAAGGTGGGAAATAAAACCAGTTTGGGGAACTTTGGTGCTCGCCATGTTTCAATATACTACACTACTGTGTTTGCTGTATTTTTTTTTTTTTTTGTATACTTAGAAAAAGTTGCGCTCACATACTGCAGCTTCCTCTCCCTACGACGAGGAGGAGGGTCAGTAGTTTATGCAAAGGCTCGAGGTGTGTTACCTGGTTTAGGGAGATCTAGTTGGCTACTTTGCTTTCTTTTAAAACGGGGAAAAGAGATCACTTGATCGGTCAGCAAGACCACATGACAAGCAGCTGAATGTAATTAGGTGGGGAGGGTGGTTGTGTGGGGCTGGCAGCTTCCCATGTCCAGCCAATGTTAGAGCTATTAGTCTGAACTACGCGATTTTGGTTTTATTTTCTTTCTCTGCTGATGCTTCCTGTAGATGAGAAATGGCTCTTTTTGCATGACTATGATATTCAAGAGATCTGAACTGTGTCAGGAAACTCACCACTGAAGCACGCTTGGAAAACTGCAGATCCATTCTCAGCTGTCAAACATAGGTATGTAAACACTTTCTCTTTTGTATTTATTTTCAGAAGATTTGTTACATTGTTTTCCTTGAGCTGACTTTGGTGTGTCAGCTGCTCCTCTGTTAAGAGCTTTGAAACAATGTTGCTGGACTTTAACAAGCTGCCTGGAATACTCTGATTTTGAGAGAGAGTTCGGCACTGCCAGGTCCTCATGTTCTAGAGGGAAAAGTAAAGCTGGGGAGTACGCTTGGCTTATGTAACACATAGGCTTTGGGGTTACATTACAAAATTGCAGTTCTCGTGGTATGTATTCATTAGTCATTGCTTTTCACAAATAAATCAGATTTAAAGATAAACCAGGGTAAGTTTATTAACAAAATAGAATGACTGCAGTGACCAGTGTCTGGATCCTGTTGCCCTAAGATGCCCGTTCTGGTCCCAAGTCATCAGCTTACATTTTCTTCTGTGTTAAGTCAAACTTGTTCTGCAGTTGGAAGGTGGAATTAGACCCCTGCTAGTAAAGTGTGCTGTGCAAATAACATTCAGAATACTGAACAAAGTAACTCAGTATTTTTAAATGTTGCAGTGCTTGAACTTTCTTCCTCTCTGTTTCTTCATGTGTTCCCATTAGCATTTAAAGATAAATTATACTGAATAAAACAGTCCTTTAGAATGGTGGGGTTTTTTAACTGCGTTGGGCACCAGCATGTTTGTTATCATGTTTGCTAAAGGGATGATAAAAGGAATGAAAATGGCGTGTCACACAGTCTGTTATTTTTAATTCTCAAGAGAAATTGAATAGCAAGGAACCTTGAGAGCTCATCTAGTTCACATTCCTTGTTCAGTCATATACTAATGACTTGAATCTTTAATTATGGTAAAAGCAATATGAAGGCGGGCTGTTATTACTGTGTTTTGTATTTCCTTTGGAAGAAACTCAGAATATATGTACACACCTGACTAAGTCATGCCATGCCACCCTCAGCACGATTTTGTAATCAGGCATCCTTTCTAGTCACGTGTTTGCCAGCATTTTTCTAATAATGGACGAAAACTCCGGTTTTTGTAGACTGTAAATAACCAAGGAGGAGTTGTTCAGGGAACAGAAAACGGTATTCTCCTCCACTTTTGTGGGAAGGTCACAAGGCTTTCCCAGGGTTTTATTTGATGTCTAGCCTAGAATGTCTTAAGATGATTTTTCTCCTCCAGGTTTTCACCAGCTGACTCGTGTTTATGAGAGAGAAGTAAGAAATTCATAAATGGAGTTCAATAAATATCTTTTCTTGCTGTTTCCTTATAGACATCCCCAGTGTATTAAACGTTTATATAAAATAACTGGGGAAAAGGGTTTTGTAATCATTGATGCTTGGCTTACTGTTTTTCTTTTTCCTGTGCTGTGTTGATGGATTGGTTGTTGTAGCTGCTTCACTGTAATTTACTGTTATATAATAGTTTCATTTATTGCATTACATGTGTATTTTAAATGTTACAGAAACTATTTCTAGCACATTTTAGTGTAGTGATTGCTAATAGCCTGAGTTATTTGAGGATTAAATTTTGATAATATTGGGATTCTTTTGTACACTGCAAAACAATTTGCTAGCATTTGGTACTGCCACCCTTTCCCTCACCATACTCCTATTGAATTTTGGTATATTTGCGTGTTTCGAGCATGTCTTCAATTTATAACACCATATTAAACAAAATATCCTTAGTGATTAAGCCTGGCAAAGACAAACTGGGGATCTAATTCAGCTGGGCTTCTTTAAGCACGTCACTAACAATGGCATTAAAGAGAAATTGTAAAATTGTTTTGTTAAGAAAAAATTAGAAAAAAAAAAAAGGCCAACAAAAATTCTGAAACTGTAGAAAACTTAGAATGACCTCAAAAAATCTTAATTCTAGTTAATGGGAAAAGATCTGGAAGGTATCCTAGGAGAAGGAGAGAAATAAGCTCTAGACAATGGGAAGGAGAAAAGGGAGTAACTTTCATTAGGTCTAAAATGTTTTACTTCATAACTAAGGAACAGTGTATTCCTGCTTCTAAATATCATTTAAACACTGTGTCATAGGGATAAAATTTCTTTTTAAAAAATCAATTTTGATACATTGTGATGCAACTGTTGGTATAAACAGAAGAACTGTGATCTTGGTGAGGAAATTCTCTGGGAGTGAGTGGGTTAGTTAGCATAGCTCCTCTATAGGCACTGCAGCTATACTGATTAGTGCTAACTGAGATTTTCTTTTTTCACATACTTAATTTGTTTTTACTTCAGTCTCATTACTGGATTCTTAGTTCCTTCTATAGTAAATCACATGCATTGATTTAAAATCAAACCAAATGCTGCAAGCCAAAGCCAGTCTTTTAGCAGATGATGAAACACCATCACATACTTTAATGAGTCTTTTCATATAGAAGCTCTTGTGGGGCAATACCATTACATACACCCGTTTTCTTGCGACTTGTGTTTAGAAGGGCACAGCTGAATAGATTCTTTCATATTACTTACCCATTATATTCTGTTCTTCATTTCAGAGGTTCGATGCCTTTCTCAATTATGGTGTAGAATTGTTCTGTGAAATTGGTTTGCCAGTTTGTGTGAGATTTTTGAGTTTTTCACGAGCAGGCAACATTTCTATTTGGTGTTAAGCCAAGACAGCAAAGTCTGTATCCACTGTGGTGTGATAACTGCATTCATGTCTCCTTGACACAGCTTTTGACAGGAATCTTGCACTGCTTGAATCAATTAGAGCATTCTGACTGGCAATTTATTTTCATAGAAAAGCTTTGTGCATTTTTTCTGGAACTTGAGTTACGGAGGTGGTTGTTCTGCAAGCTCACTGCTGCTAAGCCATTTATTAGCTATAAACAGAACCATTCTGAATTTTAATTGAAGACTTCTGAGGGCAGAGGTACAGAATTGCCTGTTACTGTAGGTCAGCTCAAGTGAAACTTGAGGATGCTTTGTGTGCATGAAATGTTAGGAAAGAATTCTTTAGAAAGGCATCTACAGTAGGAAAAGCTGGCAACAGCTGCCACGTTTCAGGTGGGGGTTTACTCAAGAGCCATCTTGGGGCCCCTCCCTCTCTCTCTAGGAACAACTAAAAGGAAAGGTATGGGCAAACTGTGGCATTAGACTTATGCTGCTTCTTGCTTTCCTTACTCATATATTCCTACATAACACCAATTAGTGTAACAACTTCTGGTTTGCTGTGCTGTTTATCTCAGAAGTCTTTGCTGTGTATCAGGATTTAACTATAATTCATGATGTAATATGGGATTGTGATCTGAGCAGTGAGATAAATATTGTTGGCAACTCAGGTTGAAAAACAGCAGGCTTTTTGAATGGAAGCTTTGTGTTGAGCAGTTCAGCCTGCTTAATCAGTGCTTCTTTTGAATTATGCCTTCCCTGAGGCTCTAGAAAGCTGTGCTAGGATACGAATTGAAGCCAACATTTTGCCAAAGCACTGTCTGAGTATTTTGGCAGACTGCAGAGCCTCAGTAGAAGGCTTGGGCAGTGTTAAGTCATGCTGCAGTTCCGGAGCTGTTCGAGTGGAGGATAGGGTGGAAGTAGGGGCTTGGCTTTCAGTTCTTGAAAGAAAAACCCACTCAAACACCATAGTTTTAGCTTTGCTTTGTTAGAACAGTTTGAGTGATACTTTTGAGCCACAGGAATGCTCCAAAGTGGCTGTGTCTTGCTGTCACACAAAGATTTCAGTGAAGGTTTCTGTTTTGCTGTCGCACGTTAGTAACTTCCTGAAGAGAACAGATTGTGGCCTATTGAATACAGCCTATTTCACGCAGAAGTGGTGTTTTATTATGTAATGAGCATGTTAAGTTGCCGCGGCACTGCCAGGGAGTGCACCGCAACATTAAGTTATGACCAGAGTATTCTCAGCAAGTTATTTCTAACCTTTTCATAGCATCTGTAAAACATGGAAGCGTCATGTAGGCTCGCTATCTCCCAACATGTTTATTAAACAAGTCCTGCTCAGCACTGGCTGAAAATATCTCTCTCAGACAGTACTGGCTGAAAATCTTCCTCAGACTGTAGCTATTACAGACCCTGAAATCAAAGGCTCAGTTTCTTTTTGAGACCTCTCAGGAGCAGATTATTCACAGCTGACACCCACCTCTCAAACTCCTGAGTGTCCTGCTGCCAGCCTGCACTGCTCTGACTGGTTCCCCTGGCAGCACAGTCTGAGGTAGGTCCAGCGAGCTCTGCACCTGCAAGGATGCTTCTGTTAAGACTGTACGATATTTAAAAGTCTGGGGGAAGCGAGTGCTAGCTGTGAGCCTCAGTTTTATCCATCTAGATCCATCCTTCCATCTCTGTCCATTTGTACCACTTCCTTGCTTAGCATCTCTAACTGTCCCGTGATGCTGGATTTGAGGAGTAGAAGGAATAACCTTTTCTAGTTGCAGGACAGGGTTCTAAATGACAGTTTCCTTTGCTTCCCCACAGATAACTGCAAACTTATTTTGTTCTTTTTGTTAGACTCATTTAAGAAATCCCTCTGATTAAATATTTTCACAAGTAACTTTTTATGATTCCTACTGTCATGCCTGATATCCATAGATAATAGAGTTTTTCAGCTCACTAGAAATGGATATGGCTTAGTTGTTCAGTCAGTAACTTTGATAACCAGTAAACTTTCTGGGGAACAGGATGTTTTCACTGGTTGCTGGAAGTATGATCTGACATATTAGTCCTGCTCCAAAAGGCCGGGATGCCTTGTGATTAGCTGCTTTCAGAAAAAGTTCTGATGGAGTTAAAATTTTTTTGATATTTCAATGGCTCCTAAATAATGGGAAAGCATTTCACTTCCTAAGAAATAACTAGAAGAACAAAATGTTAGAAATCCTCTATACTGTGACCCCTGTTGGTTTTGTTGTAGCTGGGACAGATCTCAATATTACATTAAAGCCATAATGCTAAAGAATGGCAGCGGCTGCTGAAAAAAAAGGTAACTTTTGTTGTATCTTCCAGTCAACAATGAGATTAGCAAAGAAAAGTGTTTACCTCCCATGAAAAACAGAAAAACCTATGTATTTTCCAATCCAGAGGATGAAAAGGTGGATTAAATTCTGCACTGCAGTTCTTTCCTGCCTCACCCCTTTGTATGCTTGCCCACATCATGTTGGATAAATGATGTAGTTTTATAGTTCCCATTTGTATCACATTTGTGTGGTCTTCACTTTTATTTAACAAAGATTAGGAGGTATCTTCGGGTGTCTGGTAGCTGACCTTTCCCATTGACTTCTAATTGACCTAATCAGGATAATTTATTTTGCCAGATTATTCCTCTCTAATGCAGGATGTATCTGGTATCCTTCATAAGCTTGGCAGTGTGACCTCTTGGAGAATTATTTTCTTTGTTCCAGATATCTGGCCTGTGAAACAAGGTAGAAGGTAGCTGAGAACTCTCCTGTTCCGAAAGAGAAATGTATCTATATCTATATTGTTGTATTTTTTTTTAAAGAAGCTGCAGATATTTTCCTCTGGCCATTTACAGTGTGTGCTTTAATGGGCTTAAACAAAGAACCTGGCCTGACTAAAATGTATTGCAGCCTACTGAATCACCTACATAGGCAGAGCATAACTTATACTTTCTTTAGCATGAATACCTGCACTTGTTTTCCTTGAGATGCCATTTCATTCATATTCTACCGCATATTCATATTCAGCGCATATGAAACTGCTTCTTTTTTTCAGTTTTTAGATTTTTAACTTTTTGAAAAAATGATTCGTCTTACTCTGCATTTTCATGTATTTGTTTATCTGCTGGAGATTTTTATCTCCTGGTAAACCAAACCCTTTCTTAAAGAAAAACTCAGTTCTTATTATCGTATGTGATTCTTATTATCTTCTCCTTTACCCTTTGGTGGCTATTTCTGTGGGCAGAAATAGAAGTGTGCTCCTTTTTCCTGCCCTTCTGAATTTGAAAGTGTTGCTGAATGAGGAGGTGGTCAAACTCCTGGATATATCCCACCTATGAATATGACCAACTTTGTGGGTGAGATCCTTGTGGCTCCTGCTTTGTCCGAAACAGTTGGAAAATGTCTATATCTGTGTAGGACTGTCATTGATAATTCCTTGATCCTGGGAAGAGTAGGTACAGTGCAGTGATGTGTTCCAGATGTTAAGGTTATGCTGTGAGGAAGGATGTGGGTCCCAAAGTGGTCAGAATTGTAGTGTTAGGGAGGATGCTGGACATTGCTCTGCATTTCCTATTTATAAGTTAGTGAAAAAGCACGGCAGTTAACTTGGAAGCCACAGTGGCTTAATGTATTTATTAGAGGAAGAGGGGAACGGTTGAAGACGGAGTAAGTAGTATGGAACTGCTTAAAGGAATTAAAAATGCTTGCTTTATTTTCCCCAGTTTACTCTGGAGTTTATTCACTTGATACAGATGTTTGCTTCACTGCTTTTACTTGAAAGCAGCTTCTGACGAGAGTGCAAAGAGATTACTTGTGAGGCAAAAGCTCTTGTTCCCAGGAGAGGGACAGATCCTCTGAGGTTGTTCAACTGTTTTTATCATGTAGTGTTGCAAATCTCTGTCTGTCTACAGTATTTCCTTACCATGGAACATGAAGATATTAGGAACTGATGAGGGAACAGAGATGGTGCTGTGCTTGTTGCACAGAAGTTGAAACTGCACGAAGATCCTCCCATATAGGGACTATTGGGCAACCATCTGCAACATTCCTGCTTTTATTCTTCAGTTTTTTCCAGTTTCATGCTGCCTTTAATTTGTTTATGTAACTGAGCCAGCCTTTGAAATTCAGCTGCCTATTTGTTGGTTTGGTGGTGCTGAAATGCAAATGCAGTTGCAAAACCAACTGTTGTTTCATTTCCTGGCTTCTCCATTCCTAGTTTCTCCTGGTTTTCTGGAAACAAAGTCCAGAATCTGCTGTTCCGTTGCCTGGCCTGTTGTGCAAGGTTCTCACCACATCTGCAGACCTGTCGCTTCCCTTTTGTGCCCCCTTTCTGGGTGGGATTATAATTTTATGCCTGGCATCTCCCATTATAACTCATTCTCACAGTGCTTTCTGTGCCCATCAGTTCATGCTCTCAAAATGCTGCAGTTGTAGCAATACTGAAAAATGGTTGTAGAGTACCTTCAGCTAAATAAAAGTGACATCAGTGGAGGCTAAAACCTCCCAGCTTGTGTTTTTGTACCTAACTTTGCAGATTCTTATGTATGTTGAGCACCCTTAAAATTAGTTAGATCTTTCCAAGAAAGAGGCGCTCCTTAGACGTTAATCCTGCAATTCCTTAAAATTTCTCTACAGTTGAAACTAAAAACATCGTAACAGTAAAATGTCAGGTAAAGCAATTGAAAGTAACCAAGGATTATTTTCTTTCTTGTTGTTTATGTTACAGAAAAGCCCTAGAAGTCACAGAAAGTGTCATTTTGACCAAAACTAAAACAAGACAGGTCATATATTTCCCTAAGAAAAACGATAGTGCAGCTCAGAACATTTTGGTGAAGCGCTTATTTGTTAGTTCTCTTCCCCCAGCGCAGCAATTACTTGAGTTTATGAAATATTGTTGTCATGATATGTTTATGTTACATTTGTACAGATCTGGCAGCTTTTAACAAAGCACTTCTAACAAAGTGCTGACTAAGCAGGAACATTATATAAGTCTGTCCTTTGTTTGGACAGAGCTGACATGTGTCTGATTGAACAGTTCTTCAAGCATTCAGGTGATGCTGGAGCCTCAGAGCAGGGTGAGGCCATTCACTGCGCTCTGCCCACGCGGAGCAGGAATGTGGTTATTGCCTGGTGTGGTGGCAGTGCTGGTGTGACAGGATTACTGAATTTATTCCTCTGCGCCTTGGATCACTTTCTCAATTTTTCTGCTGGAACAGATGGAGTGGCACATAAAACACTCTTGAACTTTAAGTTTGTGTAGTGCCTGGGTGAGAAAAAATTTTGGTATGAATTGATGCGCACTTGCAGAATGATCAAATCTGTACAAATGCGTTATTGCCCAGCGAGAGACCTGCTGTGTCTTCTTTTTCTGTCTGTGGAGGATTTGGACTCATTTTTCCCCCAGGCCCATGTCAACTCTAATCATAAGCATTCAGCCTCAACAGAAAGGAAACAGTTTACATTAAAGATTGCTGTATTCTCCTCAAACCTGAGGTAAAGGATGTAAAGCTATGAATGGAACTGAACAGCTGCGATCCATATACTCCATCATTAACACATTTTTGAATGAAAACCCCTGCTAGAAACAATGTAATTGTTTTAAGGTTGTGTGGGTGATTTTGCAGCAACTTTAGATCTGTTCCAAGGTAGGTCTTGCACAAATTTCTTTCGAAATGCTGTTTGCCTCTAGGAATAGAAGGGACATGTGAGCTGTGTAATTGCTTGCCAGCCATGCAGTGAGGCAGCACCCTCCTTAGACACAGACTTGGGCATACCTCTTTATCTCTGAGCACCCATCAACGTGGATGCAAACAGGTGACACGTAAGCCTCTTGGCTGTGTGCTGAAGAGGTGGTGCTGGAAAAGTACTCCTACTGGAAGTACTATCTCCAGTGTGCCCTAACTATTCCTTTTGCAGAGTCTGGGGTAAGTGGTATACCTTACTTTAAACTGATGTGCTTGAGGACTGTCTGATTAGGGGCATGTTCAGATTTCCTGAATTTTACACTGTGTGTATGTATGCACGTTTTTATTTGCAGATCAATGCTTTTGGTTTTTTGGCTTGAGTTTTTATTTATTCGTCTCTTTTGCCTTCTTCCTTTATCCTCTCTCCATCAGGTCAGTAGCAGCACGTGCTGTGCTGACCTTTGTGTAAGGTCAGTTCCGGAAGCATATTCCCTCTTCCCATACTGCATGGGGGAAACCCTGCATGCCTAGCCAATTTCCTTAATTTAAACAGGAGCAAATCTGCCATAGTCTGGAATGTTTTGTCACACAATAGTGCTGTGATATTTGTGTCCCAGAGGTAAAAATATGAACCTGTTAACATTGATGTCTGTAATGTGAAAGTACTTCAGACTAGGAAATGCAGGGAACAAGAGGAGCACTTGATTTGCAGAGAATCCCTTCTTGACAAGGCACGATCTGTGTGTGTTTGTGGAGGCTCCAGAGAAGCAGCTGTACAGGCACAACTCAGATGATGGCTTTGGGGTCCTGTCAGCCACGGAAGAGGCCACTGGAGCTTTTCCAGCACTTGCTCATAGCTCCTGTCCATCTGCATACCAGGCAAAGTGCAAAGCCAGAGCTGAATGGGATTTCAGGAGGGATTTACAACAGGCAAAACTGTGGAGGGCTTGACGTGGAGCTTAAAGCTGTGTCCGTTAGTGAATTTTTTTTTAACCAAGGAATTCTTACTCTTAGAAGCAAGATTTGGGAATGATTTACTTTTGGTGACCTGATGAATTCTAATTGTATCATTAATTTTCTCTGAATCTTCCTTTTCTACCTCCTACTTTCCTAATATATGAGGTATAGAAATGTGGAAGGAAAGACTGGAAAGTGTGAAGCTCTAAAGCCAAAATAAAAAAAAAAAAACCAACAAAATTGGAAGGAAAAAAGGGGATGGGGTTTTAGTAACAGGGCCATGATTTTCAAAAATTTCACAGCAGTTTTTGCTTGAATATACTTTGCAACGAATATATTTTTATTTCTGTTATATGAAACTGGATGTGTCTGGACACTAGGACTGCAGGTCTCAAAAGTGGAGGGTGGAGATCACTTTTTAAATATTTGTACAGGGAGGAGGACAAAGCTTGAAACTGCTATGAAAATAGCTCTTTACATGTCTCCAAGGATAGGTTAACTGTGCAGGGTTTCACAAGAACCACTCCCTCGAGATATTTGAATAACAGATTGACATTATGGGGTGCAGTGAGAGGTGTGTGCATTTCAAAACCAAAGGAGAAAATTTCCTTCTCAAGCAGATCCTTTAGAAAGCATTTTTAGAAGCCCTTCCTGTGAAGGGTTCCTCGTCCTCTGTCAGTCCTTTGGAAATTGTGTGTCTTACCAGCCACAGGGAGAATTGAGGTTTCAGTGCACCAAATGATGTGGCATTTCTGTCCAGACAGGCACTCTACAAATCAGATACGACACCAGGAATACCTTTAGGTTTTACTTCCCCCAGGCCTAATCTTGACCTTGCTGTTTTGGCCAGAGCTTTCACGCAGCCCTGTCTGGTGGAAGGTGCAGCTGAACTGCAACAGTTCCCAACAGCTCCCTGGAAGAGCTGCAGTGCCCTTCCTTCCTCTTGCAGTCTTGCACAGGGTACATGATAAATCAACAGTGATTAGGTGCACTCTCACTTGTTATTAAAAGTATGTTCTATACAACTCTAGCAATCCAACAGAAAAGCAACAAGACAATGCAAATACCTCTGTGCAGGTGGGACAGCACAGTAAGAAGTGTGAAGCAAGCTTGTCTTTGTGTGTAATATACTGGCCCTACGATCTACATCTAAGTCTTTTAAAGCAACAATTAATTTAGGGATATTGAGACTGAAAGAACATGTGCTTGAATAGAAGATGAGCTTATACAGCTCTTTGCCTCAGGGGAACATATGAGGGCAAAGGAAACACTATGTGAGACGGAAGTCTAAATCAAATGCAGTCTTTAGAAAAATCCAGCTGTTTTTTAAAATATTTTTCCCTTTCTTCTGGTACATTTCAGTGGAAAGACTTTGTAGAGCTACAAGATAGGTAAACCTGTTTGGTTTTTTTTTCTTTCCTCAAAAGGGGAGAGGATTTAAAAAATGAAACAAACCCCCAAAAATTATTTTTGCTGATACATGCGAATGTGTCTAATGGATCAGGGTTCTTAGTTTCTCCTGAAAATGTTCTTATGTCAGTGTTTGGGCTTCCTGTTCAACTTGCTTACTTGAATATGCTGCTCCTTCAGACCTGCATGGTGGATGCAGTCCTTCAGTTGTGGTGCATTTATGTAATAAGCTCACTGATTACTCTTGCTGTGGGATTCTCCCTTTCAGCCTTCTACTCTATTGCAAAACTTTGGTTAAAACAGCAGTAGGAAGTGAGTTAGCTGGCTGTGGTGTAGTAGTGAGTGGGAACTCTGTCACCTAGACCTGCTTTCCTGCAAGCTTTTACTGGCATTGATGGCATAATGTGAAATATGTCCTGGCTGGGAACAGGAGACTTCAACACTTTTCAAAAAGGAAAAGAAGGTGTCAGCTGCTTTCCACTGACTCTTCAGCTGGAGATTATCTGGCGTAAATCTGACCAGTGTCTGCTTTGTAGTAAGCCTTTATGGCCACATCAATAAGTCACAGTTCTGGCTTGTAACCAAGAGGAGGACAATTACAAAGGTGAAGCTTCAAAGATAGTTACGGTTTTAGCTGAATGGTGGCAATTGATGCCCACACACTGGAAATACAGAGTTTGTTCCACACCTCTAGCTATGAGTTGATATTCAAGAAATGAATTGGTGTTTTACTGTTGATGCAAACTACTGCAGTGTTTGACTTGAAATTAATGACTTTATCTAGTTCAAGCTACAAGTAGTTCCAAAAATACTTACAGTTGAAACAGCAGATTTTGCTCTTTTAAAATTTTATTTCATCATCTGATTTTTTTTGTGGTTTTGGCATCTGTTTCTGTCCTTCAGAAGAGGCAATTTTATGCCAGTTTTCTGTTGCTTTTAGAGTGGTTATTTTAGACTTTTTCCATGTTTGTGTCTTTGAACACAGCGCAAGGCAGCTCTCTACTGTTTGTTTTGGGGGAGGAGAGGCTCAGTAGCTGCTCAACAGGAAAGTGCCAGTGCATTTACATCAGCTTTTCTAGTACACGGGAAATTTGCCAGTGATTTTTTAACGCATTTTAGCTGTTCCTGCACTTAGATCAGACTATAGAGAATATGATTATTTTTTTAAAAATAGAAGGAAATTTCTTAAATGTGTAAAAGCCATGGAAAAATGTACATGTGTGTTTAATGTCAATTCAGGATCGAGATTTAGTTTGAATGGCGAACAAGCATTACAATAAAAACTTTAAAAACTGAAAATTGTTCCTCAAAATTAAAAACCCAACAACAAGAAAAAGCTTTTTCAAGACTGAAAAATAGCTATTAATAGAAAATTATTGTAATTTTGGTTTAAATATAGTGGACAGTCTGGAAAAAAAATCAGTTTTTTTCTTATGTTAATAATGCCATAATGAGTGTGTGGCCAGTATTGCACTGCTAGTACAATTAGGTAGCTTTTGCCAGCTTCCATGTGGATTAAAAACAGTTCTGCAGTTCATATTCCAGATATCTTGAATACTTTGACCTTGATTTTCAGTCTTGCTTGACGAAGTTAAAATTGTGTTGCCTTCCCTTTCCAGTAAGAGGAATGTAATAAAACTAAAGATGCATTTTTTTCAGTCACAGCTGAATTTGCCGTTGGTAATCTGTGTAATTGAGTGTTTAAAGTGAAGTCGGTGTAAAGGAGCACAGAACTGGCCCCACCACTCACTGCTTTGTAGTTCAGGTAGTGATTTGTATTTTAAACATTTGTCAGAAGCAGTCCTGGCAGACCTCTTGACTGACTATTCCTTTTTGCTTTGCTTTTCAAGGTGCCTCCTGAATTCTCACTATGTCTGATGGGGACTACGATTACCTCATAAAATTCCTAGCACTCGGTGATTCTGGAGTAGGAAAGACCAGCCTTCTTTACCAGTATACAGATGGCAAATTTAATTCCAAATTCATCACAACGGTGGGCATTGACTTTCGGGAAAAGAGAGTGGTGAGTTCACATAAAGAGTGTGCTACTTGAAAATGGTGTCTGTCTATGTGTAGGCCTGCAATCAGTGTTATTGTGTGCTTAATTTTGTGATGGGAAAGGCCTCATTTGACATGGCTGTTTTTGTCATTGCTGCGTACAGACCCATTTCCTCAAAAGTTAAAGAGCTGATTCTAAGAATCTACTTTTTTCTGCTCAGCAGGTGTTGATGAGTGTGTCTACTCTGTGAGTTGTGCACACAGTACCTGGAGGGGCACTTTTACTGTTGAATTCCTTCCACAAGGAAGGACTGAACTGTAGTAAAATGTTTTAGCCGGGTACTGAACTGAAATGGCTACTAAACAAAGATGCAGTTTTTTAAAACACGTGGATGACATGGTACATGCAGCTGGTCTGGCTTCCTAAGCAGTTACTGCTAGCAGAGAAGAATTATTAAATATAAGGCTGATTTTTTTCAACCCCTGAATTGTTATTAAACTAAGCAAATGTACTTCTGATATGAAGCTGAGCACTGGAGTATGATAACCAATTGGGTGCTCTTCCTTACTGCTCTGAGAAATAGAGTTGGCACAAGCTTTTTATTGTTGTGTACAAGTATTAAATGTCTTTCATGGTAGCCCAGTGATTTCCTGTGTCCCGAAATCTGGGTGGTGTAATGGACATTGTGCAGACTGGTTTTTGGTGCATGACATGCACCACAATAGTTCAAGGACTAGATATCTTAGTTGAATGCCAAACTGGTCTCTTGAATAAGTCATTGTTCCTTTTGTAGGATTGTAAACATGGTGGTTTGCTTGATCAGCATAGTTGATAACTCAGGATAAGGTTTAGGCTTCAGAGCTTGAATCTTATACTACATAAACTTGCTGAATTTGTGGTTCTCTAAAGATATGTTTGTACGTCTTGTAATCTTAGGTACAATGACATTTGAAGGTAAAGACGATGACCTAACACGAAGAAATGAATCTATTTTTATCTGATCCTTCGAAGACTAACAGATGCCCTTATTTATATTTTCATGCTGAGCAAACTCTTCAGATTTATTTTTATCATCCAATTTCTGCTTTATAAGCCGTGATCTGATAAGATCTACCCTCAGCAATTTTTCAGCCGTATTTTGGCAGCTAAGTAGAGATGTCATTATCTCTGAGTACATTCTGTTTGCTAATGAGGTTCTGCTAGTACTACAAATACGTTGTCAGATTGCATTGTTGCTTTCTCATATTAAATTTTGAATATGATGTAAGGTAGTAAGAAACCCAGAAAATCAAAATACTAAAATTAAACTTCTCTCATGGCTCTAATATCTGGCCAGAGTCCATAGTCTATTGGGTCCTGGTTTTGCAGTTTAACTTTTACCCTTATTTTAAAATAATTAATTGGATGCAATATTAAAATGCATCTCATGCTACTTTTGTCTTACAAAGCAGAGGAATGAATTGTAGCTGGGATCTGTGCATCAGCAGTGCTACTTTTGCTGCATTTAATAACTTTTAATGTCAGTTATTCTGTGTTCTGTAGCAGCTGGACTGGTAACAGTCTTGCAAATTTATCTTTTACAGGTGTATAGACCCAATGGGCCGGATGGTGTCGGTGGCAGAGGACAGAGGATCCATCTTCAGCTCTGGGACACTGCAGGGCAGGAAAGGTATGACTCAAGATGGCAACGTGAGCTTATTTTTCCAGCGATGGAAAGTTTCATATGAATGCCCATTAAACTCTAACTGTGATTTACAACTGTAGAACACAAAAACTTTCTTGTCTTTTTAGTAATTCTTTTTATTTTTTTTTTCATAACCAACACATATAGATACTTTTAAAGGTCTTCTTTTTAAAGTTCTCCTTAAGTTTCTGTAAATATGTTGAGGTCTTGGAAAAGTCAGACAGGTAAAACCACCTCAAAGGATTCTTTTCCATTGGCCTATCAAAAGACTAGCATTCTTGTGGTTCTTAGTTTTAAATTCAAGGACTGATGTGTATAGGGAATACATTTTTGTTCAAAGTTAGAATTTTGTTATTGTTTTAATTTCTGAATCTTGATCAAGGCATGCTTTACAGAAGACTGTCTAAAGCTCTCGCACTCAAGTCTCCTTGACTCCTTAGGCCTTGATTAGGCCACAGTAAGGTTAGCAATTTTTCTTCACAATCCCTGCCTCAGCAAAACAACTACAGATATTTCCTTCTGGTTAATTCAGTCTTAAGTTACCTCAGTTCTTCTATGACTGTATGCAATTATGTTTTCAAAGTAACTTGTCAGATGGGGAAATTAATTTCACTTTGCTGGTCTAGGTTTCGTAGCTTGACAACTGCTTTCTTCAGAGATGCCATGGGGTTTCTTCTACTCTTTGATCTGACAAATGAGCAAAGCTTTCTGAATGTCAGAAACTGGATAAGTATGGCTTTTCTTTTTTTTTTCTTTTGTTCTTTGCATGGCTGGAATGGGGAGTGGGGGTTATGTTTGTAAATATGGAGTCTCGCTGGGAACTAGAACTTAAAATACTGGATTTTATGGCTTTCTCAGTAAAACAATGTAAATGTTGTATTCATAATTGTAGTAACTGCTAGTGATGGCTTCTAGGGCTCACCTGAAATTCAGCTTTGCCTACTGAACGTGAATCTTAACCTATATAAAAGAAAGCTGAGACAATATCCTATCCCTGGCTCTGGTGCTGTTCAGTAATATAAGTGTGTGGGAAGCCTATGCAGAAGTATTTTGACTCACCTGAAGCTTTGTCAGCAAAACTTAATGGAAGGCAAATGCTACTTGGCTGGTATATCTCAGCAAAGGAGTTCCCAAAGGAGTCTCCCAGATCATCCATCTGGAGAGGGAAGCAGATCCTTTCCTGGCAGCTCACTGTAGTGTGTGTAACTTAGTGTAACTCCTTAAGCTGCAAATACACAAGTTTCTGTGCTAACTTTGTCAGGTTTCTGTTTCCCTGGGTTTTTCACTGGGCGTGTGACAGTGGAAGCCCACCTGTTCTCTGGCTCCTCAGTGCAACTGCAGAAGTCCTATGAGATAAGAGGGAACATGCTTGGTTTGTGGTAGTGTTCCTAGGCAGTTGTATGTGTGGCAGTAAGTTGTGACCTCTCTTCATGTTGGTGCTGCCAGGTCAGCTACAAATGCATGCGTATTGTGAAAACCCAGACATTGTGTTGTGTGGAAACAAGAGTGACCTGGAAGACCAAAGGATGGTGAAGGAAGAGGAGGCTAAGGAACTTGCAGAAAAATATGGGTAAGTAACCTTCTTCCAATTATAGCTGTGTTTAGAGCAGAATGAGATGTTTTCTGTAATGCTTTTTTCTGTGTACCGAAAGGTTATTGTGAGAATAAGCATTTTGGAATGCTTAACTGGCTGGCATGATATCTTTTTTTCTGTCTGAGATTAATATTTTCTGCATTGCTTAAAAATAAATACTTAGTATTGCAATAATCCTGCACTGGAGATTGGCTAATCTTCTTTGCTTGGCAGTAAACAGAGTAGATTTTCACAAACATTCTGGAAAAGAGAGAGAGAATTTAGATGGAGAGGCAGGTGAAAAATGGGATCACTTCTTTGCTCTTACCTGTGCTGAGGCATCTGTACTCTCACAAGCTCCCAGGGATTCTGAAAACTGAGCCAGATCGGTAGGAAGACAGGGTAGCCTTGCCCTTCCCCTTCTTGGCAGGCACAGGTCACGTGTCTCTGAAGGAAGTATGTGAAATCTTTGTTCCTATCAGATATTAATTTGTACTTTTATACTCCCTTAACTCTTTCATGGGGCTCATCTTTGAATTACATTTGCATTTCACTGAGAATCAGAAAGACAGTTCTGAAGGAAATCATCTGATGCATTTGTTGTGTTTTAATTCATGTAGTGAAGCAATTTTCTAGCTCGTGAACTGGATTCCTTCTCAATTGAAAAATTAAAAAGTTAAATGATGTGCTCCAACCAGTAATACACCTTCAGTCTGGAGGGATAGAGTAGAACTACTCCAAAGTAAATCCCACAAGACAGGCATAGTGTGAACGCTGGCTCCTCAGTGCAAACTGCCTTGTTCTGCAGGTCTTCTGCTGTGTCATGAGGTTTGCTAGGCACAAATTAGCTTGCCTTGACCTTGAAGAATCATTGGAGGCAAATCAGAAGCAATCTGTCTGTGAGAGAGAAATGGGTTTAGTGCAGTAATACCTTCTTACTTTTTCCTTCTTCTGTGAAAATGCTTGTTTGAAGTCCATGTCACACAGACAACAGCAAGTGCATATGGTACTTTAAGCAGCTGCTTCTGAAGGAGCAAGAAGTTTTAAACAGCAGCAAATGGCATGTGACCATATCTTAAATCTCTTTGCATGTGACTTCTGAAAATAATTTATGAAGTATATATCTTTGTGTCTGAAAATGCAACTTAATTTAGGAATAGTGAGCTAAAAGTCAAGATTGTGCATCGCATCCAATCTGTAGGCAGTTAGAAAGTTCTCTGCCCTGCAGAGGTGAGACAGGATAGCTGCTAGGAGTCACTTTCTCCTGAGGGGAGGCAAGATAAATCCTGCAGCAGTGAACAGTCTTCTGTTAACAGAAGTGTGAGATCGTGAATATCCCCTTCTGTGGAAGGGCCTCGTACTGATATGTGATGTATTTGAAACAGACTGCAAGAGACCTGCACAGAGACAGTAAGATACTTTTGACCACTCATTGAGTCTTGCCAGTTAAGTAAGAAGTACTTAAAATTCTGAAGTGACAGTATCCGTTTCTGGGCAGTGACGTAAATGCAGCTGCTGTAGCACCACGCTGTGGGAGCACAAAGCTGCTATGGCCACAGCCTACGGACCTACAGCGGAACATCCTGATCCACAACAATAAAGAAAACAAACAATGTACTTTAGAAACCAAGGTGCCAGAAACTTTTGACAAAGTGGTCTGAGCACTTTTCTGAGATTTCTAATCTGAGATTTCTTTCTTTTAGGCAAGAAAGTTTAGAGTTGTGTTGCCAATAGAATAAAGTCACCTTCTGTAGTGATAAAGAGTACCACACTGTGAGTCTTTACTGCCTTGCCTGCAGAGAAACGGCCATACCAGCATTCCTTCTCTTGCAATTACTTTATATGTCCTTGTGTGCACAAGTGTTCTCCTTACTGATTTCTGTTCACCTCAGCTCTGGACTAACTGCATCTCTTGCACGGAACATAGTTTAAAAAAACAGACCTCAGAAGCATAACACTGGGAACTCATACTGACAAGTGCCTCTGTAAATTGTGGACTCCATTAACACTTGCCCTTCTGCCCTACCTTCAGTCAGCCTCTTCATTAATTTCTTTTGCGTTTCAGACCACTGAGCACTTAAGTGTCTCTCTTCTCTGGAGTAGCAGTGACAGTCTCAGTGTCATTTCTAAGTGTGTGGCAGTAATCCTGCATTGGTTTTTTCTCCCGTGAGTGACAACTGTGTGATGTAAGTTTGTATTTTTTGTCTTCTGCAGAATACCGTATTTTGAAACCAGTGCAGCAAATGGGAATAATGTAAGCAAAGCCATTGAAACTCTGCTTGACCTCATTATGAAGCGCATGGAACGATGTGTGGATAAATCCTGGATCCCTGAAGGGGTGGTGCGCTCCAATGGGCACAGCTCTACAGAACAACTGAATGAGGAGCAAGAAAAAGGCAGATGTGGCTGTTAGCCCAGTTACAATTAAGTTTAATGTGTATGATATAGTACAGTCGCAGCTTACCTGTTTAACTTCAGGACAAATCGCTTTGTGTAGTTATTTAATGAGCTGTATTGATTCTTGATACTAATTTTAGTAGCTTCCTCTCAAACAACATTGACCTTCACTTGCAAGGTACGCAGTTTAGTAGTGGTGGGGCAGAAGTTCAATTTGGTTTAGTACTGGATGTTCCTCTAATTCTTTACTTGGGAGGAAAGGAAGTTTCATTACCAAATTCAGAAACATGTCTCTATGGGCAGCCAGAAAGGGTAGGCTTCTGAATTGAAGGGTTTTCAGTTGCACTTGGAAGTCTCCGTTAACTACACAGAGTAGGCATTTAGATTAGATATTGTGACAGCTCTTGGTGTCTCCTAACAGCAAGATTACCAATTTGGTTCTTGGTTTTAAACAGAAACATTAAATCATTTCACCAATTAATAACAGTCTTAAAAAGCACATTCTGTGTTTTCCACAAAAGCCTGTGAGTAGCTTTTCCTGCTCTCCTAAACAATCAGTTTTCAGTGATGAAAACCAAAGGGAAGCTATTCAATACAGAATAAAAAGCTCCAGAGAAGCACAGGGGTGTGCACACAGAGCACTTGGGGCATGTCATGTAATTGAACATGTAAACTACAACTGTACTATATCAAATATATCCAATGCAGCTTATGAGACCTCCTGACATCATTTGAATTTCTAGAACATGCATATACATAAATTTATATGTAAATGGCAAAACTGTGCATCTGTTATGTTTCTTCTATATTGCTACTCATGTTTTAACAGGAATGTAGGGCAACCTAGATGTCAGCAAAATTTCATTGGAGTTGGTGCTTTGCACTGAATTTGTGTTACCAAACAAGATTGAGAATATTTCTTCAAATTTGGATTGACAAATGAATGATTATTGTCCTCCGGGTAGATGCAGCTAAGATACTAGTCCTGTAGCTCAGTATTTCTATGGATTTATAATGCTCATTTTATTCTGCCAACCTTTGTTTCCTGTACATCTTGGTTGTCAGATAGTCGTTTATGGCTTGTTCATTTCCTTTAGATTGTATTTTAAAAAGTGCGGGGTTACTTTTCTTCCCCCCTCGCCAAGATCACATAAATGTAATTTTTGGTTTCAGTGGGTCATGGTATTCTAACCTGATCTTATTTATTCATATGACCTAGGAAACAATCAGTATTTTTGGGGCTTTCGCCCAGACTGATTTATAAGATGTGCCTACCAAACTGTTTTCTACCCTGGCAGAGGTTGTATAATTGTAAGGTATTGCCAATTAAAGTCATAACACGCCAAATTGAGTCTTGTTACAGACCTTCCACAGCAGCTTGTTTACAGAACTCCAAAGCTATTGCTTCTTTAGAAATTATGTATTTATTTATTTAAATATTCTAACTACTGCAATTTCAGGCAAGTATTGATACCAGTTATGAACATGAATTGCAGCATAACAAATTTTTTGAAGGAAGGACCAAAAATGTTTCTAGAATAGAATCTAAGAAAAAAAAATATTTGATGTAGCTTCTGGTTATATTAATTAATACAAGAATAAGTGTTAAAACTTGGTTCTTAAAATATTTTACACAGTAATGCATTGTTCTTTAACAAACACAATGTGTAAATATTAGATTTTTATCACAGCCTACACAGAATATTTTAAAAGTGCAATATAATTTGACTGCTCTGGGGCTAGGACAGAGATAAAAGCAATTTATATGAGTATAGGGTTTTGGTTTTTTCTACTCCACTTCTAAAATGCTTGTAGACCGGAGTTACTGTAGTTTAATTCGGAGTGCCTTTTGAAGTTACCACCACATCTCTGACCAGTAGAGTAAGAAGCTCTACTGTAAGACACAATACATTTCAATGTACTTCAGTGTCTGAATTTCTTTTAATGTAACCCATTGCTTTTCAGAGGGTTGCAGTGGAACTTTGTCATGCATTAACTTAAAATGGGAGTTTTCATGCTTATAGCTCCATCCAGTTCCTGAAGACTTTAAGGATTATTGCAGCCAGCTGTTGAGCTAAGTGACTACTGAAATAGTGTAAAAATATTTCCTTTTGAATACTTATGTTTAAATTGGATATTAAATATTAAATACTGAAACTGTCATATTTGTGTCATGCCTATTATTTGTAACTATTTACAAAGAGGATCTGTATAAAATTGCTTTGATGTCAGCCTTTGAAATGTGCCATAAGATTTATCTGTTTTAATTATTGTGTGACAAAACTTTTGTTCCCTTTTAAACTCTCATGAGAAATCACGCTTAATGTTTCCTGACAGTAAATTACACTGTTCTTACTAGACTAGTACTGGTTTTAAAAACCAAAGAAACAAGAATTCTTATGTGATGAGAAACTGTTATTTCAAGAAAAGTTGTTTCCATTCAGTGTCAGATGGAGACACTGACCTGTAATTAACAAAGTTTCGGAAAGGATTTCCATTAAGATGGATTGTCCCAGAATTTCTTATTATAATATAAAATAGTTAAGCATTCATGATATGAACTTTGCCAGCACTGTTGAATTGAATTGTAACATTTCCTGTTGTCTCAGTTCAATGCCAGTCTGTGTCCTGTCAGACTGTCCCTGTGTGTTGTGAGGTTTCTTTGTTCAAATGTGTCCAAGGTCTATGCTATGGCCGAGATACTTCTTGGTGACCCTCTCTTGCACTGACCAAACCAGTCAGACGCAGCCTGGTGAATCCTGGGTGAGGCCAGGAGGAGCCCAAACCCAGAGAAGACAATGGAGGCATCAGTTCTGCCTTCATAAGACATTCGGAATGCCGCTCATCTGAGCGTGTCACGTGTTCAGAGCAAAGGGAATCAAGCTATACATTTTGTCAAATTTATTGCTTCTACAAAGGTAAGGAGCCTGATTTTTCAGAGCAACTGCTTCCATCAAGAGCAGTGTCCATTACCAGGTAGGTTATAATGTGCTGGAGGACATTGCTGCTATTCAGAGGCTCCTTGACAGGCAAGAGAATGAGCTGAACTAAACCTCATTAAGTTTAAAAAGGGCAAGTGTCACTGGGTATTACATCTGGGCTGCGATAACCCTCTGTAGTAGCTCTAGCTGAAAAAACATTTTTCAGAAAAAGGGGATGAGCATCCTATTCCAAAGCAGGCTGACCAGAAGCCAAAAGTGCTGCTGTGGCAGAGAAGGCCAGCTGTATCCAGGGCTCCACTGGTAGAATGAAGGCAGCATGTTGGGAAAGTTGGTCTTTCCTTATCTTCAGTAATTATAAGGCTGTGTGGAGTTCTGTGCCCTGTTTTGGACACCTCAGTAGAAGAAAGACATTGACACACTGGAGTGAGTCCAGCAGGTGCCACCAGGATCAGAGGACTGGAGCACAAGGGGTAGGAAGAGACAGAACAGAATTTGCTTAGCTTTAAGCTAAGGGAGACCTTTCTGCTATCTTGAACTCTAATGGGAGGATACACAGAAGGTGGAGCCAGACCTATCTCAGAGGGCACAGGGACAGGAAAGAGGCATGAGAGAAATGTTCTCTAGAAAATTAAGATTAAATAGTAGGAAAAGATTGTCACCATACCAGTGGTCAGAAATTGGAACAGGAGCTGAGGAAGGTTATAAAATCTCCATCCTTGAAGACACTAAAAACTAGACTGGGTGTGGCCCTGAGCCTGGTATTAATTTGTTCTGCTTTGAGCAGTGCTTTGCTCTAGATGACCTCCAGAAGTGTCTTCCACCCAATGGGATCATATGTCTCTGAACCTGATCCTGTAAGTGCATTTGCCTGACAGTTATGACTGTGTATGACAGTTCTTTTACTTCTATTAGCAAACTTGCACAAGTATGTAAATACTTGCAGATCAGAGCTTTGGTGTGTTGCTTTGCAAAGAATATGAGTTTAAGTGTATGAGTTTGAGTTGAGATGTTTGGTGAAACAATTCTTGCTGTAGTAATCTGTGTCAAAAACAAATGACCCACTTGGTTTGCTGCAAAATCTCCTCTTCCACTGAGGCTGTTTTTCAGCTGGATACCTAATTCTGTCTATGAGTAACTATTAATGGAGTAGAAGTACATATTGGTTTTTTATAATTAATCTGGATTCTGTCACCAGCTACCTTCAATCTATATTGCCTTTTAGTCAAGCACTTCAAATCTACAACATAATGGCTTGTAGAGGAGATTAGTGCTTTGATGTGAAAAAAGGAGCTGTGGGTGAAAGTGTAATGGTAAATGCTTTTATTATCACTGTGCACTCACATCCTATCTATCTTTTGGACATATTGATGACAGTCTGTAATTCAAAGTGCTTAAATTGTAGAAGCCACCAAAGACTTCACAATACAGGACTCTGCCAGGAAAAAGCTGTCCTCTGGCTGTTGCTCTAGAAAAAATACAGCCCATGGAGAAAAAAAATTGCATAGGCAGGAAACTCAAAGTAATCAAACTGAAAAAGGAGAACAGCCCTGGACCTAAGCAAACTTGTTTACTATTTGGGTTTGCCTCTAGCTGTAAACTTGTTGTCTTCACAGCTTCCCTCATAAAACTGGATTTTGTGTGTGTGTTTAGTATTTCTTCTTATCACCTGGGTTGCCATCCTCTGTCACAGCCACACAGCCCTTGCTCTGGCCTGCAGTGTGAGTCATTAACATCCCGTACAGTCCTGTGCTCCAGCCTGGGTCTCCTGCAGTAGATGTGGCTGAGGTCTGGTTTTCAGAAAGATTGGAGACAGCCTTAGTGCTGATAAGGTAAGTGACTCCACTGTGCTAAAGAAATTTTTCTTTCTTCCTCCAGTATTTCTTAATACAGCACCAAGCTGACTGCCTTTTTTTGCTGTTGCTCTAGAAACCAGAAAACAAAAACTGCTTTAAAGGCCCATGCAATTCAACACATGGATTTTTTCACCAGATACTCAGGTAGTTAATTTCTTTTAAATGAAGAAGCAGAAACTGTGGTGGTAAGGACTTATGTGGTGAGGAAGACTACAGACTCAGAGCTGGGACAGCATCCTACAACTGAAGAATAGGGAGAAGACCTTCTCCAATTCCAAACCATTTAGGAAGGTACAAGTCCTAGGATTTAGGACCTTTCACAATAAACAGGTACACTCTAGGAGAGGGAACAGAAGGAGTAATAGGTACCTATATGGTGTGCAGAGCCATTGGGTTTAGACAGGACTTCAAATTTTTGCTTAGATTTTGGATTTTACAGATATGAAAACAGCACAGAAACTCTTGCCTGAATTTTACAGTAAATCAGCTGTAGACTTGAAAGTCTATGTCTAACTCCCTTTCTTTTCCTTGCGTTACTGTGTCTATCCATACGTTAATGCCGATTCGTTAATTTCTCGCCCTTGGAACACCGTTTTTCCTTTATAAACAGGCATCAGGGCCTTGTGCCCGTGTGGGCACGCTCAGGGCCAGTGGAGGGCGAGCGCGGCGCCCGGTGCGCGGCGCGCGGCGGGGTCGGCAGGGGGCGCGGTGGCGCTCCTAGAGCCGGGCCCGCCCCGCGCCACCGCCTCCGGTCAGCTGGGCCGGGCTTCCGGCCGCGCCGCCGCCGCCATGCGCATCGAGAAGTGCTACTTCTGCTCCGGGCCCATCTACCCGGGACACGGCGTCATGTTTGTGCGCAACGACTGCAAGGTACCGCCCGACCGGCACCGGCGCCGCTCTCCCCGCAGCGCTCACGGCCGGTCCCTCTGCCGGCCCGGCCTGTGCCGGCGGTTCCTGGAGGGGTTCGCTCACGCGGGCGCTCACAGCCTGGGCGCTGTCCCGGGCCAGGGCCACTGCTGGCAGTCGGCACGGGGCCCTGCCGGAGTCCGCATGCACCGCTCGTGTATGTGGGCTGGCGGGAGCCCAAAATGAGCGCAGTTGCTCAGAGCACGGTGCTGAGAACACCGAGGTTTTGGGTTCGATCCCTGTACGGGCCATTTACTTAAGACCTGGACTCGGTAATCCTCGTCGGTCTGTTCCAACTCTGTCTATTCTGTCAATCTGCGAAATTCATGTTTTACTGATATTTAAATACAAGGGCCTGGAGCGACGCAGTAATTTGGAAGCTGCTGTGGCCGTCGGCAAGAATGGGGGCTGAATTATTTGCTTCCCGTTTTCAGTAAGAAATAATACACTTCGCAGAACACAGCATCCTCATCCTTTAATTTTCAGATTTTGGGTTCAGGTGGCAGCATGTGGGTGCTCGGCTCTGAGCAGTGCGGTTTGCAGACACCGCAGGCAGGCGCTGAGGGCCCGCGTGTCCCTCGTGGGGCTCTGGGAAAAGCTGTGACTCCGGGATCTGATGTGACTCACCCAGCTGAGGCTGTCAGAACAGCAGGGGAATGGCACTCTGGGCTCTGCACCGGGCTGACAAGTTTGTACACGAAATGCTGTGTATAGTTTTCCAGCCTCTGCCGCGCTCCTCATCGTTGCTGCGGGGCGTTGGAGCTCTCAGTGTGAAGCGGAGCTTGCGCAAATCGTTTCCTTCCCGTGCCCAGACGTCAGAACAGATCCCGGCCGGGCCGTGCTGCTCGCATGAGTCACAGCTCCGGGGAGCTCGGGGGTGGATGCGCACTGACACGGGTCTGTGAGCTCAGAACGGCCACAAGAATAGAATACTGTGTTTTTAGACAAGATAGCACAGTGGCAGCTTAGTTGTGAACACATAATCTGTGAAAGGGCAAAATACAGTGGCAGGTGCGCCTGAGTTGAGGTGAAAAAACGTGGTAGAAGAGTGTAAAAAAAAAAAAATTTATTCGAAGATTATTGCCTTAATTAAAAGCTTCATATTTTCTATTAATTTTTTTTAGAATTGTCTCTAGATGGGGAGGAGAGTATGGCTGTAGAGAAATAGAGTTTTCAAAACCTCATAAATAACATGTATTTCTGACCACTCTTACGTGAAGAGTCAAGCATTCTGTAGAATGTGTAGAAAAACAGGGAAAAAAGAAAAAGGCCAATTAAGACGTTTTGCTATATGCTTTAACAGCTTTCGGTAGATTCAGTCCAGGACTTAACTTATGTGTTTAGGACTCCTGCAGGGTAATCTTTGGGGCTTAAGGCTGGATCCCAGAAAATAGACGTTTCTCTCTGTGTGTTGCATTCAGTATGAGAGGTGTGAGGATTTTTTGTTGTTCTCAGGATGGTACTATATCTTAAAAGTGCTGGTAGCTATAGAAAATCATTTATTCATGCTGCAGGTTTGGTTTTGTGGTTATTTTTGCAGATGATAAGTCTCACAACTCAGGTGTATTTTATTTATAATCAGCTTAATTGTAAGTACTTGTGCTTATCCCTGGTAGCTGTGGAAATGACTTTATAATGACAAAACAATATTAGTGCTTGAAATTATTTTTGTTAATAGCTGTGTTTTCTATAAAAATACCGTCATTTGAAAGATGAATATAATTTCTAATGAGCAGTATTGTTGGGAGTAACCATAGTGTTTGATATCACACTTGCAGTGGGGCACGAATAACGTGATTTGACTAAGATCTTACTTTATTATCACCCTCTTCTTCTTTAAGATATTTAGATTCTGCAAATCAAAATGCCACAGAAACTTTAAAAAGAAGCGAAATCCCAGAAAGATGAGATGGACTAAAGCATTCCGTAAAGCAGCTGGCAAAGAACTGACAGTGGTAAGAAGCTGAACTGGTTCACGCTTTACATTAGCACACTAAAATGGCTCTTCCCATGGCACACAGGCTGGGCTAGGTGGCTTAAAGCATTGTTATTTAATGAAATGAGCTTGAGAAAAGAGGGGTTGTGGAAGAGAATGTGAGAGTTTCTTGCGAGTGAGCTATTCATTCAGCTTGATTAAAACTGGGATCTTCCCACTTGGAGATAGAAGCCGGTGTATCAGGCATCTCTTGGTAACATGTGGTGGCTCCCAAGTCCAAGACATTTTTTCCTACCATTAAATCTTCTACTCTCTGTATGTATAGAATTGGTAGTTGTATTTCTACACAAATAATCTGAGTTACCAGGTACCTCAGGAAGTCTCTCTATGTAGACCCCTGAAATAGTTACCTGTGAAATCTCTTTAAAAGCTTACGATGTGTAGGAACAGTCTTTGCATAGATAGGAATGTTTGAAAAGCACCATGAGACCTCAAATGCAATTTCAAAACAAAGTTGCTTCAGTGGTAAAAATATTAAGCATTCACATTTGGTGAGACAGTCCTTAAATAATTTAAGAGTTATTGTGACTTAATTACCTATTTTTTTACAGAAAATTAAAAATTTAGTAAGTGTTTTGAGGCAGTGATTTACTGCCTTCTGTGGACCTTTCAAGGGAAAGAATGTGGTTTTATTTTTTAATGTGACTCTGAAAAGCCGTGATTAATTAGCATCTTCAGTAATTGTGTTTTGCGCTTTTGAGTTTCTGGCTATGTTGAATTACCTTTTTGAAAATAACCGACTTTAAAATTACTTTATACGTGTCTAAATAGGTGACGATATGTTCCAATTTTGAGATACATAATGTATTTTAAGAATAAAGCCAATACATGAACTTAGTGCTGTGTAACTCAGCTTTACTTCAACAGAAAACAGCCTTTGGGCAGGGAGAAGTCCTCAGATAAAACTGATGTAAAGCTAAGTGTGCCTGGCATAAAAGAGATCAGGAAACTGTTTTTTCATCTTCAGCTCATGGGGATGAGGGGACATGGTTGGGGCCTGGCAGCTGTCCCGAATGCCAGAGTCGTTGATTGAAATATTTCACAATTTCAAATCATACTGTTTCAATATTCTTAAAATGAAATAGTGGTTGGGTTGGGTTTTTTTAACCATTTCAAAATTACAAGCGGTTGAGTAGAACTTACATGTCCAGCAATGAATGTTTTCAACTCTATAGGTTTTCAGTTTTGCCTTCCACTTGTCTAATCTACTCTGTATTTCTTGTTCCACATGGGTTTTCTCTATTCCTTTTGTCTTGCTAAATAGAAAATAGCTGAGGGAGGTGTTGTGGTAAATAGTTCTCTCTTCAGACAGATCCTTGTGGCTCCTGACATTTTGAGGTCAAACACTCCATTCGATTTCCTTCTCGTATTTATCTCTAATGATTGTTTCAGTCTAGGAATGGAGCTTCTGAAAAGGGGGAAAAAATTCCATAAAATATGAAATTATATGAGTGCTGTAGTAAGAATGTATTGATCTAAATATGCTTCTGCATATAGTCTGTATTTACTTTTTCTTGTTACAGGATAATTCATTTGAATTTGAAAAACGTAGGAACGAACCAGTGAAATACCAGAGAGAGTTGTGGAACAAGACTGGTGAGTCATTATAGGAAAAAACTGAAAGATGGATTATTTACTTATCGTGAATGTGTTTTCAAAAGACAATTGACAGTACTGACAGCTTGTAGTGATTATGTTTGAAGTTACTGAAATCATGTCCAAATTCTTAGTGTGTGGAGGAAGTTTGAGTTGTAAACAGGTGTGGAGTTTCGCTTGATTTTTTTTTTTTCAGAAACTGGTTAGAAAATGAAGACCAGAAGTACTTTATTTTGAATTATTGTCTTCAAAACCCTTAGTGGTTTTCCAGCTTTTTAAGAGGCTCCCAGTGTAAGCCTTTTGCACTGGTGGAGTTGTTTCTACGTTTGTGCTCATTCCACTTCATTTCATAGAATCAATTGCTATAAAGTGGGAGAACTGCTTATGTTTTGAATGAATGCCACAAAGGAGAAGGTGATAATTTGCATCTGTTTTCCTGTAGAGTCTTTTACAGTGATTCTTAACAATAAAAATTATGTGTAGGCGCAAAAGTGGAAGCATAAATAAGTTGTAAAATACAAGTAATCATAGTTGCTGCAGACAATATTCCCTTACCCTCCTGCTCTTTGAAGAAGGAATAGCTTCCTCTATATAGTGTAAGAGTTGCCTCTGGTATTTACGTATTACAGGAGTACTGGTAGAGCTGCTTTGCAAAAATAGCATGGATTTTCTGCTGCAGAGATTTAAACACATTTAAAACAACTTCTGCTTTATTTCAGTGGATGCAATGAAGAGAGTGGAGGAAATAAAGCAAAAACGCCAAGCCAGATTTATTCTGAACAGGTGAGAATTATTTCTGTGAAGGGAAACCCTCTCGTATCTGTGTTAGACAACCTGTCCAGAAACGTGATGATAAGTTTTAAAGAGTTACTTGCTTTCTATATACACAGTCATCCGAGGGATGGGGTAAAACAATTTGGATGGGCTCTACTCTGCGTTACTGGCTGTCCAAGGAAATGTAGCTTTTGGACACTCAATGGTAATAGCTATAATGTAATGCTTGTTTGTTATACAGAGTCTTAAATTTAAATGGATTTCTGATAGAAGTTGGTACAGTGTTGCATTTTTTGGTCATTTTGTATCCAATATTTTGTTGACTCTGTTTTCAAATACTTTTTATTTCCTCATAATCATAGTTATTTACAGCCTATACATACTTTTAGCGAGAGATAGCGTGCATTAAAATGTAAGCATATGTCTCTTCTTTGAAGGTAATTAAATCTAATTTTCTGCTTTCCCAGATTAAAGAAGAGCAAAGAGTTGCAGAAGGCAGAAGACATCAAAGAAGTCAAACAGAATATCCACCTTCTTCGTGCTCCCCATGCAGGTAAGAATTTGCTTTACTGGTTTGCTTACACAGTTTTAGGATGAATGGCTCATTCTACAGATCAATAATCCTGTACACTTCTCTTACAATTAATTTGTCTGTTGACTATGGAGAATAGTTCTTGCCACTAAATCTAAGCAGTGTCTTTGTTCTTTTTTATTTATCTAGTCCTGCATTCATCCTTTCTCTTCCTTATGTTGAGTGTTTCAAATTGCGCTGAATACTTGGTGCTCCATGAACTTCATGTTTGTCAACCAGTACATTTATCTAAGTCTTCCCTTTGATCTGGTTAGTTGAACTCAACAGGCTCTACCACTGAATGATACAAAATACAGGAGTTCAACTTTGCTGCTTGAATTTCTCAGTTAATTGTGAGAGCACCTTTTTTTGTATTTCATTGAGTGTAACAGAACTTAGATGAAAATACTGTTCTTTCAGTAAAGTCACGTTTTAAATAAATTATTTGCTTTTAAAAATACCCTTAATGAAGTAATGAAGACAAGTTAGGAACATTTCCAATAGCTCTTGTTTTATAAAAATTACCAGATTTTGTTTCTTCATTATTAGATATTAATTAGAAGTCTGTTCTGTGGTTTTTCTTAGATTCTTGTCAGGTTATATATAAACTTTGGTTTAATCTGTCCTCCCTTCTTTTTTTGAGGAAAGAAAAAAGATCTGAATTCAAAAGAATAAACTCAAGTGTTTCTGTGTTTGGCTTTGCTTGTGTTAAATGAATGATGCACAGTAGTGTGTGGTACATCTGTTGGTCAAACACCAGCTGCCTTTTTGGTATTCCGCAATTCTGACTGGGCAGAGAGCAGAATCGAATCTAAATCTTGGATTTTTCTCTTTGTTTGTTTTTCCTTTTGGTCGTCTTTTTGAGAGTTAACATTCTTGCTATCCAACACAGCACTCAGGAGGGCTTAAATCTTCATGTAAAAACTAATGTGAGAAGGCCACTGATCTGTAACAAGCAATGAATTTTTATGGTCCTTTGCTAGGTTTTGCAAGGTATTGGCAGCTGTATCAGTTTGTTGAAGCAGATAAAAACACAGGTTTGACTGCATTTTAGCTTTTGCATATAAACAGCACCAGCTTTTCTGCTAAAACAGGTTTTAGGAGGTGATGGAGGTTAGCAGTGAATACCTCTGAGCTTGATGGGTTTGCTCATAAACAGCTCTTCGAGCAATATATTTAGGCTGTTTCACCTGGAATAGACACATATATTGTTCAAGGAAGATCAGTTATTTTGGTTTAGAGAAACATGTTGAATTTGATTTTTTTTTTTTTGAAGGTATGCCAAAACAGCTGGAGGACAAAATGGTGCAGAAGCTACAAGAGGATGTACCTATGGAAGAAGAGTCTTAAAGTGCTTTTATTTGCTATTTATATCTCTGCAGCAGTTAACAGTTCCTTACTGCCTCACCTGAAATCGTTCAGAAATGCATTTACAGTTGAAGAAGAGTACATTTTAATGAATAGTGGTTATTTGCAATTTGAATTTTTTTTATGAAAAATAATAGGATGGATACTAGTTTGGGCAGTACTTAAAATTCTGCAGTTCGAGAAAACCTTGTCAGCAGGATGGAGAATGAGGCATTGTTTAAGGTACCATGTGCTCCTTGGAAAGTTACACTTCTTCTGGATAACTTTTCCATGCTAATTCAAATAATTAAATAATAAATAATAAAAGATGCTGGCCGTGAGCTTTTCTTACTTTGTCTGTTGTTCTTTCAAAGTAGTGAAAGCAGATAAAAATCTATCTTAATGATTCCAACATGGGACATGATATATTTATTTTCATCAGTCCAGTGTGGTCCAGGCTTATTTTCATTTTTGTCCTGGGGAAAATTTGTCAATTTGAAGAATACAGTGTTTGTTTTATCTCCTTTTTAAGTCAGCTACCCCAGGATTCCATTGCAGTTGACACCTGACAAAGCTAACATTGATGCAGGACCTAGGTTTGGAAAATAGTGATGGTGGTATCACCTAGTCTGGAGTTGGCCCTTCCATCATCCTTACCCAGCAAAATTCAAATCTAATGTCTAATCAGGCAGATTGAGATGCTCAATAAATCGCACCTGAGACTGTGTTTACCTGACTCCCAGGTTGATGGAAAAGATGCTGCTAAAACACAAGTATTTTGCATATTGCGGTGGTATTTATTCAGTGTGTCAGCACTGAGATATATACTGTTTTAAAATATCAGCAGTTTATCTACAACAGTGTGATCAAAGAAAACTTTCAAAGGCGTTTATAGTATTTGCTTTCTTGTCGTGCCAGTTATCCTCAAAAATAATAATTTGTAGTTCTGTTCCTAACTTGGATGTGTACTACAGCAATCACCGGAAGACCTCATACGTACCCACCTACACGTGTATTGTGTAGTTCAGAGAGGAATCGTATTTAAACTTATGCAAGGATCAGTGAGGAGTGTGTGACATGAACAGGCATTGTACTCTATATTTTATCTCTTGATTTATGAGTTATATTCAGATATTTGGCAAATTACATATTTTAGTGAGAATTCTAGTAATAAAAATGTAATTCCTTATTTTAATGACATTAAAATTTTTCTATCATTTAAAATTTGCTGTTAAGGTGATGGCTGATAAGCATTTTAGGTGTCCTATATTAGTACTTCCCCTGTAAAATACTGTAATGTAAATACCATCTGTAATATAATGAGAAGCATATGGTAAGTTGGCCAGAAAACGTATGTCAATGGGGTGAAATCACTAAGATGGTACAGTATAAATACAATGTATATGTGCTATATGTACACCACCATGCTTGGGCTTGCGGAGGGAGATATTCACAGCATGTTAATTTGTATAGCCTCACATAAACGTACTCATTAACACTTCAGCTGAAGAAATGGGTTGTTTATTGGATGGCCTTTGTTATTATAGTATTTGATGTCCTTAATTCTTAAAGTGGAATACTTCATCTAAAAATCTTATTATGTACAATTTTTTTAATTTATGTACTAGTTTGAAAGCAAACCAGTGAGCGATTCCAAGTCAGAATTACAATTTAATAGGAAAATAAAGATATAGGCAGTAATACAGAAACACTGGCTTAAACTGACAGGGTCAGGATATGACCTGACACCCTTTCAGGGAGGGTGGTGGTAGCAGTCTGGTTAAATGGTGGCTGCAA
This sequence comes from Oreocharis arfaki, assembly GCA_013398015.1. Taxonomy (NCBI): domain Eukaryota; kingdom Metazoa; phylum Chordata; class Aves; order Passeriformes; family Paramythiidae; genus Oreocharis; species Oreocharis arfaki. Next base: position 111,843 of record VZRR01005435.1, read on the forward strand.
TCCTCTTGAGGTGATAGATGTGGTTGTCTTGAAGTGGTGATCCTGTAGAAGGGTCTGGTCTTTCTCTGGAGGTCCAGTGGTGGTTATGTAGCTCTTGTTCTCTGGGAATGCAGTAGGTAAGGGCTCAGTGTGGTGTTCCAAACCTCAGATTATATCCAGGTAGGAATGCTTGGTTCCTCCCCCTGGGCGGAGCATCTCACAATGGGATGATGTAATTTTATGAGTCGTGCAGTGAGGCCCATTAACAGAAAATATTTCTCCAGAGGGAGTTACCAGGGATATGTCATGGAAGAGATAAAGAACACTGCCCCACCTGGGTTTAACAGATGGTGATAGAATACATACTTTTGGTTACATCTTACATTGTAACCTAAGACAATTCACTAAATTTTAAAGTTAGGATGTTCAGCGAGTGTGGAGTTTTAATTTTCTCCAAAAATAGTGAAGTAAATCTATGCAAAGCAGAGAAAAGTGATGAACACCATTCACTGTTAATTAGTATTTATATGAATTATTTTACTTCATCTGAGTTTAACATTAAATAATTTATATTACATAATATCTGTAGTTATTCTATTTTTAAATGAACTGCAATAATTAATTGGTTTGTGTGCTCTATGGAAGTGTACCTGTAGGATTAATAACCCTTTCCTATGAAAGTTTGTAAATGAAGTAGTCATTGTGCAGCACTTGAGAAGAGCCATTTGGGGAGTACACTACAACCATAAATCCTGAACACTCTGCCAGCTGTGTGCCTCAGGACTGGTATAATTGCAAGCAAGGGCTGTGGAAGTTAATCCTGAGTTATCCCTCTGCCAGATGTGCCATTTCTGTGGGAAGCAGAGACTTGCAGCCTGCTGTGTATACCTTGTAGTATGTAGGAGGTAGTGGAGTTTACCAAATTTGTTGTAACATGCTTACAGCGCCTATTTAGAGGGTGCTCTTGTGATTTTTTTTTTTTTTTAAATTAAATTGCTGTGGTGTCCTGTTCTCTTGTCTGTCAACTGGAGCTCAAGGTGAGGGGGGAAGAGCTGCAGCTGAGGAACAGCGTGGGGCTGGTGATCATTCTGCACATGTCTGCATACTCCACTGCATGCAGAGACCTTCATGGGGAGCTGCTGAGCTGCAGAGGAGTGGTGGTTCTTTCTTTCAGGAGGCTGCCTGTCCAAACGCATTTCTGATAGAAATTGTCATTATTCAAGACTTTTTCTTGAAGAAGATCTATTTTCTTTGCTTGCTTAAGATGAAAATTGCTTTAGATTTTGCATTTTGTTTACAAGACTAAGAGAGAAAACTGCAACTGAGCAGTATCCTGGTGGTCATGGGGAAATACTGCCAAATATGAAGAAGGAAACACATTCCTCTTTCCACTTGAACAGCTCTAGTTCAGATAGTGGCTTGCCAGAGAAGTTTGGAGACAGGAAAACAGGAACCCCTCATCTGCCTGCTGTGTGTGGGGTGGAGCTGTGCCCAGTCGTTGCGGAGGCAGGACCTGCCATCCTTCCCCAAAGAGCAAGTTGGAGAGATGGTATTTTACGTATTTTATGAGCAGCGCATCGTTGTTCAGAAGACATCCTGGTTTAGTGTCATACATCCAAATCACCGGTCCTGTCTGTGCCAAGATTTAGTAAGAGCAGAGCACAAGGTGCCCATGAGAACAGACTTACAAGATAAATGATGATGATGATGTGTGAATATTTAATCAGAAGCTTATTTACGAATAACTGGTACTGCTAAATTCCATTATACAGTCTGTCTTCTTGGCATTTACCTGATCTAACAAACTACTGCCATTTTGTGTTTGTACTTTATGCCGTCAGGAGCCTTTCTTCAAAACAAACTCTGATAGGCTTGACCAGAATAAATGTGATAGTCAAAACCATTTTTTAACAAATGCTTTTTAGTTTCAGTTGCTGTCATCTTTTCTTATGAAACAAAACCAGATGTATAGTTGTTAGGGGATTTTTTTCAGACTACAAAAGTTGTAAATGTGGATTTTAATAATGGTTTAGCAATTGTCTTTTTCTCTTATTTCCTCTTTTCCATTTTTAATCCATCTCTTAGTGGTTTCAAGTTAGACACTGGTTTTCCTTTGAGGAGAAGTTTAACCCCGTGCTAACATGTTTTGGCTGCTCCCTCACTTCCAGCCTCAGTTCCTTGTGCCCAGGGCCCTGAGCAGGGGTTCCAGCCCTGCCCTGAGTCCCCCAGAGTGCCCTTTAGGTGTTTCAAGTGTCACTCTCTTTTGGTGTGTGACTGCCCTTGTAACTGTTCAAACCCTGGCTGCTCAGGGAAGGTGTGTGGGGACCCATCACTCCTGGGAAGCCTGTGGCGCACTCTGGGTGATGCCGTCCTTAGAAACAGCATTTGCGTGGGTTCTGTGGGATGCCAAGTTCGTGAGGGAGGGAAAGTGGTGTCTGTGTCGGTGCTTTGAGCTGTGGTTCAGACGTGGGTCTGCATGGGTGGAGGAGCAGCGATGGGGCAGCTCCTGGCAAGGCCCTTGCCGCAGTGTGCAGTCCTGAAGTAAAAGCCGTCAAGGCTGCTCCCAAATGGCCCCAGTGCCTCATGGAGAGCTTGGGCATCCCCCACAGGCCTGTGCTGTTCCATATCTTCACGCAGAATAAGGCCTCGAGATACTTTTTTTTTGCCTTTGGTGATGGGCTGGTTTTGCAATCCATGCTTCTTACTTTGGTTGTCTATGGAGGTTTTCTTCTCAAAGTTTGATCCTGAAGGATCTGAAGCACCAAATTCTGAAGGACTGAAAAAACAGCACGTGATGGTGGGATTTTGGTTTTGCTTGTTCGTTTTGCTTATAAGAAAAAAATGCAAATTCCTTCTTTCAGGCTTCAGTTTCAGTCTTTCTTTTACAAGTGCTAATACAGTGTGGAAAAAGTGTAAAATACAGCTGTCGCAGATCAACACTAGGAATTAGGTATGGACGCAGGTTTCATACACACGCTAAGGTCTCGGGCTAACGGGCAAAAGGTTTGGCTTCTCGTTTATTCTCACACATATACATATGTACAGACAATCAACAATTGGATGAAGAGGTTAAGCTTCTCCAAATTGATAGGATATAAATTCAGTCTATCACTTTCTTCCGCCTCCAGAGAAAGAATGCAAAACAATTCTAAAAATACAGCTTAGAAAAGATTCGTTACAAAAGCATGAGTATTGTTTATCTCACAACTTATGAGAAAGTTTTTCACTGCTAACGCAAACAAAGCATGCAATGAAAAACCAAAACAACATACAGCCTTCTGTATAATCAAATCGTGTTGAGCAGGTGCAGACCTTCCTCGTAGGAAATTGGGCCTTCCCATAGTTTCAAGATTTTCTAGCGAGAGATTTTCCTGAGATATTCTTAGTTCAGAGTAACAGCATGGTGGAGCCCAGCACATGTACGAGATCTGTGTGCGACACAAAGAAACATGAATCAGTTCCACATGTTGACATGGTCATAGATGTTCATGGCTGGAAAACAATAGACAGCTGCTAATAGGTCCAAAGGCTTATATCCCAGGAGAAAATATTTCAACCTCCAGGCTGTTCAATTCCTCAATTATTGTTTTGGCCTCAAAAATTCAATCTCCTTTACCAGCTTAACTTATTTATGGGTTGCACTGAATTGTGACCAAGGAGAGCAGAAAGCCGAAATAAATCAACCACTGATAAAATTGTTTAAGCCTTCGTGTTGGCTGTCTATTTTTAGATCTCAATTTAAAGAGACCACATGCAGAGAACTTTATTTCGTTTTATTGATGTTTAAGAAGCAGTATTACTTGAGATTGGGTAGGAACAGAGGGAGAAATAAGAATTTGTGGAGGTAGCTGCATTGGAAGACATTCTTTGCTTGTTTGGGGTTTTTTTGTGTGTTATCCTCTTCCCTCTCCCTTCCCTCCTTAGATTTTTCGCATTATGTTTAGTTTGGTGAAGCCACTCTTGTTTCTTCAACAGCTGTTTCTTCACCTCTAAAACGTGCTTGGTACTTTTGTGCCGAGTACTTGGGATGTATTTTGTCTTACACATATGTATGGCAATAAAGGTATAAACTGAATAAGGGGGAACGTCAGCTGTAGCTCTGCAAGCTGTGAGATTTATTAGTGACATTGTTTCAGTGTGGGGAACAGACTCCTGAATGGAAATAGATATGTTATCTGTAAGGCAACAATTTTATGCATCCACAAATTATCACTGGGAATCAAGGCAGATGACTCTGCATAATTGAAAAAAAAGTCTTGTTTGCAGGTATTTGAGCTGTTTTCTTAGGCTCCACGCTCCACTCTCCACTAAACTTACAAATTAAGAAAATTGCTTTGGTAATCAACTTGACTGAAGTGATTCCTGAGTAGAGAATTTGAAAGATTTCTTATTACTTGATAAAATGAAAAGCTGCCAGAAATTCTCCCTTGTGTTGAGGTGAGGTTGGTTACAGTATCTCTGTTTACGCAAGCTCTAGCAGAAGGCAATGTTTTCATTTAACCTCGCTGCAGAAATCTACGCTGCAGAAATTGACCCTGCAGAACTGCTTGGGGTGAGCAGTGAAATAACCAAATAGTTTTCTCGTATGACTGCTGCCTGCCATTCCCAGTACTGGGCATATTGAGATTGCATTTCAAATCCCAGCTTTTTGTACTCCCTGACAAAAAACTTGGGGACAGAGTGGTATGGGCCATACAGGTTTAGCTTGATATATAAAGGTGGTAGACCTGAACCCAGCGGTCTTCAGGATTGGCTGGACAGACAGCTTTTTCTTCTAATAAGCCAAACAAACTGTTGATGTGTTTGGAAGTCAGAAAGAACCAGCTAGGCTGCTCCCCTGGGCTGCTCCTGCCTCCTCTATTTGGTTAGTTGTGCTGAGCACAGACGGAAAGTCATTCAAGCTTAATTTGATTAGCTGTACCCAGCTTCTGGGGATCTCTGGGGAAAATCTTTCTTTTGAAATAGAAGATACGGATATCATAACATGATCCTAATTCGTGGGTGATATTTAGAAAGAAACAGTATTTAACCTTGAGCTAGGAATACATTTAGAATGTTCTACCCACAAAGCATGCTTTAATCCAGATTTCTTTAGGTCATAACTTTGCTACTGCTTGGGATGCCTAATATAGATTATCCCCAGGATATCTAGGGAATACTGTGATGCTGCATTTAAAGAACTTGTGCTTTTTCTTCATGGATGTCTACTTCCAAGTCTGGTATTGGCTTGGGAGGAGATTGTGTACCAGATTTTGCTACTGACGCTGCCAGAAAGCTGTGATACAAAGGTGACAGGAAGCATTCTTCCTTTTTCTCAGCTTCTGTAGATGCAATTGTTTTGAAAAGGAAGGAGATGGCTTTCTGAATATTGCTTTTAGTGGCTCTTGAAGTATTTCTACAGCAGATATTCAGAACTCAGCTTCTGCTTAAAAACATCCAGCTGTGAACACAGAACGAAGGTGGTTGAGGAGGGTAAAGACCTGTAGGCCTCTAGTAACAAATTTATCTGCTTCCTGTGTTGATAGAAAAAGGAATTAACAATATTGCAAGCTTTTCTAGTGGTCATTACAGTCTGCTCACAGTTCAATTTATTTTCTTATTGTATCATATGTAATTATCTGCATGAACCTGGTCATATAAGGACCAGGTATTCTCCCAGTTTTCTAAGGTTATGCCAACTTTTGTTAAACTGCTTCTGCCAGGCTGTGTAGGCTTTTTGGCAGTCATTTAAATCTACTTCACCACATGAGTTTCATCTGCTTGTCCAAAATCTGCTAATAGTTTTTCACTTTTCGTGACAATCCTGTTAATTCCAGTTCTGGAAATGTCTTTAAAAAATCTTAAAGCCTTTAGACTGAAAATAGAGGAACCTTTATGCTGGTTTATATCCAAAGTCCCTTTAACCTTGTACTACCTGTGATGGCCAGTATAGCAGAACCTGCCAGAGAAGGATCACAAAGCATTATCTGAGTGCCCTTTTCTATGGTTTATCTTCCTAAATTCAAACAGTTGGTAATTTAGGGATTTCTTTGGAAATCTTTCTGGTGAACCAGTCTTCTCTGACTGTATCAAGTCTAACTTTGACCCCCCCTATACTTTAATTTCTCAATGATCCTGTGATGAATACTTCTGCTTAATGGGTTAATGTGAGGAAGAGCTTCTTTGTGATTTGAATTTGGCACTGTTGGGTTTTCTGTAGTTCTGGTATTGCAAGAAGTTGAATTACTAATTCTCTTTGCAGTGTTTGCAGTGTTGTGAACCTCTAGTTACTTATTTTCTAAAGCAAAGAGTCCTGATCTCTTACTCTGTTTTGTAGGAAGGCCTCTGAGCATCTTTGTTGTTCCTTCTTACATCTGTTCTTCTCGTCTAGTTTGTGGGATGAATTCAGCATATGGATGGGTCTACCCCTTATGTCTACACTGTTTCTCCTTTTTTCTTTTTTTCTTTTGTACTGTGTTTTTCAATATCCCTGGCTTTTTCCTGCATGCTTTGCAGAAAGAAAATAACCTTCACTGTTCACATTTATGTAGATTTAGAATTTGCCAGTTCATTCACTATGTTTTCTCTTTCTAAAGTTTTAGTGAACAGACAAGTCCATGACTACCTGAATACATCATGATTAGGACTGTGCTTTTAAGAGAAGTGAGATAGACAGCATTATAAAAAAGATAAACACAAAAAAAACCTGCAAAGGAATTAAATTCTGTCAAAACAGATCTCAACAGATGGGCATCAGCTACTCTTAGCAAGCAGAGAAAATCACCTTGAATGTTCTTTATTCTTGAGAACTGTGACTTGGAAGTGAGTGGTGCCATTGTCTTAAATGTTTAAACATAGTTGATCATAGATGCAGGAAACTGTTCGCTGGTATGGAGTTGTATGAATCATTTACCTTTGCAGGAGTACATTCTGACATCCTAAATGCAATATGCCATTTCTCTTCCCACACATTACATGCAATAATAGCTACGTGGTGAGTAGACAGCTACAAGTCAGCAGACCTGAGTTTATTCCTGGCTCTGTTTCCCTCGGTAATTTTACTCAAGTTGCTCAGCTTTTCTGAGTCCTCTCTAAAATGGTCTACCCGATCATGCGGAGTGCATTCTGTCTCCCAACTTTTCTATGCATAGTAAGGCACTGAAGTGAGACTTACTGTAGCAATTAATTTTATCTTAGAATTCTACAGGATATTTTAAATGTCATTTTAAACTTACTTTCCCAGCTCTGAAACAAACAGAGTTCCTTTCAAACGGAGTTCCTTTTATTCATCCTTTCCATTACTTGTTTTGGATAGGTTTTAGTCCCTGACTAAGGCCTTTAGGGCCAAGTTCAACCATGAGACAGTTTTCTGGTAGATCTGGAAGTCAGAGAGAATCGTTCATGTGTGTGCCCAATAGAAACCAGTATGATACCAGCCCAATTCTGTGCTATTAAGTAATGACTGACTCAGTTGGTCTGACCACAAACACCCGATTGGGAATAAAGCAGCTCCCGTGCAAATAAGAAGTTGACTGTTGTTTTATCATGTGATTGCCAAGGGTGTTGGACATCTTACTTATTTCTGCTTCTTGTGCTGAGGTTAAATAGCTGGTAATTCTTCAGTTCTTAAATCTAGAAACACTTTGTAGCTGTGATTTTTCCCTGAAGCCATGTTTCAGAAACTCTCTCTGCTTATGTAATTTGGAAATCCTAACAGAGCGGTGTAAGTCTAATAAGCAACCAAATTTAGCATTGAAAACTTATATCTATTATCCCTAGGGACACAGGACAAAAGAGCTGAAACGTTCCCAAGCTATTCACGGAGGATATAGCACAGATACTTTGTGATTCCAAGTTTGCGGATAGGATGAAACATAACCTGGTATTTAAAAATGTAAATTAAAACCTTTTTCCTTAGCCCTCAAGCTTATGAAGAATGTATTTCAGCCAACTATGGATGCCTGAAAGAAGTGATGTCTTACTCAATCTGCAGACAAGCAGAACAGATAAGGTAAGAAAAAGTGAGAAGGCTTTAACTATTCTAAACTCATTTTTAATTCTGGAACTTGAGTTAATCAGAATCAAAACTGTCAGCTCTTCACGTTGTTGATCACAGTAGCATTTGATTTCATCTCGCTGTTGAAAAATCACTCTTACTACCTGACAACCCTGAAGGTTTTCAAACTGAATTTATTGTTGATCCAAAAGAATTTCTGCATATTGAAAATTCAGAGAAAGGAAAATACAGCATTCAAATAAAAAATATATGGGTTGCAATACTATCGTATGTATTTTCATACATAATTCTTAAAATTCCTCTTTTTTTCATTTTAAAGCAGGAGGGCCCTGTTAATTGGTGTCAGAACACAATGGAAGATTATGAGGGAGATTAAAACCCTTCACTGAAACCAGATTTGTATGACCTGTGTTTTAGAAGCTTTATTTGCTTGAGCCATTGCAGCCTGAAAGAAACAAGTATCTTTCTTGAAAACTTGGTGATGAGATCTCAGATACTCAGTAACCGAGGGCACACTCCTACGGATGGAGAAAATGCAGGCAGGAAAGATTGCCCTGGATGATAAAAACTTGAAATTAATCTCAACATCCAGTCACTAGCATTCAAAGCCCTATCCAGTCATAGAAATGTCTTTTTGCTCTTTTCCCCTCAGTGCTATATTTATTAAGAGGTAAGAATGCGATACAGAAGCCAGAACCTGAAGGTGTTTAGTGTGCTGTGATTCAGCTGCCTGGCAAAAGATCTTACTTTGGCAGTCCCCAGGCTGATCTTGTGAAGTATTCCTTAGGGAGGGAGATTTCTTTCCAGAACTGTCCTCCTTTGGTGTGACCATCTGTCTCTATATAGTCATTTGGGCAAAAATAGAAATTACGAACAAAAAATTGCTCTGTTGCCAGATTAGCTGCAGAATACACACTGATGCTTCACACACTCAGGAGGGTTTAGTGCCAGGGTTCTTTGCTGGGGATAAAACACTGTATCATATTTTCCTTTCCTGTTGGTGTTGGATTAAAAACTAAATCCTGCTCATTTTACTTTCAGAAGTAGTCCCAAAGGATTTTGGTAGGATTAATTGCATATGAAAAGGAAGTAGGATTTGGCATTCTGTGTACATTGAAAATTAAACAGAGGTAAACATTATGAAAAGTCTTAACTTACTGATGTTATTTCAGCTTGTTTTGTGATCTGAATCTTTTCTGCTGAATACTTGAAGATGCTCATGGAACTCCAGAAAAGTCACATCTCTGAAAGGAAAAGGGAAGAAATCTCTCTGTGTAGAACTCAACTTATTGAAGACTTGAATTTGCTACTCAAGTTCTTCTCCCTTCCTGAAGTCAGGCCCATATGTAGGTGCACTGTTGAATTTGGGACTTAACAAAGAACTCTATTCCTCTTTTTCAATCACATGAACATTTATTTTTTTCCGTAGTTACGGGACAGGATGCAAAATACCTTTATGATACACTGGGAATAGTGCTCTGAAAAAACTGATGTTTTATGGATTTAGAGTTTGCAGAACAAATTTTAGTTCTGTGGATAGCGTGGGTGGATGTAGGGATGAAGAGCTCCAGAAAGTAAAAGCCAATACCTGATAACCTGGGAAACTTACAGCAACAACAGTCCTAGATTTTTTTGTGACGGGGGAGTAGAAGAAGTTCTGTCAAAACAGACCTAAACATTTTTTTTGACGCTCTAATCTTTTGTAATATCCTCTGTCTGTGTCTTCAGTGAGATTATTTCACCTGCCTCAGTCTTTGAGCTTTTTGATGTTACCCCAGTGCCCTGGGAGCACAGAGCACACAGGGGCAGGGAGATCAGTTAAGAGACAAATCCTTCTGAGTGCATGGCCGTAACGTACTTTAGGGACACCACCAGTTTTCAGAAACTAATTCCAAGATCCAGAAGATAAGCAATAATCTTGGATGGAGCCAGTGAGCCTGTGTGGAGTGGAGAGGAAATGCTGTTTGATACCTTTAGCAAGGTTTCTGTATAATGGGGATTCCTTGTTGCTGCTATTTTTCGGTCTTAAAATTAGAGCTAAATATTTCACAAGCATAGCATCCAGTTTGTCTTGAATGGGTTGTACCTCGGGCTAGAAAGAAGCAAACTGGATCTGAGGCCGTCCTTCATTCAAGGGAGGCAGTCTGCAACAGCTTTTGTGCAAGTTGTGTAACAGCTTGAGCAACAGCTTTCAATAACTAAGAAGTTTCCCTTGTACTTTCTGCTGCCCTGCAGCTGTTTGCTCCATCCATCTCCCCTGTCCTTCGTAGTTTCCCCAGCAGGTCCCTCCATACCTGCCCTCTGTCTCCTCGCGTGGTGGAATCTGATCCTTTCCTTGTCCATAGGTGCTGTTGAGATAAACAATCTTGGTAAAGAGCAACACAGGATCAATACTTCAGCTGCATTTTGAAAGCTCCATATAAAATGAGTTCAAGTGAAATCCAAGTCCATGGCTCTCAACCTGAATTTTTTTGTTCCAAGGAAACATATTAACTTCCTCAATAAACTAAAATGACCTAAAATGGCATGACGTGGCTTTCCCTTGGGACAAGGACACAGTGCTCCATTTGTTTGTATCTCTACATTTGCCATCTTTCTCAGTTACCTCATGTATAGCCCAGAAGATTTTATGGGAGCATAGATCATAAATCCTACATGATAACTTTCTTACTGCTGTTGCATGATTTGGATGATTTAGTGCCACTCTCAGATGGTGACAGACATCAGAACAAACACCAGAGCTGGATGTGAAATAATCACTGTGGTGCTCTTTGCCTCTAAGTCCAGGCAGAGAGAAGTGATAAATGGTGTAAGTGCTGAAATATGCAACGCACTTTTAGTGTTTTCTGGGGGAATCCCTCACATTATGTTTAGGTGCTTGATCGTCATGTGGTATACTGGTAGGTTATCAAAAAATTCGAGAACCAAAGGCATAATTTCATGTAGGTTGATATGAAGGAAGCACGGTGTTTGTGATATGCTGGTATTTTAAATAATTTTGAGTTAACAAAGTCATAAATAAGAGAAGAAATCTTGATAGCATTTTTCAAATTGATTTTTGAGCTTTTCTTTTGATTTATCCTGATTTAATCTCGGAAGTTCCCTAGTCTTTTATTTCAGCCTGTCTTCTCTGGATATTGATGGTGATAGATGATCCAATTACTTAATCTTTTCATGCATGCTTTCACTTTTAGCAAAGCAACAAGGTGCAAAATCAGAGCGTGTCTAACACAGTTTTAGTCCTCATTTTTAGCTGTGGTACATTACCTCTACAAGAAACAGCTGATGGTATGTGAAGCATAACTGCTTGAATGAAATCTATCTACTACATCTTCTAATTCTCAGTGCTAGGTATGTTGTATGCAGAGCTATTTGCTGATTAATATTGCTTTGCAGCATCATTAGCAGGGAAATGGGAAACATGTGAAGTAGTCCTATAGGAACTACAACACTGTAGAGAAGTAAGCTTGTTATTTTTGTCCTTCAACAAACTACACCCACTCCCCACTGTATGAGGATATGTTTAATTTACTTTTTCAACTATGCCTTATTGATTCCACAGTTGTAATGTTTTCCATTGAGTTTGTTACCAAATCTGCACTGCTCTAATCTTGTGGCATCACATTTAGATTTTGAACCGTGTCGTTGTCTTGCCATCTGTTAAAGCCCTATGTCTGCTGAGCACTATCCTGAGAGAGCTGCCAGTTGCTGGCCAAGTCAGAGAGGTGACAGATTTTTAATTATGCAGACAGGATGGGAGGGGTGGGGGATGAACAGTGAGTGGTGATTGCTTGGACAGTGGTTGTGCCTCAAACAGCCTGCTAACAGCACTGAAGTCCTCCTAGGAGTGGCTGATGTTGTGCACAGGGAATGGCTCTTCAGGGGTGAGTTGAGGGAAGTGGACTTCTTGGGGGGAAGTGGTGATTGACGGATGCCTGGTGGGTCAGAAATCCCAATATGTGCTGAACCTATAGCTTCTTGGTTTGACACCTGAGAAGGCCCGTATAAGTAACTTCTTCCCATATTTTCTGTTGATTGGTATTCAGAATAGACCACTTAGGAACTGATGATGAAGAGATTAGGCATACACAACCCCTGCCTCTTGGACGCACGCAATCTTCAGACCATTTTGTACCAGCAGGTTGCTGGGTGCTCCCTTGGCGAGTCTCCACATGGATCTCCATTTCATCAAAGGAGACAAGAGGGCAGAGCCCCAGTAGCTCAAAGCAGGTCTGCTGTTTGGTCAGGTCAAAAATCCCCCAAGCTTTAATTGGGACTTGTTCTGCTTTATTCTTTCCATGCCTTGATAAGTGTACTTGGAAGGAAAAAGGGATTAGAAACTTCTGTAACAGCACTAAAGAGCAGAGCCTTGCAGGGATTGTGACTGCATAATTAAAGGCTAGTCTGGAGATGGACTATGGGGGTTTGTTGTTCCCATAGAATTACTGTGGGCAGATAGGGCATAGAATGAAATTATTTAGGATATGAGAAGGGGGAGTGCCATCTCTAGGCAACAAGGCTGCCTGCGAGCTGTCACGCTGAGTCTGGGTCCTCTGAGAATGCTGCTAATGCTTCAGGACCCGAGGACTGGAACAAGACCAGAGGCTGTGTGTTGCAGGAGTGTGATACATCCCCACTGTCATGCATGGAGGGCTGGGGAAGAGGAATTGTTCTGATTCTGCCTTTTGAAGCATGACTATGACTCAGTTGGGGCACATTACAGCAAGAGATTAGATTTCTGAGCTGCAGCCTTTCACAAGTCCTAAGCTCTCCTGGCTAATGTTTTTAATTTCAGTACTGGCTACCCTTACTGGAGTGGTTTTAATCAGGAGTTTCTTTTGCTAAAGAACTTGCACTTTTACCTGACCTAATGGAAAAAAATGACAAGAAAGGCTGAGTTTTTGTTTTCTTTTCATCTCAGTTCTGCTGTTCTGCCAGCTCTGGTACTGAATGAAGCTGTAAACTAGCTTTCTTCACTGCCTGGGCTGTGGGGTCGCTGCGGGTGCTCTCTGCCTACTTGGTGGGTGCTGCCCGTCCTGGGAGAAGGGAGAAGCCTGGTTTCTCACACACTGAGCCAGCTGCTGGAGGTGTGGGGACAGCAGGGCTCTAAAGCCCTGCATTTCTGCATTGTGGGACTTGCTGTGCCACGTTGTGGGACTTACTGTGCGCCCAATGCAAAATGTCCAACCCCAGAGGTTTTTGCCAAGAATGCTGTTGACTTGCTGATTAATGCATTAACTGGTTAAAATAAGGGAAATAGAAGGTAAGTTGTTGGCTTGATTTGCCCTCTGTTGTGTGCCTCGTTAGACTGCACTAATCCATGTTATGACTTCTGAGCTTTTCTCATCTGTTGATTTAAACATAGTCAATGAAATCAAATCCTTAAGGCAATTTAATTTGCTGAGTCATCAGATCTCTCATCTTGCTTGATTACAGCCTTGTTGTCAGAGACAAGCTTCACGTGCTTTAAATTCCTGGACCATTACTGACTTGTTTAGCATGGAGCTGAGGGCATCTGCGCAATGTTACCGAGATGGGAATTTACTTTCTAATTCTGGGAGAAAGAACTGTTCCTGGCTGACACAAGTGTAGCTTAGTGGAGAAATTTCAATAAAATTAGGGGGGTTGATTGTTTTGCGGCTTTTGTTTGTTTGTTTTTGATACAGGACAGATATATTTTCAGCATGGGATCAGTTGGAAAGGCATTGCAAATGCAAGCTTCTGAGTCAGCAAAGAGCTGTTCGGGTTAGGAACTGGAATGAATGGTTCAAATTGTGTTGACAAAAACAAATGGATCTATAAATGTACCTGTTTAAACTAATAAATTTTTTCATAAGTATCTGTGCCATGTCCTGGTTTGACTCTAGCAAAAACCTTGGCTGTTGAAGAAAAAATAGAGAAGAATTTGAACAATTTAGATTAAATAAGAGCAGGAAAGAGGAATTTAATGGTGTCTCGAAATGGTAATTCCAATGAATTGTGACTTGTACCCAAAATAAATGGTGCAATTTCTACAAATGGGGAGGCAAATCTTATGGAATAATATGCCAGGTATCATTGATGGTTTTGTCTGCACTTTTAATCTGTGTTGCTAATGTGAATAAGTTTTAAATGAGCTGTCTTCAGGAGATTTCACTCTCTTGTACAGGGGCCTGTGCAGTATGATACTCTGGTTTAGACATTTGCGTCTTTGTAACTAATTATAACCTTGTCAGTGTGGGCTCTGGTAGACAATAAATCCAATTATCTCTTAAGTTCCCCAGGCCAATACTGGAGGGCTGTGTGCAAAGCAGAAAATGGCGCTTATTAGTATTCGCTGTCAAAAACCTATAACAAACGTAACTGGGTTATTTGAACATATTACTGTTGCAGTCCCCTCTATATAAAAGATCAGCATATGGTGAGGGGTTTCTTTGCCAGGAATATCTGATTTAAAAAGCAAAGAAAAATATTCAATACCATCTCCAGATTAATCCAGTATTAATACTGCTAGCCCAGCGTACTCATCCAGACTACGAACATACTAAATAAAGTGTTTTTTCCCTGGGAGATCAGATGCCTCTGTGCATCAGGTGCATGTGTAGCTACTGGCCTGGCCTTGCCTCCCAGGACATCCCAGTGTGGGGCTGCTCTTACCTGCCCTCCTGCCATGGTGCCTGGTAGGCTGGCTCAGTACAAGCTCTTCAGAGCCTCCTTTGGAGGGTAAAATGCTGAAGTGCAAAGGTTCCGGAAGGGACAGGCAAACAAGGCAAGTGTGGAGAGAGGGCACTCATGGATGGTGCCGGTGGATGGAGAGAAGTGATGCATTTCTTCTGGCTGACACAGCAGGGACAACTGGGATGGAAGTCATGAACACTGAAAGTAGTGAGGGGACTTACTTTTGTTTGTTTGGGATTGTCTGTATCCCCATGATGGTGACAGACAGAAGATAATGAAATCTTTAAAATTAAGAGATGCTTACAGGACAAAACCCCACAGTTTTTATATAATTGTAATGGTATTTAGTTGAGCAGAATAACAACCTTTAAAAAAAGTTGTGAACACATTTCTAGTGCTAAACCAGGATTAATTTCTTATGTTTTTTTAAAAGCAACAACTTTTAAAATTTGTGGAACAGCCAAAAGCTATTTTGGAGATAACCCAAGGAAATAAGCCTTCTGCAATAATTAAGTCAGAGGTTACGAAACACCGGCATTCTAGTGACTGCAAAAATATCATTACTATTGAATTATTTCACAGGGTCATAAAGGAGGTATTTTAAAGAAAACATTCTAAACCTATGCTCACTCACTGCTTACAATTTGAATTTTAAATTTGAAATATTTAATACACAGTTGTAGGGATAATGACTATTCTTGTCCTCATTAAGGTTCTTATTTGAAAAAAACAGGAGTGGATAATAAGTGTGAGTAGGTATCTAAACAGCAGGGTCAGTAATAAGAGCAACAACTACCATCTGGTAATGACTGGGAGCTATGTTACAGAAAGAGAAATTAAACAGAGAAAAAATGCTTCTAATTACACAGCTAAAAAACGCCCTGGCTGCTTGTTTACAATACACAGCTGAAAGTATATTGCAGTGAGGACAGGAGAGATAACCAGTCCTCTAATAAATGGGAATTGGGAATGGGTAATAAAGAAGTACCACTCATATTGATATTTCGTCTTTAGTGGTGCTGGGTTTCCCATGCTCTGTAAAATCTTCCACTAACCCCAGGAATTCTGCCTATGTAAGGAGTGATCTTGCCTGCCAAAGTGGCAAGGAACTAGAGAAAAAAGCAATTTCTCCTGTGTCTGGAAAGGGAATATTGATGTAACCTGATGGTAAATATGGAAAACGTGAGTTAGTAGTCTTTGGGAGCTTGATCCTGCTGGCCAAAACTTTCCAGTGCTATCCTCTCATGACTATACTGCTGTGTTATTTGCCCACCTTAAGGTGCAGTTTAGCAAAGGTCCTTTAGTTTTAATATTGCTGCAGGTGTCAATTAGGCCTAAAAGTCTTGACACCGTCTCTCTGAGTTCTGAGAGGGGAAAAATAAGGCTTTTAGGGTTACACTTCTAAAGATTGGGGAGTAGACAGTGTCATTAATATTCAGAAAAGGTACTGACTTGTGTCAAGTTGTCAATTACAAACATATCAGCCAAAATCAGAAGCAGGGAAAACCTTGATAAAAATAATAGAAAGTGGTTTATCAAAGAAGAGTACAATTTTATTAGAAACACATTTTAGTTGACTTGTGATTTTGATTAAAAAGATAGTGTGATTGCTGGTGGACCTTGTCTAGGACAGAGCAATCATGCTCATTTATCTTGCCTTGGAAAAAGATGCTGATAATCTTGTTGAAGGGAAGAGTAACATTAAAAGCATGAGCAGAAGAATACAAAAGGAGAGGAATGAGGATTTCCATGGAGAGGATATTGAAAGTGGTGGAAACTGCAGTTCTATGAGAGTTTTCACACACAGTCTTATTCTCATGCGTAGATAAAATACAGTTTTAAAGTGAATTTGATTGCAGAGCAATCAGAATTTAGTGTTGTGATATATTCAGGAAGATGTTTGCATCTTTTGTGCATTGATGCAACTGTGCTGAGGCAAATATATACTTCATCACATGATTTTGTTTTGCATTTCCCTTGGTTAAAGTTAAG
This sequence comes from Oreocharis arfaki, assembly GCA_013398015.1. Lineage (NCBI taxonomy): Eukaryota > Metazoa > Chordata > Aves > Passeriformes > Paramythiidae > Oreocharis > Oreocharis arfaki. Next base: position 128,467 of record VZRR01005435.1, read on the forward strand.
ATACTTTATGGTAGAATACCTTTTCTGATTGCAAAGCTTGTTAGAGCAAGGGGGTAAATGTCAACAGTAGAAAAGAATGAAAAGATTGGCCTTGATGCCCAGAGACAGCCTCTTGTCTGCACTCGACTTGTTTGTGACAGAAAAAGTCAGACAGGTAAAACCTCTGGTAAGGCTCTTACATCTCACTTCACAAATCAATTCCTGGATATCCTCAGAGGATTTGCACTCTAGTCCTGCACAGACACCCTGACAGGAGGGAAAAAATGCACTACACTTAATTCCACTGTCTCCAGTCTATGCTTATAGACTCCTACCATTGCATGGGTCTCACGTACACTACTACAAGATGCATGTTCCCCATATTTCCCTATTTTTCAGGTTCTCAGCAGTTGTTACGGATTAGTGTGTCTGTCGCCAGCCCTTTGATGGATCACATGCCTGGTGTTGTTGTTAGCACAACATGTTTGATGGTGTCACTTGCAAGAGTTAGCTGACGTAAACTGGATCTGAAACATAGGGAACTGTAGGAATTGACACTAGAGAGATATGTCCCACTGTCTTTGCTATCTGTTAATTGGCTCATAATCTATACTATTAGCAGATAATAATTTGGAGTAAAAATAACTTGTTCTTCAAGTGAGTGAAAATAGCTGTCTCTGCTTTGAAAATGACCTCTGGTGTTTCCCATGTTCCCATATTATCCACCCCACTGGCAACCATTCTGTTATTGAACCTTGTTATTATATGTTAGTCCAACTTGCATGTCTGGTATCTCAGCTGACACTAGCAAATTCTTCTCATCCATCAATGCAATAAGAGAGAAAAATCTTGTTCTAAAGAAAGTGTATTCTAAAGAAAACACTTTCTTTAGAATAATGTGTCTCATTTTGTGGACAAGGCACCAGCCTGAATAATAGTCATATTTAGACTCAGAGACAGCTACCAGCAAAGAGTACACGCAAAATACTACTTTGTGCCAGGGCAAAACAGATTTTCATCAATAACTACGAAAATGGTTGTTCTCAAGAGGGCACTTGGATTTGCTTTCCAGTCAGTGGATGCCATCAGCAGCCAACTGAAAAGTCAGGTTTTGAAATCTGCTGTTTAGAGGACCCAAAGGAAAGTATAAACATAGACTGAGGAGGATTCCACTGGTTTGGCTGGAAACTGCAGCAGTTGCTTTATGCTGGGATTTGTGAGATTCCTGTATTTCAAGTACTGTGGCACAGAAGTGCTATGCACAATTGTGGCATATGAGAGCCCGGGGTGGCAGAACAGGATTCTGGCAGTGAGTTATGTATATTCTCTCTCCTTAGAGCCATAGACACAAGCAATCTGTCTTTTATTTCATCTCAGTTTTCTGAATTACTGTGATTTGCTTTTGGTATTTGCATGTCAGCTGCTGTCTGACTGCCTGTTGCCTTCTGAAATGGAGAGGAAACTGTGATTCAGCTTACCAAAAGTGTAATTTCGGAGACCTGCTGCTTATGGCTGTGCCTACCCACATCCAGATTCAACAGGCACATGTGAGATAGCAGTTCTGCATATCAGCAAAATTTCAAAAGTTCCAGACTTTAGTGTGGATTTTCCTTCACTTGGGAGATTGTAGAATTGTGCTCCATCTCTGCCTTAGAGAAGTGTAGATTTTAGGGTCATTATTCCTGTAAATATTGACCTTAACTAATATTCCATAATGTCCATATTCACAAGTGAATAAGAGGCAATGAACATCCTTTGCTGCTGTATAGTTTTGTGCTCATTACTTTGCTGTTTTTTACCAACTGTGGTGTGGTTTGTGCATCCCTGTTGTATTCCTTGGAGAGGCTGCTCAGCAAAGCTCACTGCGCTCCTACATTTCTAACAACTTGCAGGTGAGTGTCCACATTCCCCTTTCCTCTGATGCCATAATTTCTTTTCCTCTTCTTGGTTTCCTCTCCTTGTAGTAACTATTCATTCCAGGCACACCCCTGACTCTATTCAGTCAGCCTGGCCATATTTGCTCCTTTCAGCATTATACTGATCTCACTTGCTAGCTGACTTACTAGAAGAATCCTCTTCACCCCTCTCTTTTTAGTGTAAACCATGATGGTATTTCAGCAGGTGGGATTGTCATAATATGAGTATTCTTTAGGCAAGAATCCTCTCTCAAATAAACTTGGATTTGTAATTATGTCAGTTATACTTTCAGTACCTCTGTGCTATGGGTATTTGTATATATATGTGTGTGTGTGTTTGAAATCAACTTTTTCCCAAGTTAAAATATGTGTATATCTGTGAAAGCTCCAGAGTATCCATCGAAAAGCAGCTTTGCTGTTATGATTAGGTGAGGATTAAAGCCTGGTGTCTTCACTCTTCTCAGGGCCATTTGAACAAACATCTAAGCTCTAGTGGAGTCCTGATAACTTCACTGAGACCTTACGTGTATTCAGAGGACAGTTAATGGATCTGGAAATAGATAGTTTAAAATCAGCCACAAAATTCTGTGTAGTATTGTCTTTTATTTCCAGGTACTTTGCATGTTTTCCAGCTTTGCAACTCTTTCGTAATTTACAGTAGTTTTTTTGGTTTTTTTCACTTGAGAAGTTGTTTGTAGTGATGGAGGAGAGTATCTCTGAAAATAACTAGATATATCATGGGAAAGATAAAATAAACTTCATAAAAATACTTGTGATTGCACAAAACTTCTAGGTGAAAATGTGGAGAATTTTTTTTTCAATCTTTGAGATGCTTATTGAGTTGCAGCAACACTGGAGTAAAAAATAACTTGATTATGAGTTAGATATATGGGTCTCATTATCATCAAGATGTGATGACTGGCTTCTCCAGTCCTGTGTAACATGTTCATTAAAGTCTTTATCTAGTTTATGGTACAACAACTTCGCATGATGGACAGCTGGATCCTGTCTGTGTCCCTGTAAAGTCAAAGGATGGTGCCCTAAACAAAAGACTTCCAGCAACTGGCTGATGTGTAATTGGCTTAAATTACAGAGTCAGTAAGGAGAATACAACAGCTGTAACTGAAGCATTTTTTAATCTGCCTCCTTAATTTTGCTTTAAAAAAAATTTAATCAGATATATCTACACAGAACAAGAGATCAGCTCATTATATTCTCTGTGAAAGCTGGTCTTAAATTTGCAATCCCATTCTTGGCATGACATTATATACTTAATGCTGTAGGGCACTGCGGAATCATGGCAACCGGCCATATGGCTTTTCTAAGGAGCACTTTTTTCATCCTACATTCTGGAGGAAAACAATATCATCTGGGTGCTTCCATTTGGTGTGTTTGGCTAAGAGTGATGGGGGGATTGGGAAGGTAAATGGAATGGACAAAACTTGAAAATAGAACAAACAAAAGAAATAAACAGAGCGCTAGGGAGGCTTTGAACAGAGTTGTGGTGTTGTGAGTGGTAAACAGACTGAATTAGGGACAGGACCATTTGTCTCTATGCCCATAAGTTTTCCAGCAACTGGAGAGCAAGTCTTGGGATCTGTTCCTGGTATGCTGTCTTGCTCTGGGTGCTCAGTGCTTGTGGGAAGTCATCTTTTCTTTACCTGTTGGTAAAACGGGAATGAAGCACTCATCTTGCTCTCAAGGACACAAAAGTGTTTATCTTTTTTTTTTCTTTTTTCTTTTATTTTCTTTTCTTTTTTTTGGGAATTGTCAATTGTGAGGAGGGAAAAGGAGAAGGGTCATTCTGGGGGAGGCCCTCAAAGCCAGTGCTGAGACAAATGGAGCAGACCAAGGTGCTCTGCAGCTCACCTGGCTTCATCCAGGGGCTGTGGAGAGTATAGGCCACAGGCAATGTCACATCTCTGGTGTGTCTGTAGCACACTGACGCTGTTCATCTCTGTGCCCAAGTAACAATGCAGAGATCCTCAAAGATGCATACAAAAAACCCCCAAATTTGCAATTCTACCGGAATAGCGGATATTTCACTGATTATCAAGAGTGAAAGTATGTTTAGTTTCCATATGGATTTGTGTCTGTTTTCCAACACATGGCTAATTCCTGATGAACTTATCTACTTGGAACCCAACTAATTGCAGTTTTTTGGCTGCTGCCTGAACACCCATTTTGGAATTCCTCCTGTGACAAGGGACTTGGCTGGGAATATTACTTGGCTGCAATGGAGAAGTCGACTTTGAGCGGTTCACTTGGTAAATTACAGGCTGTGCTCCTAATTAAAACACACACTTGTGGGAACATAATCATACAATTCCCTGAGGTATATCTGGATTGCTGCATCCAGGTTTTGCAAGCTAGAGGGTAAGATACTGGGTTTTCTTTAACATTAAATTATGAAGTGAAAGCCAGGAGCCTGAGGTCACACGGATCAATTCATGCTGTGCTAACAAAATAATGGAAGCCTGCTTTGAAGAAACACAGAAAAATCTGCCTTCCTGTAAGTATCAACCTGACCATCAGAGCAGCTGTTTAGTTCTTGAACTCTTACTTCTTGTCACAGGGCAAAAGCCCTTGGAGCATCTCAGCCCTGCAGTAGACTGTAATCACAGAAGGCAGCTACTACCCTGCAATAACCTGGTGAAGGCTCCAAGGCCAGGAAGCAGCAGTGGCAGCACAGAGGGAAGGCTGAAATGTGCCAGTGTTTCATTTATGTAATAGGTAACCTTTTGCTTAATGAACAGCTGAAATCAGAAAATGCCATTTTACACTGGGAGGTTTTGGGTGAAACATCTCTCACTTTTCTTCCATAGCGCAGTGTGTAAGCTGCCCCTCAGCAGCAGCACTGCAGGCATGGCACTGTAACCTGCAATATTTTGCTCTTGGAGCTGAATCCTCTTAGACCTGCAGTCAAGGAGCCACTCTGTGCTGCAGCCCATTCTCAATGGGACACACCACGAGACCGCTGTATCCTCTCACATGAGCAAATGATTTGCTTCTCATTCCTCACTTCTTGACATAATTTTATCCAGTGGGACAATGAGGCTGGTTCTAGGGGCTTTTTTCCACCAGCAAATCTTTTTGTTTTTTTCCCAACAAAACTTTTTCTCCCCTGGCTTTACTCAGCTGAGTGCTATTTCCTCTCTGATTTAGTTTTTAGTCCTTCAGCTGACAATGACTGCATGAGAAGAGCTATCAGGACAGTGTTACAGGTCTCATAACCCAGTTTTGCATGGTTGTCAGTCCTCAAAAGCCAAACGACAGTCAGATTGCAGCTTCCCAGCTAGCGGTTATTAATAACCTTCAGGTGTATCTCGAAATCTTGGGCCATTGACATCTGCATTGACTTGCATGCTCAGACCACTTTGCAGCACCCAGCTGGTGATGAGACCTGCTGGGATAACAACATGTATCCAGTCTCTTGCTTTTAAGATTTGTGGGTTGCTCTTCCCATCACGTTAGCAGAGACACTGTGGAGAAACAATGGATCGCTAGAAACCTAGGATTGCTGGAAGCAATAAGCATTTTGTGTAAAGGCAAAATAGCAAAATCAAGTATTTTCTCTTGGGCGAAAATGCTATTGCATAGTAGGAAAAAATCTAGGTGGCTAAAACATTAACGGAATGTTGCTCCTATTAATGTTGAAATTGTTGAAAGGCTGCATGTTAATAAGTACAGTATTTCCTTTAATCTTTTCTGCAAAGTCAGAGTCTGCCAGTATTCCTGGGAGGTTCTAAACAGATTCACCAGGTTTGCTTTTGGAGCACTGCCACTTTGGTTATGAACTCCATTTTGCTCTTTTTGTTTGTGGTTACATCTAATGAGCTAGCAGATGTTTGCTGTGCTCTTCCTGAGTTGTGAAATCCTACTGAAACGGTTTGGGTATCTATCCAGAGCTTTCCTTTTCAGTACCTTAGAAAGAATTACCATAAAGCAAACTGGCCATCACGTATTTGTTTATTACACATGCATGCACACATGTATAAAATCCATATATCTATTTGCCATGCTTCTGATACAGGGCAGAACTATCTCAATAAAAAATGCTTTTTGCAGTCTTGAAACTGACTTTTATTGCTATGACACTTCCCCTTGGTCAGTGATATATTTAAAAGGGGTTTTTATGCCACAGAATCATATTGAATACAAATGAAGGAAAATGACAACATTATGAATCTTGTTCCTTGCTTCCTCTGAAAAAACCCTTTGGTTTTTTCTGTCTGGCTTTTACACATTCAAAAAGAAACTAACTCCTGTCACTCAGCCATCTGTTTGCTGGCAAAACTTACTGTGATGTATTAATGCAACACATCTCAATTACATACGAGTACTGAAGTTCAGTAAGTGTTACCATGCCCTGAATAGAATTTCATGTACTTTGGTAAACCCCTTAAAAATGCTGAGTTAACTTATCATGAATACTTAATTTTTTAAAATGAAGTTAATTTGAAATAATTTATAACTCTCTCTTCTCTACTACATGAAAAAGTAGACCAAGGAACAAGTTTTGTTGTGCTTCATGTGTTACCACCTCTGAGTTTATGGCTGCATGCTTGTGTTATGCCCAAAGCAGTTATGGTTTTAAGTGTTTAGCTTGTATGTGTCCAGATGCTAGGGGAGCAAAAGCTTTGTACAAATCAGTATGATGGGATTTAATCTCCTTTCTTATTTTTTAAGTGCTAATCGAGGTTTGCAATGGTACTTGCTCCTGCTAGAGTTAATAATTAAACCAAGTGGAATTCCTGTAAAAACTACTAGCAGACTCTTCTGGAGAACACATTCTTAGGTGGCAGATACGTGTTTTCTATGCTTTCGTGTAATTCCATCGCCTGAGGAGTGAAGAATTTCACAGAACCACAGAAAGGTTTGGGTTAGAAGAGACCATAAAGATCACCCTGTTCCAACTCACTGCCATGGGCAGGGACACCTTCCACCAGACCAGGTTGCTCAGACCCCCACCCAGCATGGCCTTGAACACTTCCAGAGATGGGGCAGCCACCGCTTCTCTGGGCAACCTGTGCCAGTGTCCAACCACCCCCATGGTAAAGAATTTTTTACTAATATCCAAAGCTATCTTCTCTCAGTTTAAAATCGTTATCTCTCATCCTGTCACTACATGCTCTGATCAAAAGTCCCTCTCCAGCTCTTTAGGAGACCCTTCAGGCACTGGAAAGGGCTCTAAAATCTCCCTGGAGCCTTCTCCAGGCGGAACAACCCCAGCTCTGTCAGTCTTCATAAGAGACTTTTAAAACTGCATATCTATCGTAATTCCAAGTTTTTTAGATAAATCAACAGCATTATTATTACTTTTTAAAAAGACTATTCCTATTTAGTTTATGTCTTCCTTTTGTCCCACAGTACTTACAATGTAATTACAAAGATTAGCAGAGAGAATTTTACGATACTCCAACGCATCTTCTTCCTGGGATTGTAGTATGAGAGGAGGACCCACAGAGGGCACTGTATTGTTTCATATGAGTCAGATCCTCCAGAGTCGAGGAGGACGTAGGATTTTTTAGGTTTCTGCGTTTTCATAAAATTGCAGTCAGAAATATATTCTTTTTCATGTATGTAGCGATGAGCAGAGTCACAGATTGGACATAAGATTTACAATCTCTCTTTCTTATGTCTTCGAGATGAAAAGGTATAATCCGGAACTATCATACCATGATTTTAATGCAATCTTTGTCCTCACCTTGCTTCCTTCACTCATGCTTGTCTGAATATTTCAGCTGTGCAAATACTCGGGAAATGAATGTTGTAACTTAATAGGGTACATTCTAAACCTGCCATGTGTCAGAACAGGCAATCTGAAAAACATTAGTACAAAGTGTGCAAAATTTACTTCCATTCATCTAAAGCAGGGCTCAGGTTTCAGGTCTGAGCTCTCCTCCCTTATCAGGAGGAGAGTACAATACAGCTCTTCTGCAGAAAGTGATCACAAATGGAAACTTCTGTTTGTGGTCTTCCAGAGATTAAATTTGCCCAACTCCGTTTATACAAAGCATTTTTCATGGTTGTAGAAAAGCGATGAAAACGTTGCGTTCCACTGTGTGCTGGTTGTGGATTGAAATTAAGCTTTAGGGATTTTAAAATGCAGACCACGGGTTACTGTGTATTTCTTCGAGACTTCTTGACGTCTTTGTTTAAACTAAGGGTTTCCCTGAGCTAGCTGGTGTCCCAGAATTGCTACATTCTGCCTTATTTTTTTTCTGCAGATGATTATAATAGAATTTGCTTTCTAGTTCTGTTTTCACTGAAGTGTAGATTTGTGTCTGAAATACAATCATGTCTTTTAGTTATTATTGCATGCTCAAACTAATTGTGGTCCCGTCTCATGCAACATTTACAAAACAGGTCTCAAGATCTGCCTTTGTTACGAAGGGATGCTTTGTAGAGAGCAGTGAACAATGACAAAGACTTCCACAGGTTGTGAGGCACTCAGCTAACAAATGCAGATGATAATGTGCCTTGATCTGTACCTTGGGTGTTCCAGTTCTTTTGTATTTTGAACAATCTATCTTCTAGTTCTTTAATTGCGGGGATATTGTGCGATAATGAGAGATAGATGCTCCAGAGGCGCTGTGTCTGGTCGCCGAGTACTTCCACTGCAGTGTTGCAGTTTTTTCTTCCTGTAAAATAGGGGAGAGGTAGTACCCAAGGAAAAAAGCAATAGCAGAATAAGAAAAGCTAAGAAGTATTGATTCAGATCTCGCTTTAGAAGGGGTTGCAAATGATCTTCACCCTTCAGGCTTGTGGCCAAACTTTCATGCTTTGCTTCTTAGCCCCGAGCTGACAACCCCTCCTGGTGTGCAAGGAGAAAAGGTGATAATTGCCGTGTGATCAGTCCTTCCTGCAACTCAGCATTTAAAAACCGCTATTGTCCTTTATGCATTTCTGTCAAGGGGACTTTAGGCAGGTGAACAGAGTCCTGTTTTCTCCCCTTCTCTTACAGGAGAATTATTCAGCTGCCAAGGAAATTTATTCGGCAGAGGATAGTTCCTGTTAAAGTCTTCTGAGGTTGATTGGGCTGGCACGTCCTGACGAAGGGAAGTTTGCTCTTTCTGGCTGGACCTGCATGCTGACACCTGGAAATTGTATTAGAAAACATGTTGATCACTGTATGGCAGAGAGATAGCAGCCACCTGTATCCGAATGCTTTTACTGAATAAAAAGGAGACTCAGTACCAAGTCCGTAGTTTGGTTCTCTGATTCCATGTTCACTGGGGCCTGTATTGGGACTTCATGGTTTCCTTAGTATGTCTTATCCTAAGGATAGACGTCTCAGAACAGGGGCTAATTGTCACAAAAATCAAATTTTCGAAAATGAAAATTCAGTTTTTGCCTGTGATGCAAAGTGTTAACTCCTTATCTTGATTTGTAGAATTAAGTTAGAGCAGAGTGAGCTGTAAAGTCATGAAAAAGGCTAGAAGTCTTGACAGTACCAAAAGTCCCTTTGGCATTTTAGAAGTAACAGTCATGACAGCAAAGAAAATGCAAAAATCCCATCTTTGTTCATGTGGAACCTGTCTCCTTGATTCCCGCCTTGTCTCTGAGTTCCTGCTAGTCATCATGAAAGGGAGAGGTGTTAGCAGCTCGGCAGAATAGTGTCTGAGACCTGCAGAGCTTTTTATTTCCCCTGTAAAAGAGTACATTTAATTCACATCCCATAGAAGGCAGAGCAATACTAAAGCACTTGGAGGAGGTAGGTTTGTTCAGATCACTCCGAAGATGACCAGAGCTTTCAATCCCCTTTCTTGGAAACCCCTAATGACTACTGCCTGAACGTAATTATTCTCTGAGAACTGAATGGCAGTAATGTGTATTTGGTTTTGCCTTGTGCGAAGTCTGGAGAGAGCATCAACACTCATAATGGGATGAGTGGGGAGTGGGAAAAGATATCCATCAGATAGTAGATGCGATTTGCTGTGCTGGCTGACAAAGGCAGCACAGACATTAAAGATTAAATTAACTGGACCTCTCAAGTAAAGATTAAAGCGTGCTCTTCTTTTTGAACATTCTTCCTCTTGACCTGGGAATTGTGGATACACACTGTGGGTAAAGTGGAGATACCTATGCAGTTTTAAGACCATCAGACTCACTTGAAAAGAAAGTACTGGCATTTCTCCTAAAACTTTTCCTAAAGAGTAGCTTTACTACACCAAATAAACAGGGATAGAGATAGGCTATGCCAGTGCTGACAGATCTAGCAGCACTTGAGACCTCCTGCCTCTGTCTGCCTACCTCTTCCCTGAGGCAGGTCTCCAGGTACCAGGCAGTCAACTTCTGTGTGGTATGGGCAGTCTCTGTGTTTTTGCCCGACGGTAGAAACAGGAAAGGACAGAGCCGTTTACCATAGGTTTTTCTAAAAATAATCACATAGAAAAATAATTTAGCTTGCTAATAAGCAGCTGTCTCTGGAATTCTCCACAGTGGCTTATTAATAATGTCTGCAATACTATAGATTGGATTACAGCAAGGAAGAGCTTTCTGCCAAAATGTAGCTGTCTAGAAAGATTGTATGAGTAGGATATAATCTCTTTGATCAGAGCTAGGGCATGTCACTGTCATGACCACTTCTCAACCATAATAAAATATGCCACAAAATCTGTAATGACCACAAATAATCTGGATTGCTGATCTTGTCAGAGATACTGGAGTCAGCAGAGTCAGAATACTCTGAGCTCATCCTGTGCTGTCTCTGTTTGGCATTGAGATGAAAATTATGAAGCAAGATGATTTCCCCTTCTTCTTTTTCATTTATTTTGTTAAGCCTCTAAAAAACTCATCTGAAACTTTTTGTGTTGTGTTGTGTCCTGAAGATGGCTATAAACCTCTGTAAATAGGTTTGTCTACTGAACTGTCTGATATAGTCGTAACTAGTACTGCAAATAGTGCTCCTGTTAAGTAGGAACGGGGCTGCTATGCATCCACTCTTACGTATATGTTTAAGTAAAAACCAGTTATTGTCTGTTTGGGTGTATTTATTTATGTAGCTGACTACATGGCAATTTAAAGCAGATTAGAGGAAGGCGAATGCGTTTGTCTCTTTTGTGAGAGACTGTCTCAGCAAACAGTGATTATTATTTCACTGAAAAGGCTTTTAATATAGTAAATTCCACTTAGTGACAATCTAATGCGACTCTTTGAAATAGCAGACTATACAGAAACCTGCTGGGAATATCAATAGCATGGCACCAAAATAGAAGTGCGTGTAGTAGTCTGTCAGCTACTTTTCTGCTAGCTGACATGAAGAAATGCAGAGCAACCTAACTTCTTTAAGGTTGGTTTCTGTGTTCTATTGGGATCCTCAGGATGCCCTTAAGCAGCTGAGTCCATAACTAGGGATCATATTTTCTTCTAGGAATATGAAAAATATTGAGTTTGTTACAATGTTGCTTTAAAGATTGTTTTATCTCCCTGGAGTATGGCTCATTTATTCTTGTCTGAGGCTGTAATTACATATTAGAAATCTTTATTTTTAAATGCACAATTCTGACTCCATCTTAGTATTTTCTTTTTCTGTCGCTCCAAATACTTTGATAATCACACCTGGACAGTATAGAAAGAAACTATATTTTCCTACAGTTAAGGCTAATCCAACAAAAATATTCACAATTCATTTTATTGAACAGTTTCAAGTTTGTATGATGACAGTTTCAAGTTGGTACAATGACAGCTTCATTTTCAGGCCTTGCATGGATTCTATGATTTGGAATGTGCTTTATAAAAAACTGTGTGTAGGCTGATGTTGGCATGGATGGTGCTGCTATGACCATGAAGACAGAACTAGGAGGAACAGTAACTTCATTTTCCGTGAGAAAAATAGAACCAAGTCCTACTTAATTTTCCATAGGTTTTAGTTACTCGTTTAATGCAAGTGTTTTATCAAGGTCTTTTGTCCTAGTGACGTTTCTTGAAATCAAGACAATTGAATAAATCTAGTTATAACTGCAATAACTGACATTTCAATTACTCCATCTTTTTGAGGGAAGTGCCTCAGTTTGAAGACTGCAAATCATCTCAAATAATAAAACTATTTAAAGCCATTTACATTGTTACTACATTGTTTCTAGGAACTAAACTGTAACAAAGTTTGATCAATGATGCATTAAATATCTTGGCTTATGTACGTAAACAAACTCCTCCAGGGGTGGTACTTACACATTAACAATGTGTTATAAATGGAAATTAAAGGAAGAAAATATTCTAGCTTTAAGCGGCTTAGTCATTTGCATGTGTCAACAAAGAATATCAGAAAATGATTATTTAAGCAGTTTGGTTATAATGGCCTGTTTTCTCTTAATTTTATTCCATTCTCCTACCTAAACCTTTAGTAAGTTCTTTAAATAATGCCTTCATTCCACCATTACAGTAATGGATTGAAGTACTGAGTCACGTCTGAAGAGAACCCAGACTGGTGCTGGAATTTATTTGGTCTGTGAAAAATGAGGATTTGGGCAGTGATGCAGCAATTATAGTATCTCCTGGAGCTTTTGAATGGCTGCAGGCAGATGTGTTTTATACTGCCTGAAAGGCAAGTGGGCACTTCATCAGGGCTTGCTACTGGAACATGGGAACTAAGGGCTGACTAATACTTCATTTTTCTTAGGTGTTTTTCTCCAACTTGGCGTTGAAGGCATGAAAGCGAAATCAGTCTGGTTGGATCAATATCCTCAGTGATGAAGTATTTTGCACTTATTTTATGTTAGTAACAGTGTAGTGTTATAATAATATCAGGTATTAACCTTGTATTTACTGTGCTCTTCTCTGTTAATGGCTATGGCACTCCAGCAGTCTCACTAAAGAAGGGAGACAGAGACACTCAAGCCAATTAATAAAATTTTTTCTTTTGTCTTTCTGTAATTTTAATGTGTGGGAAATGCTTGTTCCCATTTTTTAAGTGCTATAGTCTTAAACCTTGAGCTTTCTCTATCTCTTCCTCTTCATCCTTCTCCCCTTTGTAAAAGAGAGGAAACTTTATGCTACAAATGCTACAAGTTTTATGTATTTCCTCAGAAAACAGAGGGTTTTTTTGTGAGGTGTCCTTTATTCTGTAGTTATTCTGAGTGTCAATTAAATAAAAATTTCTACTCTAAAAAAGGCGTTGAATCACAAATACTCCTAGTTTGCACTCCAGGGAGCTTCTAATGCTCAGTAGCAATACAAATTGCACTGATTAGTTTGCAATTTTGCCAAATTACTGCGTTTGCAAATAATCTGACTTTCAGCAATCTCATGGGACTTCAAAACCTGAACAGGAAAAAATCAGTTAGGAATTTAAAATTATTTTTCTGTTGAAGAAGAAGATAAAAGTAAATGCAATCAGAGAAGATGATATACGGTTCAGTTTTGGATTAATTGAATGACAGACAGGGGAGAGCTTTCCCCACCCCAAATGCTTCAGATTTAAATTGTGAAACAATGCTCTGGAGCATTTTTCAAGCTTATGACTGTCTCTAGTGGGGTAAAATGTAGCTGGTGACAGCTAGAAATAATGAAGGGTGTATTAATACTCTGTACTGTGGTATGATTTGTGCTATAAGGAAGGTGAAATTCAGCTTTGGCATGAGGGTAATTTTGAATGAAAGGTTCAAGAAAGCCATGTTTTAAAAAATACTATATACCTGACATTATTATTGTCTAAACATAAAGATTCAGTGCTGACAATTGTAAGTTGATATAAAACCTCATTTAGGGAAGAGTCAGTGTTTGTTACAGATCCCTGGTCAATATTTCAGTGTCATTTCTGTGTGCTCAGAGCATCTGCTGTGATTGCAATTCACACAGCCCTGGTTTTCTACTCCCAAACAACAGCAACAGAAGAAAGGTGGGTACTCACAGTAGGTAACAATTAGCAGAGCGGCTCTGGGCCAGCCTAACTTAAATCCAGCACTTTTCTGTGACCTACTACAGCACTGAGTTCTCCTTCAGTAGTTTTCCTTGCTTTCTGACTTTCATCAATACCTTAGCTTACAGCACCATGGCCAACTCCTTCACATGTACCCTGTTGTTCTGACTGTCACCTCCTATATAGCTCTTTATCTGGCTGCAGATAATTCTCACCAGTTTGTAACCGCCACACTAAAAGCTATATTTTGGGAGAGTAAGTGTGGATGCTGAAAAGCTGCTGGCAGAGAAAAATCCAGCATTTTGCAGGTATTCTGTGAAAGTTCTTGGTTTCCACATAAACAAGCAGGATGGTTTTCTAAACACCTTGCAGGTGAGTCTTGTTAAGAGTCTAACAGGTGGTGTGAGGTCTGGCCAGTCACTTGGAGAGGTGGTTGGACCAGGGACCAACGATCTTTGCCGTAGACCAATGCAAGGATTATATAAGGCCCGCCTGTAATTAAGTAAAGGGGGATATCATTTCACTTAACTTGAGCTCTGACTTGGACCTCTGTTTTTTTCCTTGCTGCCCATGCTGCAACAGTGACAAGTAAGGATCAAGAAGAAAGGACTTTGTGAGGAACAAATAACAATTAAAAATTGACATATTTACAAAATTGACCCTTTTTGCTTACATCTACTAACAGATACACATTCAAATGATAAAAAAAGGTAACTTCTTGATTTATTTTTGGGTGTGATAGTGCTCCAGGGCAGACAGAGGTTTGAAGTGGACATGCTTGGACAGTCTTCTGAGTGAAGTGCCCAGAATGCCCGAAAGGCTTTAAACCATACCCTCCTAAACTCAAAGATTTCCTGTTAAAAACAAAAAATCTGGAAAGTCCAGTGCAGGTGGAGCCAGAGTTGGAGCTTATATGTAGTTCTTCAGTCTCTGCAGGTAAGACTATAGGCTAAAGCTTTGTATTGTCTAACTCAATAAATTTTGGCACCACAAACTCTGCTCAATTCCCATTAGTCCCTGGGAAGTTCCACCCTGAGCAGCTCTTTCTTCCCTGTTTCTTTCTGTATTTCTTCTTGGGCCTTTGCCTCCTTCCCCTGCCCCCCACAACACTGTGCTTCTCCCTGGGTCCTGTCTGCCCTTTTCTCCAGTGGGCTCTAACAGGTGTCTAACCAGGTGATGTCTGTTAGATCTTACTATTTCCAGTTGCTACATCTGATATTTTTTATGAATTTGTAGCATTTGTGTCTTAGTTGATAGGGAAACTTGACTTACAAGAGCATTGGGAAAATAGTAAGCCTTGCAAAGTGATTCACATCAGATGAAAAACTAAGGAAAAACTGATGTCATGAAACTTCAAGTTGCTGGGTTCAGAGAATGTTTAACATGTATTTGCAATTAAGCCAGGAGTTATTGTCATGAAACTGCTATCGGGTAATCGATAGCTCTTTCATGAGAGGTAAGATGACAGCATAGGTGCTCTATAAATCACTAAAATTAATGTTTCTATTGCATCATTATAATAGCACTGTTCTTGATTAAATCGTCTGGGCTCTGCTTTTGCTCCTAGAGAGCCAAGAGAAATCTTGGTGCTGATCTTGATGAGGCTGTCAGCACCTCATTCACAGAACACAACCTGGCTGCTCTCAAGGGGTTTGCAGTTCTTACGAGGGAAAAAGTCCTTTCCGCATCAATCAATATCCCAAAGCCGTGGAAAGCCTGCAGCAAGGCAAATAAATAGTGGCACTATTGCCATTTTCTGCAACCACTGAAGTGCTATTAACATTAGCAGATTCAGAAATGAATGAGATAAGTGGCTCAGTTAAGGTAGTTATCTAATTAGGTTGGGTATGAAAGCATACTTTAACCTCCCTAATTATCTACCTGCTGGAAAATGAACAGTTAACAAAATGGAGGTTTTTTATTTTCAGGAGGAATGCTGATTTAAGACTGTCCTTTCCTGCAAAAATCCTTATTGGGAAAGCAAGTACTCATAGCTGTGTGGGTGGGGAAAAAACTTAGTATTCAAAGGGCAGGTTATGCAGAACGGGATAATTTCATTTGCATGAAAGTATGGATGTTCGTGCTGGAATAACTGATCTTGGAGTGGGTTTTCTTTGATTTTCCCCTGAGTTCCTGAAATTTTTAGGACTTTATCCTTGTTATATGTGGCAGTTTGATTTAATGTAAGATAGTACAGGAAAAAAAGAAAAGCATTAGTGTTAGCCCTGCTCTAGCAAGAAATTGACCTAGACCACCTATAGAGCTTCCTTCCCAAAAACATTTTTCTAGAACAAAAAAAACTTAGATTCCCAAAGGTTTCCCCTGCTAGAACTTAACAGGAATTAAATATTATTAAGGCTTCCATTTTGTAGGAAGGCATTCAAACCTTCTTCAGTTTTGGTTTTCTGCAATAGGTATAGGATGCCGAAATATCAGCTGTCAAGGTATCTCATCAATGCAGAAGGGCATCTACTGAGCACGGAGAACTGATGAAAGCAAATATCTGTGCAGTGAGGTACTGAGTAACAATGAAAACAGGGAAATAGAGACTCGCTGTCAATCCAGCACCTTATCTAATAGTACATTTATGTAGAAATCTTTCCTGTTACACATTTAAAATACTTGTCATTTAATCTTGCAAACACATCTGAAAGTGATTTAGGAGTTCTGTACACTGCCACAGCCATCCTGTATGTTCTTTTCTGGCTGCATTGCATCCTTATTTGCTGCTCTTTAGGAGACACAGCGCACTTCTGAATTCCCTGTAGCTAGTCAAAACTAACATAAAATCGACTGAAGTTAACATGCAGTAAACATGCATGTGCAGTAAACCATTCATTAAGTCTTGCAACAACAGTAAAATATTTATTTATGGGGGAAAAGCTGCAATTTCTTTCACTGAAATAAAACCTCTCCTCTGCCTTTGTCTTCTTTCATTTGTCTTTCTCCCTCTCATCTTACTGGAGAAAGATCTCTTTCCCATGAGAGAAAAATATTTAGAAATCACTACACAAAGCATCAGCACTTCTAATTTTGTCTGGTTGCTTTAGACATTAGTAATGAAGTCCTGACAGCATCTAATTAGGCCACAAACATGTCTTCTAACAGGTCTGGTGAGGAAATGAATGATACTTTTGAGAGTAGCCCTTCCCTTGATGCTTATATTGGAACTCTGGGCTTTAATGTGATGGGAAACAAAAGTATTACTGAAGGCACCTGGATGCTCGTCATGGTCATCGTTGGCTCTTCTGGTAGTGTGTTTCTATCAAAATAGTAACAGCAACAATAATAATAAGAGATGCCTGCCCTCCGTGCAGGGATGATGCCCTGGGAATCTCCACTTAGGGGGCCCCATCCTGGCTGCCAGTTTTATTGCAGGAAACCAGGAAATGCTATCAAGAGCTGGGACAGATGGGATGGCAAGGAGGCAGCAAAAACGGGCTGAGAGCCAGGAAGGTTCGGTCATTAGAGTTGACTAAACTGACTTGCCCTTGAAAAAGTTTGCTGGATTGGCATTTTTTGATGGAAAATTTTTGTCTATGTCTATTGCGGAACAGTACCACTTTTGAACAACTAGCACCTTCCCTGCCAGTATGGATTTGTCACCTCACTTTCTGCGCTTCTTGGATTGGGCTGCAGGGCAAGGGCAGGTTCCTTCAGTGGGGCAGCACAGTGGGGTCTGACGTGATCTTCTCACCAAAGGGCGCCTGGTACCCTCCCCTGAGACCCTGGGAATCCACTCTAGAAGACTGAGGTAGTCACAGCACTTCCTGACTATAAGATCTGCAATTGTGCCCGCTCAGTTCTTAGCTAGACTAGACTAAAGACAGACTAGTTGAGCTCATATTTTCTCATTTCACTCTGAATATGCCTGAATTATGTGAGAATGTTTAAGGAATAAAAAAAACTTACTGCAATCTAGCAGTACCCTGTGAGATTTCGGCAGTTTGCACACTGAAAGGTCCCTAAAAACACCCATTTTGGTTTTTGTTTTGCAGATACTCTAGAGGGATGGTATCTATTGTTCCTCTCTGTGGCATTGACCCATTAATTAAGCCACCTCTTGCCCCCCAAGTAGGGGGAGTTATTTTCTGTTCCTCAAGAAAGTTGTCTCTACTTATTTGTGTATTTGTATACTCACTTTCGACAGATCTAGCTATAGCAGCTGTCTTGCTTCCTTTGCCTTGCTTTTTAAGCATGGAATTTTGATTACACCCTTGCCTTCTCTGAAGTATGAAAAGCCATTTACAGTATTGTTGACATGTCAGTTATAATGTCTTTCCTTCTGCTCTTCAGAGACACTCCAAAGGGGATGGAATTTGAGCGAGATCAAGATTTTCTGATGAGCACTTTTAATATAGGCAGATAAACAGAATTTTAAAATCAGCTTTTACATTTGACCTCAGGGGAACAAAGAACAATTATTAAGGGTCATGAGTCATACAAAGAGACATTGAAACAGCAGAATGTAGAAGTTCTCTAGAAGAAAAATAAAGCCACGGAGATTTATTTTCCTCCCTCTGACAAGGTCACCACAGACATTCTCTTCTGCTGCTTCTGTGTAATCTCTCCATGAGAACTGTTTGGTCAGGTTCAGTGAAACAAAGCAGCATTTACAGCAGTGCTATGAAACTATTTTTGCTTATAGAAACATGCATTTTTCATGAGTAAATGTAATGTAAAGTGGCATAGTAGAATGATGCTTGTTGCAATTGAGGCTGGGTGCTGTATTGTTTTCCATGCAACAACACCTTTTATACAGCTTGTGTTAATTGCTCTGTGAACATGTGGCCTGTATAGAAACGGATGCTGCATTCTTTCTTTTTCAGTGTGACATGTTTCCATGTGGCCATGCAACTCTGATCTCTTCCCTGAGCTACCACTGTACGAGCTCCAGAGAGTCAGTCATGTTTGTGCAGGCTCTTAGCACGGAGAGATGGCTTTGGCTGGGAAAGCAACCTGCCAGCCTCCTTGTGGCCATGTGCCGAGGGTGAGCAGGGCTGTGGGGAGACGAGGCTGTGCTCCAGCAGGGCAGTCAGGTAAGCAGGTCATTTAATTTTGGTCTGTCTATTCCAGCAGGTCTACACCTTCGTGCCTTAAAAGGTTGCCTTGGTCTAGTTTTTCATATGTTTCATTTTAATGAGATCTGGCTTTGTAGATTGGAAACCTTTGGTGCCTTTTGAAGTGGTGGAGAATTTCTGCCCTGAGATACTGGCCAACTCAGGTCTTGGAATATATGGCAGTCAGAGGAGAAGAATATGTATCCTAAAATGTCCAGCAATTTAGAAACTCACTCTTGAAAAAAGAAGGAAATGGAAGAAAAGCTGCCTCTGGTAAAATGCTCAAACAGCCACAATATCTAATACCATTTTAATTTTTGTTTTCTGGCTTATGCTGGTGAGAGGATCTAGGACAGTGTTTCCGTTCGGAACAATGCGTAGTAGCACAGTGCAAGAGACTGTGCACTGTCAGATGGAAAAAATCATTGAAACAGAGCTTTGGCATATGTAATTTTCTATTTCAAAACTTAAATATGTCTAACCACTGTAACTGAGAGCGTCAGTGAGCACAGACTGTCAGATTACAGAAATCCTCCTGTAATCCTCCTATCCTGGGTAAAACAAGAGGCCCAGCATCCTGTTTCCCCTCCTACAAAGTAGATTCCTCACTTCCTTCTCGGGCTTCATAAATACATAAGGGTATGAGTTGAAACAGAAACAATCTCTTCAGAAAAGACTCTACTTTTTTTTTGAGCTATGGCTATGATCCTCAGGGCATTGTCAACGTCACAGGATTTGGGTTTGTACTGAGATTACTTGGCTCCTTTGTTTTCATGGTCTCAATCCATTTCATAAGAAATTCAAATGTCTTTCAAAATAGTTTTTTTCACAGCTCTGTGTTTTTAAATTGGAACTGATAAACCAAGTAACTGTTGGGGATAACGCTGACATCAGATTCACCATATATTTCAATTTTACCTCTGTGCACTCACGTTCTAAACTTGCAGCATTTCCTCCTGGATAATACACATTAACTTCTATGTTCTTCTGATTAATACCAAAGATGTGTTTATCTCCTTCATATCAATTGTTTTGACAATTATATTGCACATGCACATATATTTAACCTCTTAGTATGTCATGAAAAGGTATGTCAGTTACCTTTTCTAAATACCTGCTTTATTTCGCTTGAGTGTAGAGTTTTTAGTTTTGCTTTGCATTTGAATAAATGTTATAAAAGTGGGAAGAATGTTGATGACATTGAACACTTTAGCTCCAGGGTTTGACATTCCAAATCTGGTTAAAATTTAAACTCTTTAATATTTCTTTATCTTACTGAAAAAAAAAATAGTAGTGTGGGCTGAAATTCTAAATGCTCCCTGAAATGCAGCAGCTCAGTGATTTGCTTGCTTTTAGCTATGATCCCTGGGTGTTTAACTAAAATCATTTTTGTTTCTCCTATAGCATTTTTCAGGCTTGTGATTGAGAACCTTTTGGAGAAACTGCGTAACCCAGCAGGAAGTTATTCAGATCCTATCTTTACTACTAGTTTTTTAAGTCCTATGGTTACAATTGCTGACAGGCTTAGAGAAGGCTGGTAGCTGTTGGTAGTTTACCCTTGCAGCAAGACCCACAGTGTCAAGCACCACATGCCTCTATCTCAATCACAGAGGCATGCTGCTGCAGAGCTGTTCTTATCATGTTTTCCTCTCAAGCCTCCATTCTAATAAGGAAAGTGCCAAGTGCTGGATTTCTCTATTGTAAACTAATGATTTCTGATTTGACAAGCAGAGATGAAAGTCAAACATTTTTTAGGCAGCAAGGGAGTTCAATACCCTGCTTGTCTGACACTACTGAGGCATTTTGCTGATGGCATTTCTGCATGTTAACTGGTCTAATGTGAAAAGGTTTGGTGAAAATCTACAGAAACATTTGTTTCTTTAGAATCGGGTCTCAGGCTAGTCATGGAGTGCTTGGCCCATATGGGAAGTGGAAATGGTGCTCAACCCTAGAGAAGTGCTCTGAGCTCTTTGGGTGGAAACGGTGTGGTTAATACAAGTATCAGCATTATTCCCATTGGGGCAGCACAGAAGGAATACTCTTGTACAAAACATATTGAGACTTGATCTGCACGTGTCTCTGACTGCTAAGCGATGACTTGGTGGTGTTTCGTGGTAGCAATCCTTTCTGATTATCCGTCAGGTGGATTGAATTTCCTAGGTAAAACCAGGCAGTTTTAAACAAACAAAATAGAATTCAGAGTGGTGAAATACATATTCTTAATTCTGCAAACTGTAGCTGTTACTCGTAAGAGGTATGGTATAATGAAGGGGTATATGCAGTACAGTTTTTCACAGAGTACAGCTTGGTCATGTAAGTGCTTCAAACACATTTTCCATATTACTGTGTGGGGTTTTTTTCTAAATAGAAATTGTTGGCGTCACATTAGCCTCTGGTGTTTTGTGGCAACAAATATGAAGAAAATTGTCATAAATCAAGTCCTTTAAAAAATTGAAAGTGCTAGCAGAACTTAATTACTGGCAGAGGGCAGCAAGAAGAAAACTGACTGCCAGATGAATAGCTTCCCTAAAGATTTTAATTTTTAATTATACATTAAAGAAAGCCTTTGCTGAGTTGCCCAAGATCAATATGAAATACAGATCATTCATCTACACTACAGTGCAAAGTTATAAATATTTGAAAAGAAAATGAAAGTAATATAAACAGCCCTATTTTCTGAGAACAATAGTTTTAACCTCTGACACTTCTATATGCTGTGCTGTACTGCAGACTACTCAGAAACAGTGGCCATGTTCCAAAGGTCTAGAAATACGCAGCAGAGGAAATACGTAATTAATGATTGCGTACGTTCATCACGATGGAGTTTTCTCCAAAGGTTCCTCTGGTGCATTTTTGCCCAGCAGGTGAGGAGCTGCATTGTTACATAATGACGTTTCCGGAACGCAGTGCCTGGCACAGCCCGGGGAGTGCAGCTTGCTTCGGTGACACAGAGTTTTTGTCTGAACTGTGGCATTTTATTTCTTTGCCTAATTTTTGCTTGGATTTAGTTGCTAAATTACTGACCTTTATCTGCTCTGAGGCTGCTGATCTGAATTTATTAAGCTAATAATTAATGTATTGAATTATGATGTTTAACATAGCTAACGATCATGCTATTCTGTATGAAAGAATGAAATCAGGTTCAATTTTAATTTAGTGAACCTTCGATTCTTTTGTGTTCTGAATAATGCTAAGACAGGTACAATTATTTTAGTTTCGTACTTAGATAAGAGTATTATGTTGGGTTTTTTTAGATACCTTTCCTTTTGACACATGAGGTAGGGTTATCTGGGTTATCTCCATTGACAATTTTCCGAAATAAACTATCTGTAACCAAGGGAGACACTCGGTGAGCGGTTGCGTGGCTGATGTGAGCTCTGCCCGCACTGTCTTTGTGAAGATTTACTCTTAACTCCTGGCACTGCAAGCTATCTCACTTTGCTGTTCACAGGCTCACGGAGGTGCTGACATGATAGCTTTTGTTTTATGAAAGCCAAGAGGATGTAAAATTATACTGATGGGAATGAGGAACACGTAGTGCTGGTGCTGTTTGCTGCAAATGCCAAAAATAATAAAGGGGCCTTCACCGAGCCCAGTTGTGGAGGTATCTAATTCACTACATAATTAATTAGTAGCAATTACCTTTATAAATCAAATTAACAAGACTATACTGATGTTCTTTAAGTTACCCATCATTCTGTCAATACTGCCGGTTAACGCCACGGAAATACTGTCTTTTTTTCTGGTTTATATGTCAGAATGCAATGTCAGAGACAGAAACAAACTCATGACTGAGGCAGACTGTACATTTTAAGAGTGTTTCAGAAAGAAACTCATCGCCTATGTAAAACTGCAGAAGAAAATATCTTCTGGCAACAAAGTTCTTGAGTGAGACTGTCTTAAAATACGAAACATTCTTACGTGTGGATGTGGGGGCAAGGGGAGGATGGTGCTGTCTTCAGCTTTTGGAGCTCACAGGGGGAACAGGACACACAATCCCATGAGCAGCATGCTCAGAGCAGCTGAGGTTACCGGCAGGTAATGAGTCTTCTCAGGTGCTCCTTTCTGGGGATGCCCTCTCATTAAAGATAGAAGCTCCTAGAAAGCCCGTGAAAGCTCAATGCCTTTCCACATGGCGGCCTTTAGAGAAATGTTGACTAATGTTCCTCGTATATTACTTCGTAGCAACTTTAGTTGTCAAAAATGTGAAAACTTCTTTGCACTTGCTACCAGCACAAGGAACTGTGGAGAAGCGGGATTTGTTTTGCAAAAATTGTTTAAGTCAGCTGTTCTGACAGGTTTCTTGGTGTTGATTTTTAGCTGTTAATATTCTCGAGAGAATGCCAGAATTGCTTATCTTTCAGCAATGGGAATAAAAATCTTTTCACAATAACTCTGGCTTAGCAGCCACACATTGTTTATGAGCTCTTTCCCTCTTGCCTGCCATTAGCAGAAGGAGGTGTCTGGGCTGTTGTGATCCTGCCTGCAGAGTTCTTTACTTGATGTTGCTGTCTAAAAGCATCAAAGACAGGGGGCTATGGGATGTATTTATACCAGGGAGAAGGTTGCAAGAAGTCCCAGTATTATTTCAGCACTGGATGTCACAGAAAAATGTTGTTTGAGGTTATCGTTGCAGAGGAAGAAGTGAAGTTAAAAGATGAAAACTAAGAGGCAAGCAGTGGATGCAGCTGGCAAGAAGCATCTGGTCATCAGCCAAAGCATCAGACTGCAATAGATACGAAGTGACGTTTCAAGGTGAACAAGCTAGTACGGCTGAAGAATTAGATAGCTCCAAAGTGTGTGTTCAAGAAGGAGCATTAAAAGAATTATCTAAGAACTTTTCTTTATAACTCTTGTAGCTGTATACATCTGAGAAAATAGTGAGTCAAGGAAAACACTTTGATGTGTGGCTGTAAAGAGACTTCCGAGCAGTGTTCTGCAGCCATTGTTGGTGTGGGTGTGTTTCCCAGGCTCCTGGGAGGGCTGCGTGGACCCTGCCATGTACATGCTGTCCTCCCTGCGTTCACTTCTTTCAGTCAAAGGGCCTTGCCAAGCCATCTAGTATTAAGATAACTGTGACACAGAGCCATTTGTAGCTAAGCAGTGGTGCTGCTTCTAATTCCAGTGTGCCCTATGAGTGTCCTTTCTCCTTGCTGTGACTTCTAATTTGTAAGCGTACCATTGGACAATAGACATTATCCCAAATATTTTAGAAATTAATGTACTGTATCAATATTTTAAAGAGCTCTGAAGTTTTTGAATGTCATTGTGAGAGGAGGCATAGGAGGCAGGAATTGGAAGAGGTTTGGGCTGTCTGCCCATTTTGGTCACAGATGTGCAGTATGACCTTGGCCAGCTGTATAGGATCACCTCGAGCTCAGACTCTTTCTTGTGCTGGGAGTAGCTCTGATGACTGCAGAGAAGACTTCACATGCTGTGAGATACTGTCCAAAGCAGTAGAGTGTGATCTTCAATATTTTTACCATACTTTCGTCTGTTAATCATTTATTTCCTTCACAGAAGTGCTAGAGATTAACCGAACATCTCATATTCATAAGCAAAAGGGCTCTTGCTCTAGCAAAGTGGGTTATTGCTGTGTGGAGAAGGTGAATTTGAGATCTCAGCAGAAGTGGTTTGCATCAAATCTAAGTGACTCCAATTTCACTATCTGCAAATCAAAATCTTATAGTGAAATCCAGCAGCATGTGGGGATTATCCAGGCCTTGTCTGTGGTAGGGTCAAAGGGTAAAGAAGAATTTCACAGTATTTCCTGGGGTTCTCTTCCTTTTGCAGAATTCTATGTGACAAGTATTATTTTCATTAAATATAGTATTAAAACCCAAAACCCCCCACAAGTCCGATAAATACAATTGTGTCCAAGCTTGCATGTGTCTTTTTTTGTAGGGTGGGAGAGTACAGAGTTTTGATTCCAAAGCTCTCTGGCAAGGCTTGCCGCTGTACACGAGTTTTTAAAGCAACTGTGTGAGGGAGACTGGAAGGATGGACAGAGGAAATACAAATCTCGAAACAACAACAGGAAGGCATAAGGCTTGAAGGAAAAAACAAAGAAAAATAATTATTCTGTAACAACTGTATTTGCAGTCCATATCCATAACCAGAACTTCTCTCTATGCCTTCCCACTTTAGGAATTAAACTTCACAGGTTTCAGAGTCTTTGCTTTCCTTACAGCTTCTTTGACCAGCAATTTATGTCCTACTTCCCTGGACAGAACCATCAGGAGTAAATTTAACCTGTATCTTTAATGAAAATAATTTTGACTGAGGGCACCTTCTGGTTTTCCTGGCACTCCATGGGCCATAGTCCAGAGAGAAACCAGAGCACATTCTGCATCAAGAGACATTGTGGCCTTTCCTGTAGTGAGAAGGGTACAGAACAGTAAAGTCTATTTTTTATCTAGAAGTCGTGGTATACAAGTCTGAACCACAAAAAGCAGAGATACTCTTAAAGAAAAATGTGGTAGGGATTTTATACAAGGAACAGGAAGATATTTCAAAGTCATAGGGGAATTTAAGCTGTTGGGCAGTAATTGCAAAATTTGGAGTTGAGCCAGCATGCAAGGACTGGTGTCCCTGACTTTTACAAATGGCTCTATGAAATCTTAATGATGAGAAAATGTCAAAGAGTCAGGCTTTACTCCTTAGGCAGAATGTCATCTCTTGATGTATTCCAGGAGATCTTGTTGGGTTATTTGCTCCCTCAACAAAAGGAACATTTCTATGAATCATGAGCATAAACCCATCCAACACCTCTGGTTTTGTGGAAGGTTCCCTTTCAGATTATTTCACTGCTATGGGATTTGAAATCGGAAATTAAAAAAAAAAAAAATAGTGTGAATTTAAAAACCCTGCAAAATTGAGGAAATACAGGAGTTGCCTTCATCATAAAGTATCCTTAAATCGATTTTGCAAAAAGATTCAATCCTTTCTGGTGTTCTTGAGAATGAATGTGGACCAGTAAACTGTCATCCTGCTATATCTGTTGATCAGCTGAGGTGGGAAGTCAAACATGAATTTCTTGCAGTATCTTCTACCAATAGACTTTTCTTACTGAAAAAAGGCCATGACCCATTAGTCTGTATGGTTCTAAGAGAAAACTTGCTCTCTGAAGAGTGCTAGAAGCAATTTTAAAAGAATTCCGAATTGTGTAGGTTTTTGCTTAGATCGGAGGTGTGAGGACGTAAAATTAAACTGCAGAACATCTCAAACATTTGTTGTAACTTCTGTCCAAGATTAAACTGTCAGCTGCAGAGCTTTAAAAAAAATATTATAGATCTTATTTTCTGTAACCCTTTTTCTTCCCCCCAAGCAGCATGGCAAATATGGTAATTTCATCACGTGTTCCTCCTGCAGAGCACTCATAAATTTAAATGTAATAGAGGTTAGGATGTGGCTGATGTCACTTGAACTGCACAGTACATATTGACAAAAACTAGGGCAATTTTATAGGCAAATTCTGATCGATCATCTCCTCGCAGACTACGGCCATGATATTAGTGGAAAAAGGGTAATGTTGTATTTGATCAAGTGTGACCTACAGCGGGAGTCTTGCCTGATGTATTGGTAAATTTCAACCTTATTTCACTTACGGACCACTTACATTTTTTTGTCTTGGTTGAATTTAGTTTCTTGTACTGCAAGTTTAAACCTACTGATAATGGGCTTTCTACTCTTAGTAACATATTACTTCTATAAATACTGCAGAGCCCCTGCCAGGTGTCCACAGATCACAAGACGGAACCCTCAGATTTACACACAAATCTCTGTTGGATAGATGCCGCTCTTGGTTGGACCGAAATGTTTTAGAGCTCTTTGTGTGAGTGTGTCCCTCATGAACGGAGTCATAAAAGGACAAGGGAACAGGTAAATAAATTCTCACTCAACTTTTCCAGGCTAAACCTGTAAGCATCCTCATTCTTACCTCAGTTCTCTCATTTCCGCCCAGTATCACCTACAGCGCTTATTTCTGACTGCTGCTTCCACAGACTGCTCCAAACGTGTTAAGTGGTTTAAAACTGATGTCTCCTTTATGCCTCAAATGTTGAATAAGCTTTCCACTAAAATAAATGACTGTGTGTAGTGGAGTTTCATAGTAGGGATATGTTCTGATGTTTAAGTTTGCAAGAGTTACGCTCTATAACTGTGTATAAACAGTCGCAAATAACTTTACTCCTTTGTTTTCAAGCTCTTATTCAAGAATATATCATTGTTGCATTTTATTGTGCTGAAGTCAGAAAAATTAGGTAGTGCTCGCAGCTCAAATCACTGGTTTATTTCAAGGTTTTATATGCATTCCATATTTTTAAAGCAGTAAACTTGTAATTGCAAGATACGGCTTCCAGGTCTTTTTCTCACGCAAGATCCTCTTGCAAGAGTTGAGGGATAGTGATTTTCACTAATTTTTCTGTGAACTTCAGGTCCAAGGCAGTAGTATGTTGAAATCTAAAATGTTTTTTCTTAGAAAACAAAGTAGGGGACATTAAAAAAAAAATCAGCATGCACTAATAGTCATTTTAAGTAGAAACTCAAATAATGCAGGTGAGTCTGTAGTTTCTTTCTGGACGTACAAAGCAGGGTCAGAAAGGTTGGAAAGACTGCAGAAGTATGGAAAAAGAGCAAAGATGGAGGAACTGTATGAGGGTGTGTACAATATATAAGCTATAATTTGGAAGCTGCATGGGAGAACTTGTTCTTAACAAAAGGAAGATGTATAATTTAACTAGAAAAGTTCATTGAGATGTTTTGTCTATGAAAAATAGAAGAGTATAAAGGGGAAAAGAGAGTGTATCCAAAAACTACAGACAAAATTGTCATTTGGCTCCCCTGAGAGGGAACATTGGCAAGAATGTGAGACAAAAAGGTCAGAGAAATAATAATTGGAAATGGCTATTTATAGCCACTACTCCATACCTCCTAGGTGTTTCAGCTTATGAAAATGCAAACTAAACTAGGAGAAGTTAATGCAAGTAAGAAAGGTCAAGGAAATAGTAATTTCTAAATGCAGTTAATTGGATTTTTGTGGAATTGCTGGAGTGGGAAGACCATTTTGTAGCTAGAAAAAATAGCTCTAGGAAACATAGAAAGTATTCAGATAAATACATTACTATATTTCTAACAATATTTTTTTGTGTCTTGCATGAAAATGTTTTGGATATGTAGAAGGAAAGTGTGGCAAGTCCATACCCTCTTTTCAGAGCAGAATTACTGAAACTTCTGTGTTCCCAGTGGAGTTTGTTAATGAAAATACGGTGATGAAAATGACTGAAAAAAATCTCAGGTTTATGCTCTGCGCTAAGAGAATGAAACCTACAATGATTATTAATGAAAGATCTTCATTGAAGGCATTACTAAAAGTTATACATTACAGAACAAAGCAAATCCAACTTCCACTTCTTCTCATAAGATATGAAAGCTGATTTACAACTATCAGGAAAGCTTAGGTGAAGATGCTCAGACCTGCAGAGGTCCAGTACAGCCCCTCTGCAGGAAAGGCTGCTGCCCTTGGCTGCTGCTCAGGCACTTGGCAGAACAATTACCTTGTCCAGGGGCGTGAGCTACTGGAGGTTCTGAACTTGGAGTGGTTGTCTAGGCGTGCTTGAATCGGGTCATCTTTCTTTTTTATTGTGGTGATTCCACACTGTTTTGACTTTGCTCAGACTCACTGAACTTTGAAATAGCGCTGCTTTGCTGAGCTTTTCTGACTAATGAGCTTGTCTGTCTGGGGGAGGTACCACAGACATTGCTATTCATTGCAACACTGAATGCTTACTGAAGCTCTCCCTCGCTGACCGCCCCAGGGATAGGGCTGACTGTGGCACTTTTAAATGCAGAATTGAAGTCCTCGCACAGAACTTTTTTTGGGAGAGCTGTGAGTGCCACCAAACTTTCATTGTCAGGTGCTCTTTGAAAGGAATTGTATTGTACCCTTCATTGCAGACTTCCGATATCCTAACTACCTGCAAGCAATTTGGGTCAAAGACCTAGTGTTTGAGTTTTCCTTTTTCCATTGATCTCTTAGAGTTTAAGAACGGTAAAAAGAGCTGAACTTGGAAATATCACTAAAACTTAGAAGTAGCAGTTGAAGGCATTTAATCTTTTCATGACCATTAGTAATTGCAGGGGAGCCACCTCTGCCCAGCAGCCAACAGGCTGGTATAGTCATAATTGCAGCAGATTCTACCTGTTTGAATGTCTGTGTCTTCTTCATGATGATTTTTTCCAGATGTATATTTTTTCCTCTCTAATTCATGGGAGAATAATAGATTAGTTTATACCGTCTTGATCAGTTTTTAACCGACTGCACAAAAAAAATTCCTAATAGCATTTCAGTTATACTTTAAAGTTTTCAGAGTCATAACTTTACCAATTTTTTTTGTGGGGGAATTAATTAAGTAGTGCAAGAATTTTCAGTCTGTGTAGTACTATGTGCATAAGACCTCTTTTATAGACTTAGCTAATCTATAAATTCAAATGTCCTTCCTTAATTTTTATTTTGCTTTATTCCATTGGTTGGAGGCCGTTATGCATTTTATAAGTGAAAGAACCAACTTTGAGTTGTCTTTTGGTATCACATGAATTTATTTTTAGTATATCCCAAATAACCCCACTGTAACTTTATTGAATTATTTTTTTAATAATGTTTGATTTATTAAAAAAGACAAGGCTGAAGTGATAAAAGCCTTGGAGCAAATTAATGTTATTTTAACTAATTGGCTTCAGTGGTGTTAGATTAGCAGGTAAAATAATATAAGGCACTTCCTATTTCATCCATTAGCTACCAGTTCTGGATACAGAAAGCAAACCAGAAGTCAAACATATAACTTGAAAGTATTTGTTTTTTCTGGAGTTTCCAGATTGCCCTTAATTCTCTTTCCAGCTTCCTAGTTCAGCAACCTTGTGCCAATAACCAGCGACCCAGAATTTTCTGCTGCATGAAACGCTACCAACTGAGCTTTGACTCATCAAAACCAATTCAGGGTAATTTCTGGGGTGTTTTGGCTGTGATTGATGAATATGGACACAGATTTTTACACTCATCTTGGTGTTCGACTGCCTGGAATCATGAATAACAATCATGAGAACCATAGTTCGTGTGAGAAAAACTCATGATTCTGTATGCATATGCTTTTTGGATCTTCTTCTGTAACAAAACTCAGCAAGTCTAAGTACTGTGACATAACAAGGCAGGAACTATGGCTAGGGCAGGCTGTGAAATGTGCTGCTTCATGCAGAGTTTCTTGTTGAGGGTGCAGTACTACTGGAATAGATTTATTCAGGTTTAGGTTTTAGAGGTTTATTGTTGTCTACAAAAAGCAGTTCTGTCTGAAGCTCTGATTTTGAAAAGATTTTTCTTGCTGCAAGCTTCAAGTTTTCAACTTGAGTTGAAAACTCAAGTTTTCAACTGTTGAAAATGATAGGAAAAGAATTGTTCCCATTGAGGAAATAGTTTTAAAAAATACAGTACTAAAATTAAATATAAATCAAGCTGTATGTGACGAACTAGTAGATGTCTAGGACATTCGTTGATGCTGGAATGTTTAGGAGGAAAACTGAAGTCCATGTGGGAGCCTTTAAGACTAGCAGGGAACTCTGAAGTACAGAAAGGGAACCGAGAGGAATAAGATGCTGGAGGACACACATAATGCTGCAGTGTTTTCCTATTTATATTTTTAATTTATATGGGTTGAGGCATACAAATCTGAATGTCTTCTGGTGAATTTAATTAAGTATGAGAATTGCCTCATAACTAAGTGGCAGAAATGTCCCGAGGGAAAGACCAGATACTGAACTATGTGGTCTTTCTAAAAGTATGCACAGGCTCAGAAGAGCTAATGGGGACACAGGAAAGTGTGATTGCAAGCAGCTGAGAAATTTGTCCTCTCCATTTATAATAATTTTGATAATTTTCAGTGCATACTTTGCACTATGAAAATGTTGAAATATGGTCTAAGAGCTATACAGAAGACGTCTTCTAAATAACAAAGCTGTGTCTTTTGCAGAACTACTTGGTATCATTGTTCATACACTTACAAAGGAAAATGGTTTTGGTGTCACCTTACCCATGTTCAACACAGATACAGTTCATAGTTTTGTTTTTTTTCTGCTCCAGGAAAATTTCTGTCCTTAATGTTATACTTAATGCTCCTCAAAATTAATTTCTCTGGCTGATGACCTCTGTTCTTGTAAGTGATTTTTTTGGTAGAACAGCATCAGATTCTTTCCAGAGGTTCTGGTACTTCTCTGTTGTAGTTCATTGTTATATTTACCACTTCACTAGTGAAGAGGAAAAAAAATAAGGTCATAATCTTCCTTCTGTATATCCCTTTTAATATTTCTGATGGATTTCAACTTCATGATATTTAGTGCTTCCAATGTGTTACTTGCTATCAGTTTTGGTCTCTCAGGTGGCCATCTCACTGTTTATTAAGGTTATTCTAAAGCACCAATAGTGACTTGCATTCTCAATCGATTGCTGAACTTAATTATACCATATAAATAATTTCGATCAATATAATTCTCTCCTAAAACTCTTGATGCACTGAATAACATCTAAAAATCTTTCTCCCTCTGACAGGCATTGAAACAAAGGCAGGAGCTGCCATAATTTGTTCTTCTTTAGTGACAGTATTTTGGAAGTAAAACAGTGGAGATCTATTGAAATATCAATAGATAACAAAACAAATGGAAAACTGTCCAGTAAGTGAAAAATCTTTTCACTCTCATTCATTGGAGCATGATACCTGATGTAGTTAGAAGGAGAAGTTGATTTTTCTACCGGTAGCTGGACATAAAGCTATGCATGTTCTCCTCCTGTTCTAGCCTCTAAACATGAAAAGCCCAATGGCAGGAAAAGGCTCTTCCCTGTAGGGGTTAAATAAATAAACAAAATGATTTGTCACTGAAGATGTTCTGATCATGGTAATGCTTGAATATTTAAAGTATAGAAAGGTTAAGACAAGGATATAGCTTTTCTGTCTTCAAAAAATATCGGGTTAAAAGCAATGCAATTTATGCAATGATTGTTGTTAGTATTTTTATTTCAGGATGGACCTCCACAAGGTAAGAAATTGAAAGACAGAGAAAGGGAAAAAACCTAATAGCTGTATTAAACCAAACGGTTTAGTATTCATAGTGGTACTGTAATACACAGTGTGCTGGGATATCTTTCTATTTTTGCAAAAGAAAAAAAAAAGAATTAAAGTCTTTTTTTTAAATGCTATTTTCCCCATTGTGAGATTGAAGTTTCTCTATTGCTGTGCTCCTGATAGTACTGCAGTAGGAAGGTATGTTGTCTCATTTAGCAAAGTAGCCTAATTAATGTAATTCTTTATAGGTTATAGTTCTGTCGATCACCAATATTGAAAACATAAAATGTTTTATTTCTTTGTATATGGAAGCAATCAAATATGCATTAGTTTATGAGTCCCATAACTCCACCAAGAGCAACGATAGCAAGAAAGGGTCATCATGTATTTGAAGTAAGATAAAATTTTTAACAACTTACAGCACAATTTGAAAACTATTTTTTCCTCTTTCAAGAAAGTTCCCTAGGAAGAAATCACCTCCGTGCTTTTTCTCCTTTTTGTCCGTTGCTGCACTGCTGTTTACGCAGTGTTAAAATTATATGAATCATTTGCAGATAAGGTCTCCTGGCTGGGCCTGGGACCCAGAGGAAGAAACACCTTCGCTTTGGGGCTCTCTGGTGCTCAAGGACAAAGGCATCACTTGTGGCTCTTTCGTGAGAACGTGGCATGTGGGTGTTGATGGTCCACCCAGCCCAGGGTTCATTCTTCAGCAGTGGTAGCAGGAAATGTGGTTTAGGGAGACATCAAGGAACTTGCTAATATGGAGAGAGAGAACCAAACTCAGGAAGGCCAAGAGAATAATGGATATTATGAAATGTAATTCTTGTCAAAAGTGATTTAGGAAAAGCAGACAATAATTGAGATAAATGACTATGCTCCACTGCATCTCTTCCTCCTTTCCTTCCAACCCCCCAGCACTACAGTGGCATATGAATGTGCTTTTGCTTTTTTTAGAGTTGGCTCTTTGTCAAGGTTATCATTACTTGACTTTCTGATATTGTGTTGTAAAGCTCTGGTCAAATTCATTGAGGTCGTGTCTGGAATACAAGGCACGACTTCCAGGGCTTCTCTTAGCACCATGCTCTAACCGACCAAAAGCAGTCACGTGCTGTCATTTGAGGGGTTTGCAGTTCATGTGATTATAATGAAACAAATTCCATCAGGCAGCAACCAGAGACTCCCTATAGCAAGTGGGAATGCTGGGAAGATCTGCATTGAAGAATACTATTTTCTCTTGTAGAAGTTTTAAGTGGGTTTGTTATTTTACAAAGGATCTCTTTCCACGTCAAATCATTAATGTTATGTCGGCTTAGAAATGCCTGAGCAACCCCAGGAGATTGTAACTGCTGGCATGTGAGGAGTCATCCCTTAAGATAGTCCCTAGACTGGTTACAGGTGCCAGTTATGCCGCTTTGTGTGAAGACAGGTGGGATTGAGCTTCCCTTCATTCTCATTTCCTGGAGTGGGATGCCCTTGGCAAAGATACAGTCAGTGTTACAGTGTCGTGGTTTAGCCTCAGCCAGCAAACAAGCCCCAAGCAACAGTTTTCTTCCCCTGGAGGCGGCTCCTGTGTGTCCTTTGCTGGCCATGCACTCCTGCTCTGTATCTCCTGCCGTACAGCCTGGCTTGGATCCTTCCTCTGGGCACTGGGGCAGGGAGCAGGGACCTGTCCAGCAGTGCTGTGAGTGCTTGTGAGCTTTGTGTTGGCCACCACCAAACTGCACCTTCTCCCCAGCATGTTCTCCAGAGAGGGTTTGTCCTTTAGGCCTTGAGATCATACCTGGTTTAAATCCACCCTTATTGCTACATCAGTTTGGCAGCAAACATTATTTACAATTTGTAATTACCTTACAGCCTCATTACAGCAGACACCTGGTACTTGCTGTTACATTTAAGGTTGCAAAACAGTTTCCATAGCAACAGCTGTCTCTGCACACCATAATTTTGTAAAGCATTCTCCTATTGGCTAAAAAAACCTCCACAATTGCTTTCTGTCCAAGGTTTAATTTTCCCATCAATCAATTCTAGATTAATTTGAGGTGAAGTAATATATTTCTCATTAGAAAAATAAAAAAACCCCAAACCCAACCCATTTTCTTCTGGGAAAAGCTATTGCAAAAATAGACAGGCTGAGGACTATTAGTATTGCTTAGACTGAGAAAAAAAGTTTGTCTTTAATTTAGTTTTAATGAAAGGAAGATAATATCATGGGTGTGTGAAGCAGGGATCTTTTTTACCACATAGCTTTACTCTCTGTCCTTTTACTTCGCTTGTTTGACAGCATTATTAAATACTTACTCATTTTAAACAAGTAACAGCTATCTATCTAAAAGATTAACTTTTTTTTTGGACACATATTGTACTTTGAATAATAGATGTCCAAAGAGTAAAAATGACCCAGTGTGTTCGGGCTGCATCCCTTTCAAAACTCTGTGTCTGTGTACGGATAAATTCAGCAAAAGCTAGAGCCATGCTGGAAGATTTGGAGCCTCTGGCTCTGAATGTATCCACTCTGACATGTATTAGACCCAGGATTTGCTGCTTTAAATGTTTTTAACTTAAATTTAGCCAACTGATCTTCTTCAGATTTTACTGACTCCCAAGGAAATCTACAAAGCAAATCTAATTTGAAGAAAAATACCACATTAGTTTTAACATTACTCGCATTTAATAAAATGAATCGTAAACTGATATAATCTTATTATTGCTTTTTCAGATCTCATTCTATTTATGTCCAACCATTGTTTCTTAATTCTATCATTTGTGGATTTCTTTGGTTTCTCAAGCTTTATGTAAACTCTTTGGATTGTCTTTTTGGAATATTCTGCACAGTCTACTTTTTTCAGTTTGGTAGATTTTAATCAATAAAAATCCCTTTTAAAGCATTTGAAAGACTTAAATCACAGACATATATAAAGACTCAAATTCGGGAGACAGCAAAACATATTAGGAGTCAAGATCTATTTTTGTTCCTTTTAACAGTACGTGTACCATCAATATAAATCTGGAAATGCACAGTCAGCACTCAGAGTTATTGACAATTTCTTCAGCATCACGTTTCTGTCCACAGCACCTGCAGCAGAATGAAGGACGTTCCATCACACTTTCTGGTTGCCAGCATGACCCCAAATGCCCTCTTATCCAACAGAAAGGGTCTTTTTTCTTTAAAAAATGAAGCGCAGGTTAATTGCATATTTACATCTTGCGAGATCAGAAGAAAATAACAATGTTATGTTAAAATCATATTTATTATTTTTGTATATATGTTACAATAGTTTTCAGTAATCTGAAGATATCAGTTCTATTGATGTCATGCAGTAACTTCTTATTCAAGTCTAAATATATTTGTATCAGTTCTCATGCTACTGCGCTTTTTGTGTGAGGGAGTAATTTGATTGAAATTACTTAATTATAAGTATAAAGTTAAAAGCATTAAGTAGTGCAAAAAGTCTGAATACTAAAGATGGTAACATTAATATAATGTGACTCTGTTTTTCATTTAGCAATAACATTGATTATCATTGCAATTTCAATGCATTCAAAACAAGAGGCTTTAGAACTTGGGCTGCAAGTCTGAGGTGGTTTCAGTGTTTTTGAAAGCTGTTAAAATAATGATAGAGATTCTGCAAGGAAATATATTTTCCAACATACTGGTGGTCTGGGAATAAATTCTGCTTGTAAGAGCACCAAGACACGTATTTACTTTTTAAAAGACAAGGGACCCCAATTTTATTTGAATAAATATTCAATTTGTCATTGTCATATTCTATCGGTGTTAACGAATGGTATATTTTGGACAGTTAAATTGTACAGGAAATACCTAGTTTTCCTGTTGGCATTAAAGAATATATTTTCTAAAGTGTCAGAAATACTTAGTTCTATTGAAATTCAATTCTTTTCACAATTTTGAACCACACCCCTTTAAACTGGTAGACCAGTAGCAGATTAGCACAAAGGCAAATTTACATTCATGTTTTCACCCTTCTTTGCATCCTCATCCATCAAGCTCAGACCTTCTGAATTTTTATTACATTTTTATTGAAATGTTACTATATAATGTGAGAGTGCAAAAAGCTCGAATATGTGAAAAGAAATAAATCACTGGCACCTAAAATATTATTCTGAGAAATTGAAAAGAGGACATGGATCTTCTGCTGCTTCTGTGCAGATGCTGACTTTTAGAAGCTGATGATATTACTTAGCATCTGCTGAATGTGTCTGTTTCTTGAGCCTGGTGGGTTATTATTTTTCCATTATAGCTGTGTATCTGGGTTGTTTTATAATAGTAACATAGTTTTTGCAGACTGACACCACAAATTACGTGGCAGTATTAAACTATCTTTACTCTTGGTTTTTGAATAACAGAAGGAGGTCAATAAAGCGGATGAAAGTTGAGGTTTATGGAGACAGTTCCAGTGAGAAAGGCAAAATTACGTGTGTTGCATATTCAACAGCAGGCAGAGTGTTCCCATGAAAATGAATATTCAGGAGTGCCTTTATTAATGAGACAGGACATCAAGTTAAATGGAAAAACAACACATTTTTTCCTGAAAAAGAAGTAATTTCCTGGGTATGTAGGCAGCTTTTGCAATTGCTTTTCTTTCATTACTACATTTTGTGCAGTGCATTTCCAGACACTTTTTGTAAGATGATATCTCTTCTCCTAATGATTGCAGCTTGACATTAGTGTTTAATGCCTGATGTTGCTTCAGAAAGTTTGAAAACTAAGAATTAGTCTCTTTTTAATCCTCCACATGCAAGCTTTTTGTTTTAAGTCAGGTAACTTGGAGAAGTCGAGGTGGACTGCACTGACACATCTGTGTTTATCAGATTTCTGTGCAACTTCTCGGAAAGAGAACAGGCTTTTTTCTTGCCTCTCTCTATGAGTCTCCAAAGTCAAATCCCTTGTGATTTGCTCTGTGGGATAGAGTGAGTGTTTTTTAGGTTTATTGAAAATCAGAATAACTAACCTTTTCTTTATTTGGCCCATTACAATGTCTTTCATATGGGATTATTCATATTAGTTATTTACCAGGTACATCAACATGTTCGTCTTCTGAAGATTAAGCTTAATAATTGGGAAATGTTTTATGAGTAGTTTACTCAGTGTACAGTTTATACTGTATAACCTATAATTTATGGGACTACACTGATTATAGATAATTACCTTAAATCCCTTGGAATAGAGAGTATCAGTGTTTTTCTGGAGTCAGTGTTAAGCATCACTGCTATCTAAGGTAAACTCTGTATGCTCCCAATGCTTATTGGGACCACAAGCTCCAGTGGGTTATAGGATCGAGGTCTGAAAGCGGAGAGAGATTGTTTGTAGCTGAATAGAGGGTAAAGTAGCCTGTCAGCAATCTTGTGTGTGTCATGATGGTAGTGGGAGGAGAGGGAATTTAGGAATGTTTGTCAGGGTGCAAGAAAGACTGCCTGATCCGTAAGGCCAGGGAGCAATTCCACACCCAGCAGGGTAGGGGCGAGTTGCTTTTTATTATTTTTGAGAGGAGGGTCCTAACAGTGGTACTAGCCCTTTACTTTTCTGAACATGTTTTCTAATTATTGGTCCTGAAACAACCAGCTCCTCTGGATTGCCTGTGGGTTGGCACAATAAGAGAGACACAATTCACTCCAGAGGATGGCTGAGATTGACTCATGCAAAAGTATGAACCACTCTGCCCAGCCTGGAAACATTCTGCAGAATTTCTATGTTGAAAAGCTACCCATGTATGAACTTCAGGCCCCCCTGGAGGTATCTGAGGGTTTTGAGCATTTCAGTTTTTGCTTCTGTTTTGCTTCCATACCTTTTGGACGTAGATTCACATTCTTTCCTTTAAAGCCTCTTTATTTTATATGTATTTGTCTAAACAAGATGTGAATCAGTTGACAAGCCTCTGTGACTCCTATTACAAAATGGCTTCACTGTCTGCGTGGATAGATTTAGTATAAAAATTTGGAAGAGATTTTACTTGTATTTCAAATGAATATTTGAGAAGAGCTTTATGTTTATTTAGATCAAGAGACAAAGCAGAAGAATCACCAACTGGCACACTAAGCACTGTTAATTTGGTCTTCATGATACCAACCCCCCACTCCTTCCCCCCAAAATGTTGTTTCCCCAGTAGGTCAAGATGAGAAATGAAATTGAAACTTAACTGGAAATGACAAAGATGCTCTTGGACATGAAATCTGATGAAAATCCATCAGTGTGGCAGAGGGAGATTGTATTTCAGGGCAGCTCACCTGTCTGAGCTAGAAGGACTCTGAAGTGACAAAATGCTGGGCCTATTATTTGCATACTTCTGTTAGAGCTGAAGCTTGACAAATTTAAAATGTCCTCCCAAATTATATCCCATGACAGAAAATCTGAAATGGCAAATAGTGTGGTTTTGTGATTGGAGTATCATTTATAATATGGCTGCTTCCAGAAATCTCTGTTTTGGTGTGTTGCAATAGGCGGAATTTTGTTTCGAAGAGCAGTAATTAACTATGACCAGCTGTTGTATATAGAAGTTTAATCTGATGTGTCTTTTTTTACATAAATATATATTCTAGTAGTGAATGAAACGTCACTCATAGAGTCATCTTCAGGATGGTAGCAATACTGGTATTAAGAACACAGGTTAAGTAATAATGTGGCAATTAAAATTTGGGATGCAACGAAACTGGAGGTGTATGTTCTTGTCCTGTGTCCTACCATCGATTCAGATCCATTTGTTCATTCAGCATTTCACTCTTTCACTTTATTCAATAGGTCTCACCTGTGTCTCCCCTACAGGTGCAAAGCACAAGTAGGCACAGGTGGAAACAATCTGTTTTAAGTGATGTTAAACTGCAATGGGTGTGAACCACACAGCCTGGGCCTGTAAAGAGCTGTAGATGTGCTAGTGTGGGCTTTGGCAGTGTTTGGGACAGTGGCTGGTTTTGTTCTGTGCACCGAGGAGAATGTCCACACACTCTCCACCACTGGGTGCTGTGAAGAGGGCAAGAATACCACATCTGAAAGAACCTGCACGCACGATACTTTCGATGTGAGTTCCCTCAGGCCTTGCTAATGCTTCTTTTGTGTTCACTCTGTAGATGTTTGCATGCTCAAATTTGGTAGAAAAATACCAAATTTCATCAGAAAAAAATGTCTGTAATATTTGATGATTCAGTGGTTACATATCTGAATAATTTAATTTTTAAAATGTGTGAATGTTATCAATATATATACTTAAGTGTTGGTGTAATGAAGCCCCTTGATGATGGTATTTTTCCCTGCCCAGGAGCAACAGATTATGCTCAAAGTATTCACATTCAATTTCTTGAAAAATACTTTTTAATATTTTAAGTTGCAATGTAATCAGTAATTTGCCATCTGCCAACACAGAGTGGCTTAATTAGTTGAAAAAGTTTATTAATTATTCTGCTCTAAACTAAATGTGCTTTTATGATATGAGGGATTTATATTAATTACAATGGAAACTATGATAGTGCAAAAGCCACTCAGCTTTAAAACCTATTGTGATGGGACATGTAAGGTTACATCTTAAAAATCAGACTCATTATTGTTATCATAGTTAGTAATTACACTGACCAAAATGAGTGTATTTCATTATAGATGTAGTATTTCTATAGTGATTGTGAGCTGAAAATTTAATCATGGCCTTTAAGTACAATATTATTGGTTTTCTGATTTTTTGAAAAAAACGTACTATTTGAAAAGGAAAACTAAGGTGTGTGCCCCGAGGTTCGTTTTCATATTGAGGAGTGTTTGTGATATCCCTAGATATATTAAGTCTCTTTTTATGCAGAGAAATTTTCTCCTCTATGAGAGGAAGCTCTATATTAGACACGTTATCTTGTATTTACTACATAGATGCATTTAAAATTGTTCTCGGTTCAGACTTCACCTGGTAGCTCCAAACGGTGTCACATTCAACTGACTTTATTTTCTTTTGTGTTTTATACCTATGCTTTCAGACTTGTCCTTTCAGAAAAAAAATGCCCTCTGTTTGGGGTCAAATTCTGCACTCAGGTGTTAGTTGAATTACGTAATTCAGGGCATGTGTGAGACTTTAACCAAATTTGATGTGACTTTCTGAGGATAGTTGTATACCAAGATAACTATAGAGTTATTGACACCTGTATGGTGTAAAATAATTGTTCTTGCTGTGTTACTCTATTTACTTAATGTTAGCATGTCCTAGCTGCCAG
The DNA here is from genome assembly GCA_013398015.1 of Oreocharis arfaki. Taxonomy (NCBI): domain Eukaryota; kingdom Metazoa; phylum Chordata; class Aves; order Passeriformes; family Paramythiidae; genus Oreocharis; species Oreocharis arfaki. Next base: position 168,587 of record VZRR01005435.1, read on the forward strand.
ACATTTGAAACACCGTCTTTCCAACCAGATTTTTTCTATACAAATGATCAAGTAGCAATGGTAATTATGTCTAATTAACAATGACCAGATACAAATCAACCTGGATATCAAATTTTAGTGGCAGATGTGCCATATGGCACCAGGGCTACAGTTGTTTGGATATGTGAGTTGATAGAGGGAATAGTTGTTCGAAATTCTAGCAATATAACCTTAACGTTCTTCAGGTTTTATTTCAAAATATTTCAATGTATTTCTTTTATGCAAAGACTCAAATATGCTTAAAGTGCTTTTAAAAAGTCTCCTTTTAAATAACGCAAATTATTCTACTGTGTCAGTGGCTGAAAAACATAACAGTAAGTACTTTTCTTCTGGATATCGCACATTAAAGAATATGCCAGCTGCAGTCTAATAATTTTACGATCTGTTCTGCAATAAATAGAACATTTAGATTTAATAAAATCTAACTTACTGAATGTTTCTTCTTTTGCAAATCATTTCAGTCTTTTTTAAGATTTACTTGAAATATTTAGCAGTTGCTCAGATAGAATTCTGTAATGTTAAGCATGAGATGTTAAAATACATATATTTTCTGTAGCTGCAGAAACTTTATACTCTTATTCAAGTTCTGTAAATGAAAGGGAACGGTATTTACAGCTCTGTAATGAGTGTCATGGGAGACTGCAAGACTGGTTTATGTCCACTTCATGTATCAGAAAATGCACTGTAGTTTTATGACACAATATAAAATTGAAAGACATGAAGCCCTTTTTAATCTCATGGTTGTGAAAAGTTTAGATCTTTCCTCATCAATCAAATGGGGAATAGATATATTCCTAATTATGCTACACATGCCCATAGGACAGTGGCACAGGTACCAAGTTTCATTAAGAAAATTGTGTGTAAAGTTTGCAAATGTGTGTAACTGCTATACTGAAGCTCCAAATCGAGAAATGACATTCAAAAAGTTTAAAATGCACTGGGCACATGTGTGGTGGTTAAATCCTCTGTAATCCTGCCTGGGGAGGCTATATACGGAGTTCAATGTTTCATAAAGCAAGAAGAGTATTTTCTCAGCTGATCCACCTAAATACTTCACATATAGAAAATTGAAGAGGAATTTAGTGCAATTCTAGTCTTCAACATTAAGCTAAGAACGTGCCCATCATTTTGAAAGTACAGATTCAAGCCAGAAAATTGTCTCATCTCTCCTCCCTCTGGCACAAAAACGTTCCCAATCAGACATTTTTAATGCGTTGCAGTGAGAGGTATTCAATGTGCCAGTGTTCAAACAGGAATGATTTGATCTCATTGATACGATCTCATTGTGCAAGAGGCTTTATTATACAGAAAAACCTCAAAAAATTCTCGTCATTGTTTCACCTGACTATTTTCTTATCTAAACCCTACCTCTATATCTTTAATAGTTTAATCTCCTCAGATATTTCAACTTTCAGTTGTCTACTCTACTGTGTACCAGTACCATAAATGTTAATGATCTGTATCTTTTTGGTGGGAGTCTATAGAGCATTTATTGCTTTATTCCAGCTTCCTATGACCATCAGTATTAGTCTATTAAGATGCTGAAAGCATAATATTGGAACATACACTGCAAACAAAATGTATATGTGAATATACAATATGAATAAAATGAATATGTGTTTGTGTTAGATACTGAAAATTGCTGTCACTATTTTTGATGTATGTACGAAGGGTTGAGAATTCAAAATAGTTTTATAATACAGATGTAAAACTTGTGCCAATTGATGGTAATCTGGCGGCTAAGACCCCAAACCAATAAATGAATTACTTGCTGCAGGTATTCCACTGGCTTTCATATTTAAGTATGCATGCAAAGAAGGTAAAGTGAATGGAATGTATATGGAGACTTGCTGTTAATTTCTTTTTTATTTTCAGTTTGTTTAGTGTATAAACATGATGCTGTCCAGACATAGGGGGCATGCATTTTGTGGGAGTATCCTCTTTATCTTATACAGAAAACCTGTTCTCCTCCTCGTTATAGTCAATCGTTAGAAATGCTTTCTTACTAATGATTCTTGGTTATTTTTAAAATGTTTGACCAAAAAGACATCTTCTGAAGCTGTGTGTGCTTCAGAATAATCTTCGTATTGCTCTCTGTCTCGTGGGTCAATGTTCAGGCCTTTGAAACTTGACCTGTGGAAGACACACTCCGGTAGTTTCTAAGAAAATAATCTGGGGAAAAACTCATTTTCCATTTTAAGTGAAATCTTCTAGCTAGAAATGTTCAAAGACCAGAGAAATAAAAAATCCAGTGTTTTCATGGGAGTGATTAACAGAAACAAAGATTACATGTCTTTGAGCTTAAGATAAATATATATCTTTTTATGTGGTTTTAAATTTAAAAATGCTTTAGAAGCTTTTATTCTTAGGCAATCTCTTGTACAATCTGCCTTTCATAGACTTATGTGCTAAATGCAAATTGATCCCTGTTGCAATGAGAGGATAGGAAGAGAAAACGTTTTTATTCTGCCAGCTCAGTGTAATGGCCAAGAGGAGTGGGCTCAGTAATTCTTCCTGGTGACATTCCAATTGTCTTCCTCTGTTGTATATTCAGACACCAAGAAGCAGAAGGCTAAGCAAAGATCTTGGTAAGCTATTCCTAATTAATTAAAAATACTTGAAGACTCCCTTTGGAAAGGGATAATTAAGTTCAACTTGTTCTCCACTGATTTAAGAAAAAGTGCAAGTAATGGTTTGATTACCAGGAACTTTTATGTGTAAACAGCCTTCCCCCCTCCCCCACTCCCCTTTTTATAACCAAAACGTAATCATAGACAGTAGTTTTGATAGAGCTCTATTTAATTTTAAATACAAATATAGCGAACATGTGGGCAACAGAGGAAACTGTTATTGATTTCCATGCCTGATGCACCACTGGTTTCTGACAAAAAGCTGATTAGAGAAATCCTCTGCTCAGGGAAATCTCCCGATGTTGTGCCTGGGGCAGGCTCAGGATGGTGTTCAGCTGTGTCAGCCTTTGTGCAGCACCCAGACACAGCTAATGGATGGTGCCTGGCTGGGACAGGCTCTGCATTAACGAGAAGTGCTGCAGCTGCTCGCAGTCAGAGTTGTTTGTCTTTCGATTTTCCTATTGCTTGGGAAGTAATTGGCAACAGGAGCTGGTAGAACGTTTTCTTCTGAAATAAAATCCCCATAAGATAAGGAAAGTCAGGCATTTCATTTGCTGGATGAGAGTAGTGGGCCAGTTACATTCGTGGACAATAGAAACTACGGGTCATAGTTTATAAGGGTTTTCCATAACAACTTTGCCCCAGAGTGTGCGCCCTGAGTGTGTTGAATTAAGTCCTCAAGGCACAGAGTGACCAAGCCCGTTCTGAATTCTGCTTTACCTCCGAGTGAGGCTGTGATAAGGTTGGGGTTTGAGCTCCCTGGTTCCGGGCGGTCGCAGGGCTCAGCCGCGTCGCACCGCACCCTCTGCCCGGGGAGCAGCGTGGGAGCAGCCCCGCCAGCTCTCGGAGCCTGCTGAGCTTCACCGGCCCTACGAGCAAGGTGTCCTTGCGGTCACATCACCCCAGCGTCTTCTGTTTCAGGAATACTGCACTGTAGTGTTTTTAGGGCAAAATTTCCTCAGAATTTCTGGTTTCGTGAACTGAAAATTGAGAGAGACTGGTGCCAAATCAGAATTAAATTGTGTTTTAATGAAAAATTTATCCAACCTTTGAAGTCAGGTTTACTGACCACAGGGAAGACTCAGCTCCTAGTATCTTGTAATTCAATAGGGATGCAGTTGTATCATATCTGTAGTCTGAAGCACAGTAAAAAGAAAGTCAAAAGGAAAACTTTTTTTTTGTCATTGCATATATTCCTTACTAGATACGTTTTAATTGATTGAGGTGTCACCAAGTGAGCTACTTTGGTGATTTTTCTCTATCCTTATTTACTGGTGTTTAGATGATCTATAAATGCAGGCAAAGAGAGATGTCTAATCTCATAATGCATTCGATTATTGTACCTCATTTTTAGTCTAAAACTCAAAGATGTCGCAGGAAGAGAGAAATGTAACAGTATGGAAGAGAACTGGAAAGTACTTATAAATTCACTGCCGAAGAGGATACCTGTTTATGGTTGTGTGGGCTTTTCTTTTTTTAATTGTAATGTTTTTGTTCAGAGATATAGTTGATTTGCTGAAATGTATTATATAAGCTTCCAAATTTGAAACATTTTAGTGGCTTTAATAGTTAAGATTGAACTGCTTTTGGTAATTACAGATTTGGCTGTTTGGTGTGGCTTGTCAGCCCAAAGTGTTCACCAGGCTTAGTCTTGGGAATAAAATATGTCAAAATTATTTGAGACAGCTCAGTAGCAGAGCGGAAGGTTCAGCAATTGCCATTAAAATGTTGTGGATGTGGTTGCAAATGACGGCGACAGCCTTACACAAAGAAATTCAAGCAGCACAGGAAAACCTTCCCCAAAAGACTGTAATTATTTTGACAGAAGATACTACGTGCCAGATTTAAATAGCCAGCTCTTGAATTGTAACTAGTGTCACTTTTTGTGGTAGGGGTGACAAGTGGATGTGAGCCTCTGAGTCAGAATGCAGGATTGTACATGAAAAACTTTCTGGTCATTTGCTTTACGCTTGCAGTTTCATCCAAAAGGTTTTCAGTATCTTGCTGGACATATTCATTTTTTTGTAGAGCTGTAGCAGAAATCACAAACTATAGTGAGCCAAATTCTGCAGCTTTGCTCATCTACATTTATTCCAGTGTATGTAATCATTTATTGTATTTTTAGGATGTTGCAAAAGTCATTTTAGTTTTGTTTCAGCTTTTTTTTCCTTTACTCTCTCCTCCTTTTAGGAAGGAGTTGAAACAAAGTCAAAAAGAAAACTGATTTTTAAAAATTTCCATATTTCTTACTAGATAAGCTTTCTTTTGATTGAGATGTCATCAGGTGAGCTACTTTGGAGATTTTTCTCTATCCCTATTTGCTAGTATGTAGATGTTCTAGTGTTTACTAATATTTAAATGATCCTCTTAGAAAGGAGATGGTAGAGAGATATCTTCTCTGAAAAATAATACTTGAAATACCTTTTCTTTAAAATACCACTACTAGGACTTCAAAATAAAGCAATTGTTTGTTCTTCTCTGGAGCTCTTCTAGAAAATAAAATTATGTACTTTCTCCTTGAAAAGCACAATTTTTTACTCTCTCAGCTACTAATTCCCGTGTGGGAGTGTGTGCTTGAGTTATGCAATGTTCTGAAGGCAGAACAGTTTATTCCGAACTTGTGAAAATAAATAAAAACTCACGAAGTGGTTTCTCCAGTTCATCTTTTCCTTTTTTTGTTTCTATCTCTTATGGGCAGTATTTGATTATTTGAGTGTTTAATTTTTTTCTGCTTGTAATGGCATCAAGTTCTCTAAGAAAATTGGGTGGAACTGAGCTTGCCTGGAGGAGAGGTTATGAAGACTATAGTGGTAACAAGTGAGAAGGCTGAAATTGGGACCAGCCAACCTGGCCTTAGAGGGGTCTGAAGAACCTGCCCTGAGATTTGGTAGACTTTTTGCAGCTCAGGAAATTTATAAGATGGGGAAAATAAATTCTAGAATGAAAGATGTGCTTACATGGACAGTAGGCTGGGAAAAATTGTGTGTACCTAATTTTTATTGTGTTCTGTTATAATTTTCCTTTTTCGCCTTTTCTGTTTAAGGTGGCAACTGTTTTAGTTTAATTCTGATGAAATTTTAAGTTCTTTTTGGAACTTAAAACCCTATCAGTGTTCTTTTGGAGCTTGCTGCAGGTGAAAATCCCTGCAGGTGCCCTGCAAAGCCATGAGCATCTCAGGGTCACTGTTTTTACTTACTTCTGAGATAATTGTACTTGTCTTGTAACTGTATTTGTCTCAAGAATTCTGCATATTCTTCTGCATGGCTTTCTAGACTGCATGAGCAGCAGTGGCATTGTAGGTGACTTTACAGTGTTTTTATTGCTCATCTAGGGAAGCTCCAAACTCTGCAGCCCTGCTCCAGATAACTTTTGGATAGATAAGCTTCGTGATCAGTTGTCAAAAGTCAGCTTTGGTGTAAAATGTAAAAGAGGATGATTGGTCACAACAGTATTTGGATTCAATTGTTTTGCTTACAGTTAATGTTGTGCACAGCAATGTGATAGAATTTTCCTGTACCTCTGAATATTAACTCCCAAAAATACAGGCTCATCCTCTGAGGTTGTGCTCATTCTGCCTGTGAGATGTTAAGCCAAATGCTTTCCAAGAACTGTATTCTCTGCAAAAGCATGAACATACTCACCATAAACAGGACAGGCTCTGCAGGTGCTCAGTCAGCCCATTCAAAAAACCAGCAATTTTTGCTCTGAGGCCAGAATTTCTTTTCAGTGTGGGGAAATATCCCTGGATTAGTTCAGTAGAAGTTTGAAGCAGAACTCTTCTCAAAGGAGTTAATTCAGGTTGTCCAGCTAACCTGGCTCTACTGTTTGCTGAACTCTTCTCTGATCCTATGTGGTTTCCTCCGTGGCTGTCTTCAAGTCCTGTTCGCTTCTGCCAGAACTTGCCATACTTGGAGAAAAGAGGGATGTTCACGTAGGTTTGTATTCTATTCGACCCCAGGGTTTATGTGTTTCTGTTTCTCAGGGAAGAGGAAAAAATTCTGTGATGCTTTTAAGCATTCAAACCAAATACCTTGTTGTGATGATGTTGTCAAAGTATGAGCTTTTTACACAGAATAACGTCATCACTGTTTGTTGTTTGCTTTACTTGTCTCACTGAGATGTTTCTGCAGGAAGATTTGAGGGGTATTTTCTTAGCTAATGGGAATGGCTGCAAAAAATCTTTAACAGCTCTCTCGAGGGTATCATCACTGCAGAGTGAAGGTCTGAATCTGAATGAAGGTTTATTGTTTTGAGGTTCTGAACAGACGTGTTCAGAGGACTCTGGTGTACGTGGCTCCTTGATTCTACTGTCCTCTACTTTTCTCACTGATAGCAGAGAAAATTCTTCAATTTTCAGTGAGACACAGCAAATTCAACAGCCGTAACATTATCTTGCTTCACGTTTTCTCCAGGAAAACTCGGTGTTTAAGGGTTTATGGTACTTTAAGCAAGCCCTTCTACATGGAGAACTCCTTCCTTTTCTGTACCACCCTAGGTGTTTTGCTATATATTTGTGTTGTAACTCCTTTAATTCAAGTAATGTCTTTTTATTAGTATAAATAATAGTACTTATTTATTAGATCAACATGCAGAGCTAGGTATATGAGGAAAGAGAAGATGATTTTAAAATATAAAATAAATATTGCCTTCACATTTTTATTGTCTGGAATCATATTCGTAGTTTTAAGCCAACATTATTCAATTGGAGAATAGAAATTGCCATCTATATGACTGATGAGCAAATCACAAGCACATAGTGATCTCTTCTCAAATGGCTCATAAACTGCAATTAGTTACCAGGAAATAATTCATAGTATAGTTAAATAGTGGAAAAAAGGATAAATTCTATGTTTTATTTTTTTCATTTTAAAGTAATGGAAATGGAAGAGATGAAGTTTTTCTAGGAAAGTATTCATAGTGCACTGCTAGCCTAATTCAGTGTTCTGAAGGCAGCTAAACTTCTACCTGATATGTTCAAGAGAAAAGTTTTAGTATGAGAGAATGAATGTTCACTAGAGGCTATGTTGATACGTAATGTCAATTTTTGCCATAGTTTAAAAAGCTCTGGATTTTTGAACTCTGATTTCCACCCCCCTGCAGTGTTTCAAGTCATGAAAAATAGTGTTTTTAGGAAAACCAATCTCCCACCTGCAGAGCAGGACAGATTTTTGAGTAATAGTTAAATTGCTGTAAGCTGCAAATCAACATTAATCTTGAGCAGTATTGATGAGGCTGCTGTCAGACTACTTTTTTGTTAATTGACATGTTACTTGTATTACAGAGAAATTTTTTTCTTCTAGAAAAGTGGTTATTACTGACAAAAATATCTGGATTATTTGAGATTCTGTTCTCATTACTTCTAGGAGTGACAAGACCAATAGATGCACATTTATGTCAAATCAGCAAACTTTTAATGGTTTCCCTGAGCAGGAGAACTAACGGAATGTTTTAAAATTATCTTTGTTATGTTCGTTTCTATTCCACAGACATTATGGGAAGCTTCTACTACATTAACAGCACAACATGTTTTCTGTAGCAAGTAAAAAGAACATCTTATATTTCACATCATGACTAGTGGAATTAGAGCTCTGAGTTGACTAGATCCATCTCATTTCTGTTAATCTCTAGCTGGTGTGTTTGAAGCTGCATAAAGAGAAGGCATAGATTTGTTCTGAATCTAAAGTAAATAATTCATCTCCTAGAATTCTCTGTCTGGAAAGAAGTAAAATATAAACTTCATTATTTATTACAGCATGTTTTGGTTACAGTCTGCAAGTAATAGCTGTAGAAAAAGATTACAGAGGAAAGTAGATGTTTTAAGTAACAGTAATTGATGAAATGGTTATATAAGCACAGTACTTGAAACATTTCCAAAATTGCAAAGATTTTGTTGGGAAGCATGAATTCTTACTTTTACTATTCATCAATTTTTAGAGAAGAATGATTTTATCCTAGAGTCTAGATAGAATGTTCTAGTTCTTCCTCTGAGGAAAGATTGAGTTTATAGAAATTCGGCTGAGTATATTATATTCTGATATTCTGGATATACTTTTTCGTAAGACTCTGAGCCACAGTGGTCTCTGCCCTAGAGGAGAGAGCACAGTGTGTAGGGTTAATCAAGGAAGACACTCTAAAGAATGTTTTCCGAGTGGCTTTAATAACCACTTGTATGAATTTCCTTATACTATGGGCATATTTTTTAATGACAAGAAGACAGACTTGCTGTAGAACAAGATGTTGGCAGGCCCATCATCAAACCTGGTCTGGTTTGGGGTGTCCCCTAAAACAGGGATGTGTTCAGTAGAACTGGGATGTGCCCTGAAAGGGGGGAAAACAATTTTGGGGAGGAGCTGCCTGTGGTGAGCAGCTGAGAGAGGTGGCAGAGGGGAAGAGGCTGCTGCCTAGTCTGTACCTCAAGGGCTCTGCTGAACCAGAGATTTCCTCACTCCTATTTTCCATGTAGGAGAGGAGAGTTCTAGGAAACAATGGAAATGGGATTGTAGAAGGAGTCATCCTCTCCTGGGTTAATTTGGTGAGACTGAGCCCCTTTTCCCAAGAGAGAGAGAGGGTGGCACGAAACAAAATGGATCCCATAGCCACCAAAAGTTTTGTTTCTGTACAAATCAAAGCTATTGAGGGGATTGTTTGAGATTCAGTAGTTTACTGATGGAATTATTTATTTGGAGAGCTACATTTTCCAGCTTTTTTTCTAGCTTGTGACATAAAATATCATAAGCTCTTGTGAACTGGGGCATAGCAGGAGCAGAAGTCTCACCAGGCCCATCAGAGTAACTTTTTTAGCCTAAGTTTTGATCTAGAAATACATTTGGTAAAGATAGTAACGAATCTTTAGTTCATTACAGTGTCTAAACATTGCACTTAATATGGGACAACCATTTAAATAAGATGAGATGTAACTTTGTAATCTGGAACAGCTAACTGTAAAAATGTAACTGCCAGCTTAATTTCAGATAATACGCTAATTTATTAATTTCAATGGAAAACTAAAGCTGTCACTTCTCAGCCTAATGGCTACGTTTATTAGTAAACATTACATATTAATAAAATAAATTGGATATATCACCACTTTCCAACTTTCCCTGAAAGAAGTATAACTTAGATTCTATCCTCTCAACCTGTCTCATTTGAGTTCTTTCTGTGAGGGTCTTAATTGGATTTCTTTGTTATGTTTTGTGCTGGGTCCATGCCAGCTTTGTGCTGCATCCCAACTCTAGTTTCCATTAGCCAAGGGAAAAAGTGAAAGGGTACTGAATGAATGAAGGTTATGATCTGTTGGTACAGAAGCAGCCTTCTGTGCTTGTGATAAGAATTATCACCCCATAGCTTTTAACTGATCTTTAATTTTAAAAAAGTGGGGGTTTTCTTCCCTGGAAATCTGTAGTGGGTTCTGGAATTGAAATCTGTTAATTATCTTCTACTCCTGCTGCTTCTAAGATGGTCCCTCTTATTGACATCACTCTGATTTGTAACTGGAATAGTAATTCCTCTGTTAGGCTGCAGTTGCATTGGCTGTGTTGTTTGGTTAGTGGTAGTATAAGAGTGTCGGGATGAGAGAATAATCCAAGAAAAACAACCAAACCCCAGAACAACAATGATGGGAACTTTAGCTGCTCTTATTTGGTTACTTTTTTTATTTTGGAAGCAGCAGCTCTGAAAAATCTGTTTGCATTCAGCTCTGACTGTATTAAAAGCCCTGCCTTGGCTGTGTCGGTGTGGTCGGGCAGACCCTCAGGTCTCTGCAGAGTGCATCTGCAAGGCACACAATTCAAATCAGTAGTGAGGCTGCCGAGAATCTGGCAAGATACAGATATGTTATCTGGCTGGCATTAACATCACATGGTTGTAATGTGATGTCATTCTTAGAGGAGTTTGTGCTTCTCAAATTAGAGAGATGTAAGGGGTCTCAGCAAGCCTCCTGTGCTGAAGGATGGAGTACGTGCTGTATGAATTCTTGCTTTCATTCAGCCTACTTTCACAAAAAGTTAATTACTTCTGCGGGGCCAAGATACTCAACAATGGAATCCACACTTGAACTGTGAATGTGTTTGGGTTGTAGAGTAGTTAGAGCTCAGTGCTGACTTTATCTGGTACATAAAGTTATAACTAGTCAGATCAATGCATTTTCACTTTTGAGACGTATAACACGCTGCTTAAATTGATGTTGTATTTTCACTTGTCAGAAATCTTTTGCTTCAACTATCTGTGACAGATCACTCTGAGGAGTAGAAATGATGAACTTGTCCGGCAGGTCTCAAATTAGCATTAAGGATAAATATTTTGTATTCCTAAATAAGAGAAGATAGATGTTTATATTTTAGTCATGTTGCTTTATACCCATTACATTATATTGCTGTAGTTTTCTTATACATTATGCCAGTTCCTTGTGCTTTTTGTTTCTGTATGTAGGCTTTGTCTGTCAGCAAAATTATAAGAGAATGAATGATAGCTTTAAACATAATTATGCTCGGTTTTGTTTCTGTCATCTTCTAGCTTCCTTTCTTCAAACTTTGGACTGCTTAAAGTAGTGCTCTCTAGAGGCAGAATTACTTTTTAATGTCCAGTTCTAGAAGTGAGCTATATTTTTATTGCTCTAAGCTAACAGAGAAGCACAATTCCCCTAGAGGCTGTTCCGAACAACTTTGTAAGAAAAGAGACAGAAATATTTCAGGAAACAGATTATCCCTGACAAATATATACAGCTGTCTAATAGAGCAACCTCCTCAGACCCATCCATGTCACAGGATTTTTTGGTCTCTCTAATCTTCTTACTTTTACAGAATCCAGTTTTGTATTCCATTAGTATGCATGTGTATGTTCTAATAGTCTATAAAAATGCTGCATGACCTACTTACTGAGAACCTGGTTTTACATCCCATTAGTGGGCATGTATTTTCACAGTAACAGACTTTTAAAAACACTGTGTGACCCATTTATTCTGCTTCATTGGTAACTCCCTACGTAGTGTGTACATACATCTCCTTTCCCATTGTTTAGGAAAATATGAGAAAACCTTCCAAAGCCGAACAAGAGTTCTGTGCTGTTCGAACTGCTTAGACACTAATATGATGCTTGAAAGTATTTGCCATGTAAGAAAATGGAATGTAGATAAAGCAACCTGTACTTAGAGAAGGATTAATATTGCAATGTATCCTGACCTATTTTTAAAGGAATCCTCATTTTACTGATTTATGAGTCCCAGTTGAACTCACTCATGCTTTACTTGATTTGTTTTTCTCTGAGATTTACTCAAGATGTTGAAAAAAGAGGAATTCCTGTAAATGAAGAAAGTGTCCATTTTTTTTTAATCTTAAGTGTAATTCCTAAATATTGTGAAGGACCACTTTTTTTTGTTTGTAACCTGCCATCTGCCTGTCATTCTTTATGCCTTATTTTCCATGACACCCTTGATTTTTATAGACTTCTATCAAAATTCTTCTTTAATCTTGGCTGAGGAGCCTTTGAGTCTAATATTAAATTATTTAATATCTTTATTCATTTTTGCCAGCCTGGTCTGTACTTTCTGTTGTTTTATTCTATTCTTTTTGAGGGCAGGGAGACCCGAAGTTGATGGTGTTTAAGATGAGTCTGCCCTGAAGTGCATAATCGTGTTTTGGTCTTTGTTTCTTTCTTAGCACTGCCTAAGATTCAATTCACTCTTTTTTGGCTGCCAATGCATAGTAATCTGATGGCTTCATGAAATTAACTATTATAGCCCGGATCTGAAATCCATCTGAGGGTTTATCACATATGTAAGTGACCACTTTCCTATTTGTGTGATAGAATGTTATTTGATTGCAGCCTGATACATGGCAAGTACTTTGTCAGATCTCTTGTTCTTTTGCCCCATACATTTTTGAGGAGGTAGTGTCTTGTGGTACAGTGCCATCCTTAGAGGGTCCCCGGGGTGCCATGGATTTAGATGCTCTCTGCAGAGGTCCATCTGCTCTCAGACATGCCCTGGAGTGTTTTACATCCTGAATCAGAAGCATGTGGTAGTGGGTTTATAATATGCCTCTCTTTGTGTGCCCATACTGATGAGGAGATTATGCACTGGCTGAGGCAGGGGACTTGAATACTTAAGGTTAACCCTTGGAGCTCTCAGCTGTTTGTGGGATATGGTTATCCTAGCAGGAGCTGAGCTCCTTACACCTGTAGTGTGTCTGGTCCTGAATGATTTACTCATTGTCCTTCCCTACATGCACCCAATAGTAACTGGTTTACAGCCCCAGAGCTACTCTGGTGAAACCCAGAATTTAAACTGAAATAGAGGGATTCTAGTGCCAAGAATAAATGTGTATAGCACGGGAGAGGAAGACAGGATTATCTAGTTCAAAGGATTTATAAAATCATGTGAATACCAGCAAGAGAGGGGACTGTGGTCCTCTGGGAGTATTAAAGTGTCATTTGTGTGAAGCTAATCCATGGAACTAATTGTATTTAATTTGGGGGTTTTACATTGTAGTTCTGAAGCTGAAGTAATTGCATGGAGGAATTGCACAAAAGCCTACGAATAGGTTGCTTTATTGTACCTCATCCACATGTAAATACTTCCCCTCCTATTACAGTAAAAGGGCTTATTTACTTTAAACGTTATACCTAAGTTCATTAATTGCAGTATTGGAATTTTTAGTGTAGCAGGAAAAGTTGTTCTATCAACAGAGTGGCATTATGAGATGAATATTGTAGCTAACTCCTGATGCATTGTTAATACATTCGATCTGCAGTTAATCACCTCACACTAGGAGCGAATGGTACCGTAATAAATAGTTTTTCTACCAACATTATGTGACCTACAAAGCTAATGTTTAGAAGATGGCCATTCTGTCTTGACTTTTCCATTTGGGAACTCAAAGTGTATAGAACTCAATAATTGGTTTAATTTGGAAGGTTTACATTAAAGTCTTGATGAAGTTCATTTACTGTGCATCAATAAAAAGGATGGGAAAATGCTTAGCAGCTCCTGCTTTCTGAATTCCTCTTTTAGTCTGGCAAAACATAGCGCAGCTTCCCTCTTGTTGCCTATCAATCAAAGTACTGAACATTAGGTGACACAAACAAATGGATGTGTGGCCCGGAAAGACGCAAGATCAGTTTTCAGTTTGAAAAGGCCCATTAGGTGAGGTAATTGATCCATTTGACATGTAGCAACATGAGAAATACATTTGGTTCCCTTAAACAATTAGGTATATGTGATGTTATTAGTTTTAGCTTCCAAGTGCTTGCAAATGCTTCTGCACTGAGTTCAGTCTTGGGAGACAGCTGCTGTTTTATACAGAGGGAATAAATTGGAGATGGGAGTAAGCTCTTTACTTGTCACATAGAAACATGACTGTTTAGAGTTGGGTATTTGATTATTCTACAGTAATACAACAAGTGTATAAGGTAAAATGTCAGTTGGGATGGTTTGGCTTTTAGCCTTTGTTACCTGTATTTAAGCTCCATCACTTCAGCTGGAGAACTTGGAGTACCTCTAACCTTGAATTGTTTATTGCTTTCAATTGCTAATTGCTAATAAATTTTAACATTATGTTTATTACATTTATCTTTCGTTTTCAGAAGTGGTTCCTTCTCTGATGTGAAGCTTTACTAAACGACATATCATTTTCCATAATATTAGCTGCTGACTAATTATAGTTTTTGATGTCTAGGACTAAAAAGTCAAATTCTGTTGCAGAAAATGTGATTACAGAATGTTTTAAAGCCATGGAGGCTCTATAAAACATATAGGCATCAACATCGCCTATTGGAAAAATCACGTGTTTAGCTTATTCATCTGGTATTGTTTAGATTAAGCCACCGTACCCAGTAGTTACTAAAACTTATCTCTTGGAAATTGGGAATGAGGGCATTTCAGAAATTAAAACTTCTTTAATGTGAAGTGGTTCAAGTATAGATTTTAGCGTGGTTTTGCAAATAAGAACTGCCACTTCTACCACCAACAGTGACAGCCTTTTGGTATCTTATTTCACTGTTTACTGAAAATACAGAGAGGTGTAAAATATCTTTATTATATGGTCTCCATCTGTGAATGCACTGCCACAGTCCCATTCTCCATCTGCCCCTGATTCTATCATATGGTTGGTTCAGTAAAACCTATGGTTGTTTTCTTTGGAAGAGTCTCAAACAGAAACTGAGTGAACACAACTGAGTGAAATGTTTAACCATATTGCTGCTATTTTAATGATCCAAATTTTAGTTCTAGTGATTTAGATTTTAATAGTTCTAAGTCAAACCCTGAACATAAATTGAGATTGGATTCTTTTTTTTCAGGGCTCTTAAAACATTTTTTTGTTCAAGAAACTGTAAAAAGACAATGGATCATGCTTTACATGCTTGAATGTTTTGAATCTAAACCAGCTGGGAATACTAGTTAATTTTAACAATAGTGGGGATCACGTGTTTTATAGCAAAGTATAACAAATAACAGATTTAATCATAATGTTTTATTTTAACCTGGCATTTCTGTAGGTATGGTATTTTTATCCGTGAAGGGAACTCTAGTGTAGATGTGTCTAGAAAAACTTCAAACCTAGAGGTCGCTTATTCATGAGGAATTCTGCCCGTGATTCTAGTCTATTGCCTCATTTGACCTTGTTATTTGTGTGTGTATTTCCACTGAAATATGGGATCACTGGGAACTGGAGGCTCATATAACACTCAAATTAATAGCAAATATTTATGGAAGTGAACATGAAAATTAATGAATTTAGACAATCAGATTATGGATTCTGTTGGCTCTGTAGCATTACTGTTTTTAGTGCTCCAAGCAAACCTTGTAAAAGTGCCTGTATTCTGAATGTGGTTGGTGAGTAACTGCTGGTGCTTCTGTGGCGGGGATGAATGTTTAGAGAGGTTGACTATCATGTGCGTGTTGTATTTGCAGCAAGTCTAGCACAACAAAGCCTCCAACTTGACCTGTAGGTGCTGCCTCTCAGTGCTGAGGAACAGGGGTGTGTAGGTGTCAACAGATGGTAGTCACAGGCAGTCTTCAAGGAGGATTTTTCCTTAGCCCATGAGCATATGTTCAGTCCTGGGAAGACATGCTGTGCTGCTGTAGCAGTTGGTTATGTAAGTCTCACTGTAGTGACAAGGCTTTTGGAGAGGGGCTATGAGAGCAGCAGGAGAACTCTCTCTCTACTCAGGGTTCTGATTAAATCTGATTCCTGAGGCAGAGCTGCTCTTTGAGCACTGCCCACTGCTATTGGGCTTATTATTGAAGGAAGAGATCACCCAGAGGCAATTTGGTAATTTGTGTGTCAAGTCTAGAACTGAGATCTTGCATAAATAGAACAAGTTACACTTAAATTATACCCGAACTTGACGTCACTGGATTCTCTTCCATTAGGAAGCTGGCTTGCGAGGCCACAGACATTTGCCATCATTCAGAAGGGCAGTGTCAGAATAAATGCTGCTTTGGGAAGAAAGGGAAACAAGGAAAAAATATTTCACAATAATCTTGTGTATCTTATTTCATTCTAATGATATGTTTGGCAAATTTGATGGGCTTTACTTCTGTTAAGGAAGAAAGCAAAGGAAAAATAAGCAACAGAATATATGAGTGTTCTAGCAAGCAAATTTGGTTTCCTTATTGGTCGGGAATGAAAACCTGTTCTGATGTTTAAAGTGCATGGAAATCCTGCTCTGTGTTTACCTGTACTTGTGCAGCCTAATGATCCTTTTGTTAGTCCCTGAGCCAGGGACTGGATCAGAAAATTACCCTGGGAAGAAAGAAAGGTGTTGCAGGAGAAGGACAGGATAAGTGGATGAAGTGTGTGTATATATACATCTGCCCCCCCTTCTTTTCTTTTTTCTTAATTTATTTTGAGCAATACTAGTTTATGAATTTTCCCTGCATTTGTCTGCTTATTCAACCTCATGTCACATCCTTGTTTGTGCTAATACAGCAAGCTAATTGAGGTTAAAAATAACCTCTATCTGGAGCACGTACTTACAGGCAGAAAGCCACTGAGAAGAGAGTGAGGCCATCCAAAGTTGTCTAGCTTCTCAGGCTAAATTTCAAAGTTTGCAGAAGAATAAAGCACAGGAATGAAGTGCTTTGGGAAGTGCTTCTCACCCACTTGGGAAGGTGGTGAGAAGTCTCTCGGGAGATGAAATAAATGTTCACAGGCGCTGTGAGAGAAGAGTTTTTGCCAGGAGCATCTTGTAATTAAGTATTGTGTGAATTGAGAGAAAAATATTAATTCATCAGTATTAATATGCTGAAAACAAAACTTGGGGTTTTTTTAAACACAGCACAGTTCCTTTCACCTAAGCAGTCTTTTTGGTGATGATTCCAGAGAGCTGCAGAACAGGCACTGATCAGTTGTAAATATTTCACTATCTGATAAAGGAATATTTACTGAAGCTGATAGAGGCAATTGCTTCTTAGTGATACTTTGGGTTGTTGTTTTTTTAAAAATTATAGTCTTGAAAGTGCTATTTATCTATTGTTTGTTTGAGTATAAATTATCTTGTACAGTTTAAGTGTATGAACACATGAAATAATTTTGTGTGTGGTAGTTTGCACAAAATTACATGTACAGAAATGATTAACTCTGCCTCTGCTGTGTTGCTACACTGAATAGTGCTGTGGTATTTCTTGAGTTATCAATACCCAGCTATATATTGTCTGTATCTAGAGCAGATATTGTAACATTAAATTGAATAGATTGCATAATTATTGATATGTTAGTTCCTGTTTATCAGAAATATTTAGTTTTAGTCTTCCCTCTTTAGCCTTGAAACAGACTTTGGAGAGGAGTTGGGATCAAGGTGTTTCAGGATATTGAGGTTGCCTTTTTCTGTAGATGTTTATGGTGAATTTTGCAATTTTTTTTCCCACATCTTTCTGGGAAGTATGTGAAGTTTGTCTGCACATGTTTCATCTTTTAAAATGACCATTAGTCAGATGGACTGCACTGTGTATATGTGAGGGGAAGTTCAAACAGAGGTATATTTCGGAAAAAAAAAAAGAAAACTACTTCTGCTTCTGACATATGTATGCTTTCAGGGTACATACTGTACTTAAATAGTTATATACCACCCTTTTTATATTTCAACTCTTATTTATTTATATAATCATATTTGGATGCTCCAAAACGTGTTTGTTTTTAAAACAGCCAATCAGTGTGCAGGAGAAGTAAACCATGCAACTTGGGAATTGCTTATCAGCTGTATAATGAAGATGAATGATTATCTGATTATGCAAAAGTAGCTTTTTATGATAGCAATGTCTTTGCTTTGCGGTTTGTAGAAAGTTGATTTGATTAATCATGTAAAATTAGACTGAAAGGAAGGAGAAAAGAAAAAAAAAGGGTGCTGCGTATTCTGGGTCTTTTCCAATCAGGTGGCATTACCTGATGCTTAAAATCTTGTTCTTTGTGGGCAAACTTTAAGAATATCAAATTATAGCGAAATTCTCAAGTTCTAGTGAGCCTAATAAAGAACTGGTTCTATTAATGGGACTTCTAGGTGAACTAATATAATCTCTAATGGCAAATATTTGCCAGGATTGGTTAGATCATAAATTGAATGATATAAAGTACAAACAGAAGGATAGTCTTAAATTCCTAATCTTCGACTTCCCTGTGGGATCTAATTGTAAAGCAAATTTGTTGATGCTATCTTTAATAATAGACCCCTGCATCCAGCTGAATCTGGCTTTTATTTGCCTTGACTCAGAGGTTCAGGCCTTGGTACAGTATGTACCAAAATTCAGTTCTTGGTTTCTTGGGTTTGATTTTCTTTTTTTTCTTTTTCCTGTGTGTATGCTGTCTTATTTAGAGTTGGAAAATGCACAATGAAACTTCTTGCATAAGTTTTGATTGTCCTTGAGATCTAAAACATTGTAATGAGAAATCTCAAAAGGCACAGGATGGCTCATCCTGCTATGATCCTGAGCCACTGTTTCATCAAGGAGAATCACAAATCTTGGAAGACATGCAGGTATCTTTTCTTGGGAGGTTTTCAGATTGATGTAGTTCAGAAATCCTCCTTCTGGAAATGAGTGTTCTATTACCACAGCAAATTGGGTCTGTGGAGGATAAGAATTGTTTATTGTCACAGAAGAAAGTAACAAATTGTCCATACAGTAATTGACTGGAGCTGCTTTTTAAGGCTTAAAAGAGAGAACTGTATCAGAAAGTGAGGGGAAACTGAGTCGGATGATAGGAGCAGGTCTTTCGTTCATCCCCAGACTTTCTGTGAAAATTAGGGCAATTACACAGCAATGAATGGTAATGAAAGCAAATTATGTTATTGTTCATCGTCATAAAACCCCAAACCTAAGCACTGATTGTGAGTGCTTTTTCACTGATGTGCCAGAATACAGCTTGCTTTTTGCAGGGACTTCGTGTTGCAACACAGCAATATTTTCTGCATATTACTCTTGTCACCAGCACTACAGCTAAGCTCCTCAATGGTGTCCAGCTCCATCATCTCTGTTATTGCCTTGTTTATAACTGCACAGTGTTTCTACAGCACTGCAGAGAAGTGTGCCCTAATTTTCTTGAAATAGTGGCTGCTTGAGGATAGGAAGCTATGGCAGTGACTGCACATTCAGTTTCTAGCGGTTGATTGAATCTAGAAGCATTGTGCAGCATTTCAGGGCCATTCTGAAGTGATATGGGGCTGGTTATGAAAAGACAAGACTGGATTGTATGGGCTCACAGTGGTTCTGAGTGGCTCATAGAAAGCAAGATACCCACGCTTTCTCTCCTCAATCATACAGCCTCTTCTTTTCCCAGGGAGGAACTCCACAAAAGCATTCAAAGCAAAGCATTAGTAATGTGAAATCACAGTCTCAGAATGTGTTTTCGTCTTGGGACTGAAATTCATTCTGTTTTCTAATGGGAAACTTCAGTGACACACAGGGAGACAATCAAGGACAGGTGGATGACAAATGTCTTGAAACTGGTTCAATCAGATGAAGATCACTGCTTTGAAACCTATAAGATATCCTTTCATCTTCAGGTGGTTTAATTATTTGAACTCAGGTTTCTATTGTCTTTCAAACTATATTATTGTAGGTAGAATGTGATTTTTGCCTCTGGCAGTAATTGAAGTGCCCCATGTTTTCATCTGAAACTGGGTGCACCCAGTTTGCCTGAGGATAACCAGGACTGTGAACACGCTGGTTTTGGCTTAGCCTGTGGAGCTGTTCCTGATGAAGGCATTTACAGGGTCGTGGGGAGTGAAACTCTATCACTGGTGCATTCACTAAGGAAGCAACATCCCCTGAGTCTGTGGAAAGATTTAAGTTCCATTTGCACAGAGCAGGGTAAGAGAGTACTTGTTCAAAATGCAGTAAATAGGACATGGCTGACAGATTTGCTGACAGGTGGCTGCTGAAGTCCAGTTTGGAAAGTCACCTTTGTCTTCTGACATCAGTGTGAAGTGGATACAATTCCCTGTTGCTTTGGGCCAAAACAGTTATCCATACCAGCACAGAAGAGTACAAAAGAGGTGTAGATATTTAAGTGATTCTTATACCTTTTTCATATTGTTTCCAGAGTTCAGAACAGGGAAGAATCAGGCCTTGCTAAGTGTTGGATGTCTAGAAATGGTTTGACAGTGTGTCAGTGGTCCAGCAACCAGGAAAGAAGTTTGTAATGACAGGGTTGTAGTTTTGTTTTAGGGAGCCTGAATGAAAGAGTTGGTTTCTTTTACGCCCCCAAACGGCGTGCCAGATGCTGATCCATTTTTTGGATCAATTTCTGTCTGTAAATAGCTGTTCTTCTCTCTGAAGCTTTCACTATGGAGAGATTGACTTTGCAGGACTTCTCCTCAATGCTTTTAGCACTTGCATAGACATCTTCCATTCTGTGGTTTTAACTGAACACCATTCATTGCACCCTCAGTCAGTAAATAGAAGAAAGGTGACAGTCTTTTCTTACCAGTATCGCCCTCTTGTCTTCCACTTGATGAATGGATCAGGGTCTTTGATTTTAAAAAATGGCCTGAATTTCATAAATGTTTAGTTTCTTTCCTTTGAAAATGTTTATTTAGGCAAAGGTTTTTCTTGGAGTGAAGAGCTTAAAGGCAGACAAACGAAATGCAAGTGAAAAAAGGTTTATTGAAAAAGATTCAATTAAGCATCACCAGCAATAGGATAGGCCCTGTATATAAAAAAACATCCTATCTGTATGATTTTTTTCCCCTTACCAGGTGGAGATGGTGACATCCAGTCAACCTTCACTAAGCAATTGCTATGAACATTGAGTATCTGAGCACAGGAGCTTCTCTGTGCTCCTCAGAGATTTGCCATACAGTTCCAGAAAAACCTCCCAGTGATGTACAAATGTTTAAGTTCCTTAGGTGGTGTTTCTTCAGCTTGATTGTAGCCTGTAAACGTCATCTATAAATGTCGCTTCCTTTTCACATTTACCTGTTACAGTGCAAAAATTCCAAGATTAGTGTCTCGATTCTGGTATGTTTTTGTTTTGTATGCATGTTTCTCAGTGAAATCTGTTCTGGGAAGCAGGAATTCAGAGCATGCCTGCAAAATAGCACTTCATATATGCCTGCTTTATACTTGGAAATGCAAAATCTACCCATTGAGCTCAAGCTCATCGGAGTGGAAGCTGTGTCAGTATTAGTGAGCTGATTGTGAATGTGTTTCCTGGTGTAGACAGGGGCTGAGTTAGCACTGCTAAACTCTTGATTCTAGTTGTTAGCAGAATGATGGTATGTGTGCGAGACTGACAGTCTGTATTACCTCATTTATGCATTTTAAGGGTATGTAGAGCGCTTTAGCACAGCTGAGCCAGAATCTAAAACCCTTGTGGAACATGAGAATGCTGTGTTGTTGTGATTAAGGGAAACTGATGCATGACCTAATGGCAGCTTAGCTGAGAAGAAGAAATGATGAACCTTTTTTTTTTTTAACTAAGCTAAAATCCAACAAAAGGAGGACCTCATGGCTAGAGGCTATAGTGGTTGATTTGTGGATTAGATACTCTCTAAACAATTAGGAAATAATTGCTTGTGTTGCTGAATATGTAGAGGGGGTCAGGAAAATTATAGCATCGTTTTCTACTGTAATATTAATTAAACATAATATTTAATGAAGAGAAACGCTCCTCTATATTTAGAGCCTTTGTTATTTTACATCTAATTTGAAGAAGAGAGTTGCCCATTTGAACATTATAGGCTGATAATATTTTTTCCCCCTTTTGAATTAGTTTTGCTAAAATCTAGTAGTAAACCTAGCAAACATCTATATTTGAATACGTAATCCATTAAAATACATTAAAATAATCAGAATTATTAATACTGACATTATATATTAATATGATATGGTGTATTATTATATTAATATATATTAATAATGCATCATGATATTATTTTTAATTATATAATTATAGATGTATAATATATATTATCAGTCAAGGCAATGAGAGTGCTTTTTTTTTTCTTTTAACTTTTTTTTATGTGTTTCTGATAATTCTGTTGTTTCTCTTTTGTTTCCTAGAGTGTTTGCATGAATTTCTCTTTAGCTGAGCTTGGTTTTCAGAATGTATTTTTCTGTGTGCCAGTGATGGTGATTTTGCTTTTTCAAGTCCAATGGGTGCTGAGGAATGTATCCAGTTCCACCCTTTCAGTTGCTTTGGGGTTATCTGTAGCAGCACTGCAGGCTTGGCTGTTGGGGCTCACCTGTGTTGGCCAAATTGCAGGAGCAGCTGTGAGTGCAGGAGAGGCTTTATCCAAGAATGGAATCTGGCACTTGTCACCTTCATTGTAATCAAACGAGATTTGTCAGATTTACGATTTGTGTGTCTGTTAGGAGCACTCCCAGTGTGTTTCTGACTCCTGATAATTAACGAGTTTGTGAAGGAGAGACATAATGCAAACGCACTGAAAACAGAGCTTTTTTTTTTTTTTCCCTAGAAATACTCCCTTTCAGGCAGATGTAGAGTTCCTTCAGGGTTATTCTTGAGCATATTTTGGAACAGTATCTCTAAGTCATTATTCTGAGTTATTATTTAGAGAAGAAATTGAGGTGTAGTCAAGACTTTAAAGCTAGCTATATACTAAATTATTAAATACAGTTGGAAATAGGATAACTTTAATGAATGTGTTTTGTACATAACTTTGCAGACGAGCTTCAAACTGAACTTTCTTCCTTTCTGGGTCTTTTTTCTTTCTGAAGTCCTCGGATTGACCGCTACTTGAACTATTTTAATTTCTTCTCCAAGTTTTTAATCTAAAATAACTGTGCATAGACACCACGTTATACATGCAGCCTTCTTAAAATGGACTTAATCCACTTTGTGTAAAAACAAGTTATGTTTCAAGTATATTTCATGAAAAAAGCCAAACTACTTAAATAGTACTTATGTCAGTTTTTCAAGTGTAGAAGTTTACTACTTTGATAGTTAAAGTTAGCACTCAAATGCACCTCATTTTCGAAAAGGTTTCCTTTGTGCTCTGTGACTCTTGCCAGCTGGCAGAGTAACCTTGGCAGAGTGCAGCCTTTGCTTCTTTTTCCATACATATTTATTCTGCTACCCTAGGATCATCCAATGGGAATTCATTACTTCAGCAATGATTGAAGAAATCTTATTTTTAATCTAAGTAATTTTCTGTGAAGTTTAATCCATAACAGAAAAGTACCTCTTGGGTAACAACTAAAAATGATATATTTTTTATGAAAAGAATTGCCTTGAGTCTTCAGTGTCCAGTAGACTTGCCTCCTGCCCTTCAAAACTCACAGATCATCTATGCCATATAATGCTTATTATTTTATTATAACTTAATTACTGGAAAAATTCAAGATTAACAATAAAAATTGTCTTGGTTGAACTTACGGGCTTTTAGAGTTGTAGGGGAGACTGGTTTGCAGTTTGTTCTCTTACGTTAAGAAACACAAAACTGGTTTGGGGAGAGTTTAGGCTGATAAGACTTGCAGGCTCTATTTTTTTCAGTTTGAACACTGACACAGATTTATCAAATAGCTCTATGGTTGTGTGTGTGGGCTTGTAAAAATGCTCAGTGATATTTCCAAATTACCCTTAGTTCTCTGTGTTTTATGTTCCCAAATAATTTTTAGCAGCATCATAGTTGTAGTTTACATTGATCACACAGCAATGAAGAGAAGCCCCCTCAATTTCTGGGTCAGATAGTCAGAAAAATGCTGCAGAAGAACTGCTTGTGAATAACCTGCAGAGGGGTGATGGGGTTGGCATTCAGAGCTCTGACTCTGTTCCTGGTTCTGGCTTGGGTTTGTTGTATGAGCTTAGGCACCAGTCTCTGCTTCTGTTTCCCCTTTTTCTCCTGTGCCTTATCTATTTTAGGAATCCCTTTTCAATAAAAATATTGACTTCTGATTGCATTTTTACAAATAATAGCTGACCTATGCAAGGTATATCTGTACCAGATATGCTATTTGTTGTTCTACATATTAAATGCTAAAATAAATAAACAATCCCCCCAAAAAATCCCCAAATCAAAAGCTGTAAAATGTTTTACACTAAACCACAAACATAAGCACATAATCCTTTCTTCCTTGCTTTTTCTTCTGGAGGAAGATATTTTACACAGCTGTCTGCAACTTAATTTAAAATTCAGTATAATCATAGATCAGAGAGAATGTTAAATCTGAATTAAAATCTTGGCAGCTTTTAATTTTAAATTTGGATGCCAATTTGTGCTTGTAGCCTAATGAATTGAAATAGTTCTTTGAATTTTGAAGAGTATTCAGCCTTTTGGGGTAATTGAATTTTTTGTTTTTGATACCTAATGATGGCAAATTCAGAAGTGTTAGAATTTGGTCAAATTAAGTAATACCTGAAAATGGCCTAAAACCTCATAGGTAATTTTGAATTATTCTGTAATTTATTTGTGAACTATTTTGTATTTAGGGAACAACTCCTATTTCCCATGGTGCCATGAGATTTTATTTTTTTTTTTGCAGAGTGCTATTTCAGCTAGATGCCTTTAAAACAGCCAGGGAATCATTGTAGAGCTGTGCAACTCTAGAATTTCTAGGTGAAGTGTACATCAAAAACTTTAAAAACTCTATGGCATCTGCACAGATTGATTTTTTAAAAAAATACTTTAAAATGTGTTATATGTAAGCTATTTTTTAATGTCTTAGTGAAGCCATGCACTCATTAAGTACTTGTAATGCTGTTATTCAGAGTTTAGGACAAAACAAGGCAAATGTTCTCCTCTGTGCTCACTTTGCTGTTATTCTCTAAACAATCCAGTTAACTGTGTTTGTTTCTACTAGCAATGTCTGATATGCTGGGTTTTAAACCTGGTCTGTGTTTCAATAAGCTGATTCTAGGCATTGCATTCAGCCAGACAGGACTCTTTCAGCTGGCACTAGCCTCAATAGCTGACCTGGAGCATTCAACAAAGATTTAACCCCTTCTCATGGATTGTTTAGCCAGCCAGTCTAAGTGACAGCATTTGCCAAAATTACAAGCTGTTTATAAGCATTTTTCTATTTATTTATTATTTCTATTTTTTTAGAAAGAGGTTCAGTTTATGCAGCAACTTTTGTGTGTAAGTTTTGTTTATTGCCTTCTGACAGGGAAGGATATATCCTCAGACTTACACTCTTTGTTGTTTCCATCTAATAAAAGTGTAGTAAGTTATTGCTAAATGTAAACAGCATTGTTTGTTTCCATTTTTTCTGCCATGAAATTTCTCCCTGATCAGAAATGAAATTCTCCACAGTAAAGGGAAGATGTGCTGTTATTATATGGGCTATTGAACATCATAGAGCATATTTGGTAGTAGTTAAGTTCACTGCTGCTACTGACTCCAGCTCACTTCAGTAGTTACTGCAATGCTTTGTCTCTGCTGCTGAACTGGGGAGAACGAGGGGCTTGACCTAATTTTGGAGTGGTCATCGTGCTGAGGAAGCTCAGTCTGGCACAGGAGTTCCTTTGCAAATTACACAGGAAAAGCAGTGTTTTAAGGGCATATTGATTTATTACTGTCTCTTGGGTGCGAATTACATGTTGATACATTGATGCATCACTAGACACAAATTGCTGTTGTTTCTCAAGCTCCTCAAGAGAATATTCCACCGAGTTAATGTGGTTGTGTCTTGGATATATATTACTCAGGAAAATAATATCTGCAGGCTCTGTAGCTTGAACTTGTTTATGGTGGCTTCCAGGCTGGGAATACGTTTATCTTTTTGTAATGGAGGGTAGTGACATGCAGAGCACATTTATTCAGATTCCACTTAGTACAAAAAGAGGGGGGAGACCCTCTCAGGGATCAAATTCTGTCTTGTACCTCTATTGAAATCACAACAGACAGAAGTAACTCTTGAGCTAGACTAGAACATGACAAAAATACAAACAGATCTACCTTTCTGAGTCATATTGGTATCACACAGCGTTTTCTGGTTCTGCTACGAGTTTAGGAATGCAATCTGAATCCACACCCTGTCAAACTTCTTCCACGTCCATTCCTCTTTTTTTCCCTCTCCATCTTCTCCTCCAAGTATCTTCCCACACAGTCCAGCTATTCTGGGTATCCAGGTTGCTTGTGAAGTGCTTTTTGTGTCTGACTGCTGTGTAATGCCCATAAACTCTGGGTGGTTTCTATAGATGAAGCCCTGTTACATGTTGTAAGCTAAAATCCATCTAGCAGGCATGGTACAGGGACTGCTGTCTAGAGGAGGGGAATGTATAGTCTCTGCTCTAGTTTTCCATTAGTGTTCTACTGTCCAGTGCATGTTTTTGCAATTACTTTTCACTTTTTGATTCTGCTAGTCAGTAACTGATATTTGTTTTCTCACTGTCATGACCTCAGGCCTGAAGGCTTAACTCACATTGCAGTCAGTGCTGTCTCTGGCAAGAAAATCCTCTTGCTTAAATGGGTAAACATATCGAACAAAATGTGTAGGCCCTCTTAGACCTGAATGGAACACAAGTTAGAGCTCCCTCAGTAATTGTCAGCAGCTCTTGTGCATCTTGGACAAGCGAAGATGGAAATTTCTGATTTTTGCCTGAGTCTGGTCTGTTACAACTCCAGTTATGTCACTTGTGCTCACCCCAATGTAGGTTTGTTTTTTCCTTTATGTATTTGGTCAAACAACAGCGTATGTTAAGTTTACAGACCAGAGCTGGGAACAGCTCAGGAAGCTGTTCTGTGGCCCAAGCTGCTCCCTGGTTTGTCCTCTTTGCCTGGAACTCCTACTACTGCTCCAAAAAATTAGAGAAATGGGTATTAACTTACATGAGACCCCAAGGCAATGCAGGTTGGAGCCTGGGACTGTACTGTAGTGTGTAGGAACAACAGAAAAATATTAAAGAGCAGACTTCACTTCCTTGGATTAACTTTTCTGATTATCTTGTATTTATTAGTTGAAAATTAATGTATGATGTTTCAATGGCTTTCACTACAAAGTTTACAGTGTGCCCACTTGTTATTCCATATTCTGCAGTAAACAATTTATTTTGCTAAATTGATAGTGAAGGCTTTCAGCTATACTTGCTGGAGTCTTTGAAATCTGAAACTGAATTCTTACAATGAAGTGGTCATAGGCTGAGTCATTCAGGAAGTTTGTTTAGGTAAGCTGACTGTCAGCTACAGAATCTGTTTGAAAAAATACTTTTGCTCACTTGCTTCCCTATCGGATTTATCTTCAAATTAGATTTTGTAGATTCATCATTTAGAAATGCATTTATATTCTGTAGTGTGTGTGTGTGTGCATCCCCTGAATGTAGAACACCCAAGAGAAACAGGTATTCTCCAGATACAAACTGTAATTTTTCTTTATCTCAGCAAATGCTCATAGTGATAGGTTTTCAGGATATCCCAGTTCTGCTTATTAGTCTCAGTCATGTTTGCATCCCATGTCTTGATTCTAATTTCTAAAATAATTTAGAATTTGTCTCCTGAAGATTCATTTCTATGAATTTTTCATAGTACAAGTCAATCACATAACTCTGGTGCCAAAACGCAAAGTGATATGAAATAACCATCAAAATAAGCATGTAAACAACTGAATGCTTTCCAACACTTGCCCAGCTGTATTTTACAAATAACATTGAATCCATTTATGCTAATTTTATGTCTGCTAGCTGAATTTAATACAATAACTTAATATTCTCCCCATATTTGTTCAGGTCTTTAGATTTCAAGGGATTTGTGAGAAATACATATTTAATTCACACTAATACAGTAATGGTAAATTATTATTTCATTTTCCGTATTTGTCTACGAATTTGATTTCTACAGTCACTAGCATGAGAGTATCCATGAAAACTAGTAAAACAGATTGAGAAAAAACAATGGAAATTATTGGTTTATTATTATTTCTGTTCTGTAAGCTTCTCGAGGAAATCACTAGAGTCGTGCCTACCTAAGCCAAAGTCCCTTGATTCTTCCAGGGCACAGACAAAATAATCTGAAAAATGTTTCATATTTTGTTGCTGGCACTGGTTGAGCATCCTGGTGATGGCCCAACACCCATGAATTGATTATTTTGATGCAAATTTAAGTCTCCAGAAGACATTAAGGGTATGAAGAACTATGCACATCCAGTTCCATCTAACAGATGTTTCCTTTGGTATTTTAGCAGTTTCCTGGGTTCAGTGTTCATATGCAAAGGAAAGGCCACTTCCAGTGCTGTGATCTCAATTCAGGTGTCATCTCATGTGGCATTACAAAGAAAAATTATTTCAGATAAGTTGCTTGAGATTTCAGAATGGCTGCTAGTTTTAGCTTATGTGTCTTTAATTCACACATTACTATTTCCCCTTTTTTGTCAGATATTAGCTAGAAAATGCTTTGAGAAAAATTCAATTCAGTTTCTATATTTGGCTCTTACATTTTCATCCTAGAAAACAAAATAAAAAGGACAAAAAGAAAATCTTTCTCGGTCTTTATTGAACAGTTTTATATAAAACTGTCAGTTCTGAGTACACAGGTTGACTTGAAGAGCTGTCATATGACAGACTTCTCTAAATGTATTTGCTCTTTTCAGGTGCACATCAAATGGTTTCCATGTAGTAACTGTTCCTTGGAGAATGGAAAATTTGTTCTCAAATTAATTTTGCTGATCTCTGCTGTCTTTTTTTCTCTTTTATTTCCCTAAGTGCATATGTGTATATTTGCTATCTTAACCAACTGATACAAATGGAATTCCAATTAGAGTTTTGATTACATCAGTTGTCACTGAGAAGGGAAACTGCAGGAACAGCTGTCAGTTTGCTTAGACTAGTTCAGTTGAATTAAGAAAATTCTCACAAATTTTATTTTTTATGGGATATTTACTTCCCCAAATGAGATTATAACAGCTTTTAAAACAGCACCGAAAATTCTTACAATCATTTTGACTACATGAAACATGTGAGGTCCAACTGCTTGTGCTACACCATTGCATATACTTGTATTTTGATTCATAACAATGTTTAGAACGGTCCTGTGGTGTAGAGCTAGCATGTTTTCCTCTTATCTTCCACCGGACAAATTCTGATATATAAAGTAACTGTTTCTCTGTTAAAACCAGTAAAACACTGAAGTGTACTGTGTAAAGCTGTGGATTATAAGGGATGGTTTTACCAGCTTGCTGGATTACTTCTGGTACATGCAGCTGAGGGAGACCACTATGAGCAGCAATTGACTGCCCTGACTGATTCAGTTGTTATTCCTTTATCCCGAATCTCAGGGATAAACAGTTAAGTGCGTAGTGATTACATTATGCACTAAAATGTGTGCCATTTTACAGTAGAATAAACAGCCACAGAAAAATATGATGAAAGTGCCCCAGGTAAAAAAACCCAGAGGCTGTTTACTCCAGCCTTTCTGGTTTAATTCACAGAGCCACAAATGATATATTGTGGAATTCTTTTTGCGTTTTGTCCACAACAGTGTTCTGTAGCAAGAACCACCTCATCTCTTGATTATTCTGTTTTTACTTGAAACTGAGTCTGCTGATGTTTTCTTACATCAAATCTCGTTAACTGTAAACAGAGTCTATGCCTACTGTTGACACTTTGGGCCATACCTTGCAGAAATACAATTTGGAATCTATGATCGTACGGGAGTGTTCTCAACTCTCTAAAGGCTGTGCAGAACTTCTCTAAATGTCTAAATATACTTGCAATAAATCTACCTTTAGTATTCAAGGAAGGAGTTTGAGGATGTTGAAAGACCTTAAAATCTCATCTAAATATCTCACAGAAAGGTATCCTGGAAAGAATCTGGTTTACCTGTGTGGAGTCGTGTGTTACATTTTTAGAAGGCTGACATCAACGTACAAACTACAGGTCCTCCCTTCTCTTAGTTAGTTTTTTCCTAAGTAAAGCTGAAAACTCCAACCTGTGTAATGAGAAACACTTGTCCTTGGTTTTGGTCACAAGTGTATAGCATTAGACAACATTCTGTTTTTATATATGTGTGTGTGTATATGTACACCTACCGAATTTATTATATTTTTTAGGACACTGACATATCAAATCTTATACTTATAAAACAGCCAGATGCCAGACAGGGCAAATCATACTTTAATATATTATAAAGCTATATAGTAAGCCCACTCCATGGGCTTCACATGCACCTAAACCCAACAGTTACATAAATAATATCAAATGACAAAACTAGAAAGCAGTTTCTGCATACTTTATTTTACAACTCCTCACTAAATATATTTACAGGACATAGAGTTTGCTTTAGTGCAATACATAGTAATGTTGCATAAGTACAAACTGTTGAACTTTTCTAAAAAAAATTAAAGAAATAAAGCACTTAACTGATGTTACAGCTAAGTATGTAAAGCAACGTTAATAACTCTGAGTGAAAATGCTAACAGCATCTTTTCCTGTCATAAACAATTTCTAGAAACAAACCACAACCCGGCATTACATATTCCAAATTACTACCCCTTGTACAGTACCATATCATTTAAAAAAATCACTTTTTAAAAGCACATATACTGTACTGTACAGCAGCCTGTTTCTACAGATACTGACTTACTCTTTTAATACAAATATGATATTACCGTGGCAGTTTTGAAGAACAAAGTTATCTCAAGATATCAAACATCAGTAACAAACTCCGATAAGCACAGCTTCTTGAGAACCTGCTTTAACAGCATTTCTTCACAGTGATATTTATGAAAGGTTGGAAAAAGAGATTAGCATAAAATATTTCCATCCTTTTTCAGGTTTTTTATGCAAAAATCATTACTTTATATTGGTAATTATAAAATTACAAACACTTTCTATAAGTAACTGCATTTGTAGTAATGATAGAAAAAGCCATCAGTAAGACACCTAAAATGAGGCTTGCATAACATGAGAGTTTGAAGAAAATTAGATACACCTCATTTTTAAAACAAGAGTAAGGGATGTAACTTAATTTAGAATAAGCAACACAGTTTAACAGAGACAACCTATAATCAATTAAAAAAGCTACTTATTTATTAATAAATGTTAAAAAATAATGGAGTTGTGATGAAGTGAAATCAACATTTAAAAAGACATGATGAAACATTTACTCTTAATCTTAGTTTTGGCACTTCATTGGAACAATTACTTTACCAAAGACCAAAATATGTATAAAAGATATACAGCTCCTTGACATACCTTGCAAATATAGTACATAAGTAGTGGCAAACACTGAAAACATAGTTAGTTAAACATTCCCACAGATTTGCACATGCATGCACTAGTCGGACAACAGCGTTGTATTTATGTTCTTGGCGGTGACAATCTTGCATTACTTGGGTATTTTAGGCCGTTTCTTCAGCAGATCTTGTTTCTGTTTTAAGTCTTACAAATTCTTTAGCAACTTCGTCATTGTTCCTCTGAGAAAGTATTCTAAGGATTGTTAACCCAGTGTCATCCACGGAGATGCTCCTCAGCAGGGGGTACCAGGAGGCACAGCTGCCTCTGTCGGCCATGCCCTGCAGCTGGATCACTGTCATGCCGATAACGCGATCTTCCCGGGCAAAGCAGTAATCCTTCACCGACAGGTGAAGTTCGTAGGCTCCGGGCTTATCTTCGTTACTCAGAAGGCTGTGTGGATTAACAATATGAATTTAGAACAACGAGTTCAGTTTAATTCCCCCAAGGAATTAATTCACTCTAGAAATCTTGGAAAAATTAAAGTGAGAGTGGTAGTTCAAGCTTTGTAGTTCCATTTTGTTGCAACAGAATATCTAATTTTAAACTTTCTGCACAAGGAACCTTTCAGGTGTACTGGCGATGGGGCCTCTGTTCTCAGCAGCCTGAACAAAATCAGAATTCCCTCAATAGCTGAAACAGGCAGTTACCTTTCCCTAGAAAGCACATAAAATGTTCAGCTAGTTCTGCAACTGTCAGCACCACGACTTTAAATCAGCTTCAAAAAATTCAGAAAATCCCTGCCAGCAGGCATCAAAAGGAGCTTTGTGGTAAGACAGAGACAGTGAACTCACTTCCAGTCAGGGTTGGAGAGTAAGGGGAGGAAAAAAAATTGGTCTCAGAAAAGGGCAGAGAAGTACTAAATTTAAGACTCCACATTAGGTGGAAATTTCTTACCGAGTTAAGGATTAAATGGTAATAGCATTAGATAAACAGTAACATTAACACACGCACAACCCTTTACACATTTAGATATCTCTACAGCCATGAAGGCCCAGATATCTAGAAATAATCATTAATGCTTCAGTCCAAATAACTACCTAGGCCAATAGATTCCTAGGGATATAAACAGTTATTTCCCCGTAGAGAAATGAACTGTACGTTTTAATCAGGTTTTGTAGGACTGAGAGCTTGGTGACTGCCATTCATCTTCGTACGCAACAAAGATACAAATTAGAAAAGAATTTTGAAATGGTGTTTATGTCTAGGTACAGCAGCCTTAGGATGGGGTGGAGTTTTTTTTTGTTATTAATGGTTTAATGGCAAAAATATTTAAAGAAAATTTTCAAAAAGTATGCAGTTCCCAGATACGAAAGACTTACAATTGGAAAGTTTCATTGTATTTTGGTGACCAGGTGTTGCTCTTTGTCTTGGTTCCATGCTTTCTTTTCTTGTCACTTAGTTTAGGACCCAATATGCAAACTTCCACAAAGGGACGGAACATAGCTGTTGTTTGCCAGTTTAGGTTATTAATTGCTACAACTGTAAAGAGAGAAAAGAATTGAAGTTAAATTCTATTGGGAGAGTTCCAATTAATTAACCTGTATGACTTTTTACAGCCACTGAACGGTGACCTGAGAGCTTTCCTATAGGATCTTAATACCCAGGAAGCATAGGAGGAGCTTTGCTCCTTCCCTGCCAAGTAAAGATGTCTGACTACTTTTACGTTCAAAAGTATCAAATATAAACGTATATTTTACAGTTCCTTTATAGTAACAGCTTCTTTTTGCCTGCTACCTTCACTGTAATTAACAAAATCAGCTTACACTAATCTGAATGATCCTGTTTCTTTCTGAAATTCAGGTTGTAGAGAACAAAGGCATTTTATTAAAAATGCAACTTTTTAAGACTTGGTGTAGTCATTCACCACCCAGCTTTGCTGTAGTTTTTTACAGGCTGAATTATGTACAAGCAATTGAGAAGTATAATTTGACATGTTTTAATTTACAGCTCCATAACTTAATAAAATAACTTTACATTATCTACACAGAGAAGCAGACACAGTACTTGCCCGCATAATCTGAATTTCTGCTGATGTTGAGCAAGGAAAGTGCACTGCTAATCATCTGAAGTGTACTCATAGCTTCACAAGTACTGTAATATTTAACATCTGTTACTTTATTATTGGTATGTTTGACTTAGGATGTGCTTGGGGGTTCGGTCTTTGTTGTTGCTTTCTTTTTAAAATTGGCTGTTTGAAACTTACCTTTCACAGTGACTTTATGCTCACCAGTTCCAGGATGGGTAGAGATGTCCACCTGTACAGATATCTCACCCACTGAATTACTAGCAGTTTGACCTGAAACAAGAATTATTGGTTAGCACACCTGGCTTCTCAACGCATCATGAGAAATAGACAGTGAGAGGTGAGTGGTATTTTCTGTCAGAAATGCTCAGAAATTTCTGTCGTGTTTCACATTTAAGTGGGAATCAGTTACAGATTCATAAATGATTTTGCCACGAAAGTACTGGGCAACTGCAAATGTCTATGGGAAGTGCCTCGGTGAAATAAAAAACCCTGTTCATCCAGAACTTTCCATTTTAGTTGTCCTTAGGTGTGTTTATATCTTGAAACGCAGAAGTTGGTGGTTTTGCCATTTGTTTGCACGTACAACCCAAAAATCTTATAGCTGAGCATGCATTTGGAAAGTTACTTCTGTATCACTATTGATGAATCTTTTGCTGAGGGTTTTGTCTTCAACAAATTACTGAAGTTTTGCATTAACACGGAGAGGGGCTTAAAGAAAAAAGGAGAAGGTTGAAAGTCTATCTGCACCGAACGATTCTTTGAAAGGACTCTCTGTATGTCTTAAAAAGTCCCTCAATATTATAACAGCAAAACATAAACAAAATTGAGCATGTTTACTTGTTCTTCAAATGACTGTGAATGCTGAATTCTGTGAACTGCACTTGTTCCCCAGTGTAATCTCTGTGAACCACATACTAAAGTAAATTGCTACCCCTTTATAGCTGGCTGCTATTTCTGTGGGTAGCAAAGAAAAGATTCTATATTCCTCTTATTTATACAGAAATTCCTTATCCCCTGGTTTTATCCATCCTTCTATATGTGAGGAGAAGCAAACATTCCTTTAGAATTTTTCCAGCAGTTCCCACAGGAATTAAGGAAGTGGTACAGAGAAGAGGGAGGGGTGTCCTATGTATAATAATGAGGAAAGTGATTTCCCTCCTTAAATTAGTTTATACCCACAATATTTTTTCTGTTACCATGCATAGTCTTTTTCTTTCCTGATTTCCTCATCAGTGGCTTCCTAGAAATGAGTTCTACAGTGATGTTTATTCGTTGTTTTGGCCTGATCTGTAATTATGTTCTCTACATGGGATGAGCATTGCAAGGTCAATTAAATACTCTTACTCCAAGTGTTACTGCTTCAGAGAAGGAGCCTTTTTTTTTTTTTTTTTTCCACCTGAAACATCAAAATGGAGATTCAGTGATCATTTAACATGCTCAGAATCCTTGAACATTATTCTGCATTTCCAAACTATCAGGTGAGTTTGGCTTGGAATTTTTGTGAACCCACTTTTGAAACACAGTCAGTAGTGTTTTAGCAAAAATGCACAGTGTCAGTATCTTACAGTATTTATAGCTGTTACTTCTGAATTGCAGGGTACCTGTACAAATTTTGCTGTTAGATGTATTTCAGTATCAGTCAGAGGGTTTGGCCCACTACTGACATGTAAATAAGCGACTTCTTAGACACCAGCTTTTTAATGACAAGAGGTTTAGTTTCAGTGGCAGTAATTTTCTTGTATTTGGATAATTACTTAAAGCTGAACTATACAGAAGCTCTAAGTTGGTGAATCATTCTATGTCTTGATCACAAAAAAACCCCCATAATTTTTAAAAGAATTTGTATAAAAAGGTAGGAATCAAATGGACTAGAAAAGCTAAATAGTAAAAATAATAGAACGGTTTTATCTAGAAGCATAGACCAAAGTATTCTCTGACTATAGTAAAATTTGCTTTTACTTGGGAAGAGAAAGGAAATTCTCATTTGGTCAAGATCATAAAGTTAAAGCTGGTTTTGTTTTCTCTTGCAAACAGTGTCATTAGGCCATGTCTCGGTGAGTAGCAGGTTTTTAATGGAGTTACATTTAACTCAGCGTGCTGACTTGTGTGAAAAAGCCTTCCCTTATATTCCTTATATTAAATCCAGACAATGCCTATAATTCAGAAAGCAGCTTGCCCTGCATAGAACTCCAATACTATATATAATATATTTTTATATATAGCGTATTCTCACTGGCTTTGTGATACTGTAAAGCAAATCAAAGAGAGCAGAGACTGGAGGTCCTAGAGCATTAATCTGTCTCATTCTTTCATATTGTGAAATCCCACCTTTTCAAGCTGTTCCATAATGCGTGGAATTCAACCTCAGCACGGGTACTTCTTGTGGTGATGAACCTCTTTATGAACAACGCTTTTGAGTCAGTCTATAGCCTTCCTTCAGCTCTGAAGTTTGAGTCGAACACACTGTAACTCCGTTCTGACTAAAAAGCTTTCAATGCCAAGCCAGAAGGGAACCAGGGGCTTGCAACACCTAAATCTGAGGGACACTGCATGGGTAGGATAAACTGAATGCACTGAGAGAGGGAATGAGTAGTTCTTGAACTCTCTCCTAACCACAATTAATAATAATTCACCCCTGACTGCAGTGGAAGATGAGCTTAAGCTGATCCTGAATATCACTGAAAGTATCAGCCAGTGTCAATTACTTGTTTTAGCCTCTAGCTTGAAAAAAAAAACCCAAACCAAAACCCTGGGAATGTTTTAAAAGAAGACAACTAGCATTTTCATTAGATAGCCTTGAGAGCAGCTGGTAGGTGATGGTAATAGTGAAGTGTGCTGTCTTAACCTCTAATAATGACAGGTAGTATTTCACCAAGACAAAAATCTATGCATCTGTAACATTAGATTTGTTCTCTTTCTCCAACTTTTTTATTAACTTATGCAAAATATATTCTTGCAGAGGTCTCCTAATTGGTATCTCTTCCTTTTTCCTAGTAGTCCATAATTTACAACAGTGCTCCAAGCAGTACTGCAAATATATAGTGGGGTAAATCTTGTATGTACAGTAGTGCTTGATATGGTTTTAAAGAAATCTGTGTGAAATATCGCCCTAGTATATATGAAATATACTAAAAGCAGTTGACATTAAAATGACCCTACATTTAGCATTGCTGAGAAAACCTCCTTTGCAGAACATCTCAGCCAGCAGAGACAATTTCTAGTGGAGTCTAGACTATAAACTCAGGTTCTTTCAGTAATGACCCCATCCATCTTCCTCTTTCTGACCTGCTGAACAAACTTTTGTTTGTTCAGCAGGTCAGAATTCCAGGACCTTTTTTTTTTTCTTACAGCATCTCTTGTTGAAATTCAAGAACTACGGTACTTCATTTTAAAGTCTTTGAACTGTCTTTCTGCTGTTTTGTTTTCTTTTTTGCTACCAGTTCTTGTACAGTCACAGCAGGAATTAGTGATTCTGAATGCACTATAGAAAGGTCCATTTATCCTACTACATTTAATAAGCCAATTTAGCTGAAAATAAATCTCTCTCTGTGCACTGTAGAGGATGATTGCACTTTTCTTTCTTTAGTACTGTAATATAACATATTTGAAGGCTAACAAACTTATAAATGATTCTGCCTTATGTTTGAAAACCTTATGGATGTTTAATTATTACTGCTTGCTCTCTAATATATGTTTTAGATTTTATTTGTTAGTATATTTATATGATTCAAAATACAGCGTCTTAAAGTGATCACATGCATTTAAAGTGCAGTCATTCATTTGCAGCAAATAAACTGTAAAGGAGAAAAAATATCTCTTCTGGCCAAAGATACTTGCTCCTCAGGGACCACTAAGGCTGAGAAGTTAGGCTTTTACTGCTCCTTATTTAGCACCTGCAATGTCATCAATGTGATAGCTGTCAACTAATGATAACACTAATGATTTTGACAGAAGACAGATATTTTGGACCAAGTCAAATGTTTCTTAGTCATGATAGTCATAATTGCTACATGTGCACAGAGAAATTCCCCTGCCTTCTATTCTTTAGCAGGTACCTTCGGCAAAGGTGAACTTGTGCACTCTGATAGAGAAAATAGCAGAATATGCAAATGGAAAAATGAGTCATGTATATCTTGTAGAAACAAAACAGTAACTCCCTATATTTTCTAGGATAATATTCCTGCTAAATGCAAGAGACTCCTACTGAATCAGTCTGTGAATGTGGACAAAAGTACGTTACTGTGGAAAGATTCCTTTGTCTTGTTTGATCTTTTAGCAGCAAAATGTTTTCAAATGAGGAGGACTTTGGAAACTAACTTCTAGGTTTGCATGAATAAAGAGCCCAGCAGAAATAAATGGGATTCACAGAAAATGAGCCAGCATAAAATTTAAGAATGTGGTGACTTGCAGTATTTTTGCCCCAAAGCAGCCAAAGACAATAAGCAAGACTCTGAAACTTGGTATGACTGTATCAAAAGTTCCTAAATCTGTGGAGGTTTACATATGTTTCCTTTTTTTTTTTTTTTTTTTAAATTCTAACGCTTCAGGATTTCAAGATCTTCTTCAACCCGTGAGGATTAGAAATCCAATTCAGAAGAAAAACAACTACCTGCAAACTAATAACCATGCATGACATGATTTTATTACCTAAGACTTAGAAAGCTCACTGAGAACTGGGAGCCTGGCCATGAGACCAGCTGACCTGGCTCTGTTGCCTGTGGTCAGCCTACCCTATCCCATTTGCCTCACTGGCTTTTTCAGCATAAAGCTGCTCATCTAAATACTGGACCTGTGCTTTGACCTTATTTCTAAATAGGACATAAGAATGAAAAAGTTGAACAAATATTCAAGCTTTCATAGTTTCCAATGCTCTAGGAATTACACAGGCTATGAAACCAGCACTATAATCCAGACAAGCATCCGTCATATTTTGATTGATGATGTCAGTAAAATACATATATTTGTCTGGTGTTGAGCTGCTAATTTATTAGGAGATAAAATATCAGGGTGGCTCATCAAGAAATTTTTCACAGGACCCTGAGACAGATTTGGAACAAAACCTTGAGTGCATTTTTTAACGTTTTCATTTAATCCAAAGAGTAAGTTAAAGCTGAATTGTTAAGAGATGGATGTAGCAAGCTAGATTATCTCTTCTGTATCTGTGTTAGAGAAAAGCAAGGCAGCAGAGAAAACTGATTTTATCATGATAACCACACTAACTGCAACACTTGCTTTGGTTCAAGAAGTTGCTATACAAATGGTTGATAATTATTTGTTTTGGGGGATTCTGAGAACCAAGTTCAGTACTTGACTTCAGCAACCACTTATTCACCATGCTGTCATAAAATGATTGAAAATATTTAGGTTTGTATTTTATTAGCAAATGTAAATCCTTTGTCTAAAGGATTGCTAGTTGTGATGGAGTTGAGGTTGACAGGAGATTCAGCAACAGCTATAAGCCTCTCCACAATTGTATGAAGCCACACTATCAAAGTACATTCTCTCCCCTTGGAATTTTTGTGGTGTCAGGCAGTGATATGAGGCACTCAGAGAGCATAATGTAAAAGGAGAATGTTGTGGTGTGAGTAGGAAGTACTGGCTTGAGTGGAACCCCCAGCTAAGGCCTTTCCCTTCAACCCTCCTGAGGAAAGCTGTGCTCTACACAGCCAGGGCTGCAATTGCACAGCTCACTGGGATCCCTCAGAGCTGCATCTGCTGCTCTGGCCACGTAGTAAAGAAACCAGGAATGAGCCAGCTTTGATCTCCGAGGTGTGTATGCAACTGGCATCATCTATCCCTCTGTGGGTGTATATGTTTACATATATATTTATATGTATGCATGTGTTCTGTCCAGTGTTTCACCCAGACAACACACAGGCCTCTCAAGAGGTTTGTGTATGTATTGAATGCTCTGCTTCTTGATGTCTTATAACTGATGGTTACATATAGCTTGTGTTTATTTTCTTGAAGACTTAGAGGAAACTGAGATACAACTTGTTTCTAATTTAGGTGCTTTACTGTTTCACTTAAGGACCAACCTGAAATTTTCTAATGTGAGAGCTTCTTAAGTGAGTATTTTTTAAAGACCTTCTTCTCTACCAGCAGTCTGGTTTTATCTTTGTGAACTTTAAAAATAACTCTTTTTCTGCCACTATTCTAAATGCATTTACTTTGCTATCAGCATATGCTGGGATGCTTTTATTAGTTGTAATTCTGCAAGTTTCTTCATTGTTTGTTCTCATCTTTCCTATTTGTTGCTTGCAATAATTTCTGCATCTTGTAATGCAGGTCTGTTTTTTTCTTTCATGAAATAAGGTTGTGTAACACATGATTCTGACCTCAATTTGAAACTACAGTCAATGAAGCAGGGATTATATCTTGACTTAAATTCTGTCTGAAGTATGGGTTATGAGAGAACTGGAAATGCTCTGCAGGACTTAAATTTCATGATAGAATACAGGTATAGCTTTCAAAATATGACAGTTAATAATGCAATGGTTTTCACAAGCAAAAGAAGAAAAAGTCTTTCTTTTTCACCTACAAGAGCTGCTAAACAATTAAGGCAATTTTTATTTTCTGTAGTCTGATGTCATCTATCTGCTTGCCTAAACTATAGTTAATATCAGATTATTGTTTTAATGCCATTCCATGTATTTATGAAATATTGAGGTTCTGCTTTGCTTTGTACAATTGCAAAGGTTGCAAAGGAACACAGAACTGAATTTTGGCTTGGCAGTTGAAAAGAATTTGTCTTCATTTTTGATTGTGTAACAACCTTCCCTGTGTTGGTGACTTCACAAGACAAGGATGGAGTTACTGTTAGAGATAAGCATATTTACCTAATGAGAATGAGTATTATATTTTCTTGTTTTCAGATGCATCATCCCCTTTTAGCTTCCAATTGTCTGGCATAAGAATGAAGAAATCTGATTCAGACCAGCTGAAGCAAAGCCTTTTCTGCAGCCTTGTAAGCACACAGGTAGGGCTTTTGCAGTATAAGCTCTGTGTTGCGAGATGAGGATCGATTTTTCTGCTTAAGCAATACAAACTATTTCAAGTCACGCTAAAAAATATATTGCAGAGTCCTGCCATTATGCATTCTTGTAGTGCACCTTACAACACCACCAGCATTCTCTAATGATGTTCATAAACTGGAGCTGCTGTAAATTTGTAAGAAAAAGTATTTCTCTATGTCCAATTACCATTTTAGATGCAAGAGTGGTGTTCACTTTGGAGAAATTAGTGGTAATAAATGAGAGCTAATTCAGGAAACTCTATTTGAGATGCTGTCTTTTTACATAGTTTGCTAAAACTAAAACAGTATTTGTTCAAATGTTCTTAGTGTTGATGCTAAAGAAATGTAAATATTCACAGCACTCGCTATAGTTTATAAAATTACTGAGGATTTAAGGCGTTTGACTAAATCATAGCCTTTTAATTTTGATATACTTTAAGCAGTTTAAGAGGTGAAGGTCCAACTTAATAAAAAGGTGACTGCTTCTATAATTTTTTTTTTTTTTCCCAGGAATGACTTCAGAAAAGCTTCACCAGTACTGGTCTCGGCACTGAGTAAGGGTAAGTCACGTGTACCACAGAGTAGGAAAGTCCATGCAATAGGCCAACAGCAGTATAGTAAAAGTTTGTCCTTTGGCCTTGAGAGTTTCGTCTTGATTGTGAAAATGTGATTGAATTTAGCTCAAGTTTGGTTAAAATTATCTTGTCCTGCCTGACCTGAAATTTGTCCATTTTGTCTAGAGCTATTGTCAATGTACAAAATCTACGGTCATTTGCAGAACCCTTGGAGCTTTCCCTGAAATTCTGTCCTGGCTGCCTTCCAGCTGTTAACCAGCCATGGGTGTTGCAGCCCTACAGCACTGAACCCCCACGTTCCTGCAACTGAGCCGGGTATTACAGGTCAGGCTTGGCACAAGTGGAGTGTGCACAAAGAATTGTTTGATTACAAAAGATTTTGAAAACAAGCCATATTATAATCTCAATGTACGCAACAATGTTGTCCTGTAGTTGAATTTAGAGGAAAAAACCCACCCACTTTTACAGTATGAGCTAATGTTTATTATTATTATTAGTGCACAAATAAAGTGACACTTTCCAGCTGACAGAAGTTTAGAGTAAACAAAATCAGTCTGAGATCTGGACCTCAGGTGATTTGCTTGGTGATGGTGCACTGATGGTACACAATTCTCATCTGGCTCTTTCTATGCTCTTTGTAGGGGTACCAATGACCACCTAGAGTGTTAAATACTGCTAAAAGGGTTTTGGAATGCAGTTCTCCTCCCTAAACTGCCTTCAGGTTTTGCAAAATCCTTTAGGTCTATAGCACCATTCTTTTTAGAGACTCTGGAAGTGACCTGCTCCATGGAACGGTTCCTGGCACCGATAGCACACTTGTGTATGGCTGAATTAGAAAACTGATCCAGAAGAACGTGCTTACAACAGGCACTGCAGAACCAGATTAATACCTTCCGGGTAATATTAAACGTGAAGTTCAGATA
Organism: Oreocharis arfaki; assembly: GCA_013398015.1. Lineage (NCBI taxonomy): Eukaryota > Metazoa > Chordata > Aves > Passeriformes > Paramythiidae > Oreocharis > Oreocharis arfaki. The sequence goes on from VZRR01005435.1 coordinate 210,414, forward strand.
GGTGGAACTAAATTTCATTAGCAGTTTATAAATCATTCTATGTGTTATTATAAAAGTTTTCTCATCAAACAATACTGATAATTCATCTGCAAAAGAGAATGCTGCTCTGCATGTTTTACATTTGTGGGTTTAAAACAGGACAAGCGCTTAGCAGGCTTTGCTTATTTTTCTGGAAATGTTTATATCAAGGGACAATCCTATCCCCCCTTACTATCCTATTGAGACCAGCAGTTAATTTCATTATTCCTGTTTGTGTGATAATTTGCTTTTGAAGCATATGTCTGTAACAATGTAGTCTCATGATGTATTTGAAAAAGGCAGTAGGAATTGAGCTTTCAAGCATTTAGTGCGGAAAATTCATTAGGAAAAACTATGAATCCCTGAGCCACCATTTTAAAAGTTAGGAATGGTTTTATTACTACCATCTTATGCAAATTGCTTTGTTGCCAAGGTTTTTAGGAATTTGTGGGCACAAAGGCTGGAAAACAAAACCCTGGTTCAAGCAGTCATCCTTCTTCAGAATTGGTGCAAATCATACTCTTGGATAATTTAGTTATTCCTATTGACCATGATCCTGCATGACCACAAAACCAGGAACTATCACGGACCCTAACACACACTTTACAGAGCCCTTATCGCAGAATCAGAGAATCATTAAAACTGGAAGAGACCTCCAAGATCATGAAGTCCAACCTTCTGCTTTCTGTTTGTGTGTAAAGTTAACTCCCCCTTCTCACACCAATCAAACCAATTTTTGCTCTTCAGTTTCTTAGAAAAACTGCAGCTTCATCATGGTAAGTGAGAAACTATTTTAACCTGTGGTTAAAAGTATGCCGGACTGTTGTTTGATTCTTGTAGTCATTACAGGAAAACCAAGCACCCACTTATCTCTACAGTCATAATTATTCAATATATGCTTTCTTTACATCTAAAATATTCCTTTTTTCCATTGCTTTGATCAATCCAGTACTTACATCCAACTGTCTATTGATTATGAATTGGCAATGTGAAAAATGTAGGGCAAATGTCAATCTAATTATATTCCAGGGAAAGCTTCTGATTTGCAAACAGGGTAATTTTAACTGAAAGCTAATGATACTGTTATAGCTGTGAGGCTAGAGATCATAATAGATGAGGATTTAATTCTTTTAAAAGAGGTATTAAAGGATAATGAGAAGTTATGAGTCACTTTCCTTTAAGTTTCATTCCCAATGGCTACATTTCTGACAATACTGGTGTGCAAATATAGGCATGGTAATGTGTGCATAGAAATGAACACAGACCTCAGGCTCAAATCATGATGAAAATCAGAAAAGTCAATTTTGTGGTTCAGACTTTATAAAAACTCTCTACTTATGGCTACGACTTAGATAATTTTTTTCTCCTGAAGTTACAATGAAGGTATGCGTTAAAGAAAAGCAAAATACACATAGAAGTAAGCAATAGTTTTCTGCCTCAATCTATATTGCTAATTTTTTTTCTTGAGAAAGGGGGGAAAAAAGACTCTATTCCCTAGATATTAGAGTTTTATAGCTATTTTCTCATTTGTAATATATGAGTTATTAACAGAGATCCTTAGTTTTAAAATGGAAACAGCTTAGGAAATCATTCCTTGGAAATAATCGTGGGGCAAGCTGCAAAACATGTTTCATGCTTTTTATACCATGAGTAACATACTGTACTTCAGAAGTAAAAGCAATTGATTTCCAGCTTTACTGTCCAGCGAAAACATTCTGATTCTTATGAGCTGGAGCAGGGTAATTCATTATATCAGCAAATTGTATTCTTCCCTCAAGATCTGAAGTGGCAGGCAGGTCACTTTTACAAATGCTCATTACATTCAAAAGAAATCTAGTAAAGATTACTATTATGTAAAAATTTTCAGTTTCTAGAATGAAGAAAAGATTCAGCTTGGAATATAATGTGTGCGGTGCTCATACAAATAACCCTGGTGTTCAGTGTGCAGCCAGAGCTTGGGGACTGTTCTTCCTAGGAAGTCACAAGCCCCTAAGGAACTGCCCTCAGATAAGCTCCAACAACTGACAACAGCATGAGACAAGGGATAACATCAATAGCATCACACGGGCAAATTCGTGTCAATAAATTCTAAAATACTACGGTGGGTGGAGAATGTAATCTGCAATCAATAATTCAGAACATTTAAAATATAATTTGATGTACTTCTATGTCACTTGCAGATCACTTACTCTGAGAAGTTTGTGTGGCTATAAACTTCTTTATCAAGGTGTCAGTAGTTTGAGTGTAAAGGCTGAGCGCGTATTTGAGGGACTGAAGGTCTGGGCTCTTTTCCAGGAAATTCTTTTTCAGCCCACTTCCTCCAGCATGGAAGTATTGCTAAAACGAAAAACAAATAGGGTTGTTCATAGAGGCAAATTATCTGAGAAAGGCCTCAGTTACAACTTTCAGTAAAATTCTGAAATTAATGTCTTAGAAGTAGCAACAGGCAGGTGTAGATTTATTATAGCATTTGAAATAACTGTAAGACTTTCTAGTACAAAGCTTCTTTCCAAGGGTAAAAAATTAGGCATTAGGGGAAGAAAACAATATACAAAATTTTAATTTTGGTCTTCATGATCTGAAGTATTCATTTGCCAAAACTGGACAAATATTTGCAGCATTCTTTTAGGGGAATCAGCTTTAATTCTTTATCTTAAACCCCTCCCCCAAAACATCACAAACCCCTCTCAAATGAAGGCATGGTTTACAAGCCCAGGTAAAGAATATATTCCTTTTCAGGGAAAAGGGAATTTTGTTAAAATTTTCAGAGAGAGTACTCCAGAGTGTGAAGTTTTGGGGTAGCATTGTGAGAAGATGAATACTGTTCTACTGGCACGGCTAGATTTAGAAAAACAAATATGCTTACCACTTGGATGCCATGCTGACTANTATATTTTCAATCCCAAAGCTAAATTCAGAAAAAATAGGGGACAGATTATTCCCTTTTTCCTCCCACAATGAAGAATTCTTCCTGAGGTTTTATACGAGACAGTGTTTGATGAATTAATACACTTTAGCTACAATGAAAAGATAAATGGGCTACATACCTTCATTTTGTTCAAACACCTTGCAAAGCATTTTGCAACCTCCATTACAGTTCTAGGTCTCAAGATCAATAAAGCTCCCATTAACAGCTAATTAGTAAAAACAAACAATGAACAGGAACACTGTGACTACTTGATGAGATGCAGTATTGGTCCACTTTGTACAGGGAGAGTTGGGGACTGTAAGTAGAATCTACTCTCCCTGCCTTTTAGGAGTGTTGCCAAAGGAATAGATGCAATATGTACATTCCAATCCACATCCATACATATCCACTAAACTGCTGGTTCCTAAGCTTATCTGGAACAGACCTTGGTCCACACAAGCCCTTTGTATTTAGTGTACACATTTCACCTTCCAGTTCTCAAGATTTTGCAGGAGATGAAACAAATATTTCATAACAGCTATTATTTACATTTCTGTGTTGCTGGCTACTCACTGTTACAAGGAAAAAATATCTGTAGGAGCAAAACACGGGACTTGAAGTCATCAGGCTGCAAAGTTTTTATACTGTTTTAATACTATGGGGACAGTTAGTATCAGTTTAAAAGGTTCTGACTAAATCACCTCTATCTTCTCATCATTACATACATAAAATGTTTATCTTTCCAAGTGAATTGCCATACTAAATGTTTGAAACAAATCTCTCATTCTAATTGCTTAAGAGTTTAGTCAAGATTTCACTAAGGATTATAATCAATTTATAAGCAAGTGTTAAAATCCATTAATATTTCCTGCAACTGTGACAATTATGTTGATTTTTTAAAAGTTGTATCCCCCAATAAAATGTTATCTGCAGCAGCTACAAATGGCTGAAAACTCCATGAAAGCCAATAGCCATATAAAGAAACAAAGACACCTGACCCTTGTTTTCCTGAGTTTTTTACTTTTTTTTTGGTTTTGCCCATAACTGGTAAATTTTTCAAGCAAAACCAATGTGGATGTATCATTACTGTATGGAACCAAATATAGAAAAATAATGAGTAAGCAGGGTTTTACAGATTCAGCTGGATCAGTTATGACCCTGTTCCTTAGAGATGGAAACCTTAAAATAATTCACCTGCTACTCTTGCTCCTCTCTGAGCGGTTTCAAGATTTGTAGGTGACACAAGAGGTTTGAAAGTCACACTGAGAGATGAAAAGGGCAGATGTCAAGTACATGGAAATCAGTGCTGGAGCCACTGCAGTCTCAGCCCAAACCTGCCAAATGCCACACAAGCCCCTTTGGGTGCTGGTTTCTCTTTGTAGAGGCAGTCTTGGTGTAGAGTGGAAACTGGGACAATACTATCAATGAACATTGTCTCTGGGCTAACATAATGAGGTAGCAGAGACCTCAGTTTCAGATAACTGAGGCCAGAAAGCCACTCTTTTTAATAGTAAATTGCAAATTAAGCTAAAAAATATTAAATAAATATATAAATTGCTATGGTTGTTTTTACATAATACAAAGACTGGCGATACGCTATATACGTATTTAAGATTAAAAATTATTCCTTTACTTTATATTCTTCAAAGGATTAATAACACCATCCACTATTAAATTACAACTGTTTCTCAGTGAATTAAATGAAAGGAAAAATAAAAAAGACTGTAAGTACAGAGACCCTCCTCCCTGCAAAACCCTTCCTTACCAGCTAGCCAATTTCTAAACACACACCATATGCCATTTTTACCACTCTCCTATTCTTATTTGGACAGCCATGCTTTTTGTTTTTAAACAAACTGCATTTACTAAGCATTGCCAAAAAAACTCTATATTTTGATCATTAAACTTACGAATTACACTCCTAAATAAACATAGCAGCCTTTTTTTCTTGAGTTAACTCCCCAAGTTTGCCTTTTTTTCACTTTCTACCCAATTTCTGCATGATCAAGGTTATTTATTAAGTATTCTGGAAAGAAATGATTTTGCCATATCAGGTGCTCAGTACAACAGGCAGTTATAATGCACACAGTCATTGCCTTACAATTCGAAAAGAGGTTTCTCAGAAAGCATTCTTAAGCTCATTTTATGAATTAACAATTATAATTTAGCACACAGATATAATTAACAAAGGATTTCCCCTATTTCATCTTTTTCCTCCAATTCTAGACTTTTTTTTAGTTAAAATGGTCAATACCTGTCAATGCCCCTGTAAGACTGTAAGCACTGGAAATTCAGGCAAGGTTAGAGTTTACATTTTTCCCAACTTTTATGTGTTTAGAACAAATGCTTTGAAAGGAAAATAATTAGATTTACACACTTTACTGAGGACTTCACATGGCTTACTTTGGGAGCATACAGTACTTCAATAATTTTTTCCATTTATGTTTCCACAACATTACCAATCCCCAATTATTTTTATTTCTGAAAGAAATGCCAGTTCCACTACAAAGACAAAAAATGGCATTTGGGAGCCCTCTCTATTACTTTTTGCTTGCCTTGGAAACTCTTTTATTGCAGAACACTTGACCACAAGTATTTCCTCTTACTTCTATCCTTAATTTTATACTTAAGTAGCTGCCTCCTTACCTTCCTGATGTGCTGGCTCTTCCCAGCAGACAGGAAAATATGCTGTTATTCTAGAAACTGATTGCTTTTAAGTTATTTACACCAAGTAATGATCCAGGCCAATGTGAAAAAGACGGATAAGCAAATAAAATAATATTCCTTAATGACTTTTTTTCACTCCAGAAACCAAATCCATGAAGACTCTATGAAAGTCTCCAGTTTTTTATCTAAAAACCCATCAGTCAGTCTTGGGCATTCCAGCACAAAGCAGAAGAACACACAAAGCTGTACCTTTATAGTAACTAGTGCCACGTCCATTATTGCACACTGCCTCAGGGTCAAGCTTTTGGCTTCCTCTCGGATCACGTGGTCCTGCAAAGCAAGAGAACACTGCAGTTGGTTTTGAAAGAGAGACAATATTGTGAATATCTGTTCTCAGAAAAACAAACAAACAAAGCCGCCAAGTGCCCCCCAAGGACTATGATTAACAGGGATTAATTCAACTTCAGAATGCTTTTACAACAAATTATAACCTAGAGCAATCGCGTTGTTTCTTGAAAACACAGACTGTAGAGAACCAGATCCACTGTTTAATTCTGAGCATTACTTTTTTTCCTAAGATGCATTATTTCTCTGTTTTCGGGGATGGGGGAAAGGTTAAAATTTAACTTAAAATAATTATATTAGATGATCTAGAAGGAATTAATTTTATTACTAAATCTGACAGTTTACCAGATGTTTGTTAATGCCTCATGTTTAAAAAAAAGAGGGGTTTCTATTAGAACATTTTAGATTCCTAAAGTGACTACACTCCTGCTAAATCTTTGTCTAAATAAGAAGTCAGTGATTTCCTTAAGTAATATTTTAACTCCTCTAGCAAACTGAACAATTAGTCATAGAGGCCCCAAATACCACATTTCTCGTACAAATCTGAAATCCTAATTGACTGGCAAACAAATGCCATCAGTATCAAACATGTCTGCTGTTGAGTGGACTCCAGCACTGAAGTGCTGAAGACTTTACTGCAGAGGTACTCTCTATATCTCAATGCATATAAATAGTCCACAGAAAGAAAATTACTGGTATTCTCAACTTAGGACTTTTTCAGAACTGGTTACAGAAGCAAAGATACCTTTTTTTTTTTTGGTATTTAATGCTCATAAGGCCTAGTTGTGCAATATGGGAATGATAGCTTCTTGACCCATGTAGTGATCACTCACCATATAAGCATAGAGTCTTTTATTCATAATTTGGTTTTAATGAAACTGTAAAATGATTATCCTCCTCTGAGTAGTTACTGCCATATTCAATCTCACTATACGATATAAGAACAAGAACGAGGCATGAGGTGTGGCCTCACAGTCACAAACATTTCATCCTTTTTCGTTGTTAGCACAAGCAATTCACAGTTTCATCTGGCTCCATTACCTTGAGTTTTGACAGTTGTCCAAGATCTTTGGCTGCACTGAATATCATCTGGGGCCCCTGCAATCACATCGAAAATTAAGGAAACAGACTCACAACAGCATGTTTGCTTTTTATGTCAAGATGATCTTATTTTCTGCTAGAACATTGGCCAAAGTCACTGCTTTGCAAAACTAAATAGAAGTGTCAGTTGCACAGGAGACACATTTTCATTCAGTTGATAGGCCAAGTAGTTGAATGCCTGCAGCAAGATTCCCTCCAGTATCCTGTAGCTGATACAAATATTGCACATTCTGCTGAGAGTGGTTTTGTGTTCTCCTTTCTGCCATCTCATTTTGTGTTTAATACTTAAAGCTAAGGCTGTGGTTGTTCTCAGTGTGTCAGTGAGATGTTTGTCCATAACTGCAGCTCGCAGGTGCTGTGTTAAATGAACAATCACACTGGGAAGTGAGCAGCCCTGAGGAAACTGCAAAAGCCTGTGTAGAGGGAAACCTCAGCTGAATAAAATACAGCACAGTGGTGTACTGTGAGCCAGAGCCTTTGTTTAAGAAAAGATACTGAAGTTTTATGAGGTTAAAGCAGTATTTTACAATAGCCAAATCCTGGCACAACACCAAAGGCCAACGGTTACACATTTGTCTCAGACAAACAGAATCCTACTGTAATTCCATGCTTACATATTTTATCACAATTACCCCAAGCAATATAATTACCAGTGCAGTTACATGACAGTTCAGCAAGACATAGTTCTGATTATCTAGATNTATATATAAAAAAAATATCAAAATGAAAATGAAAAAATAAACCCTGCTTCTGAAGGTCTGTGCCTCTCACCCTCAAACAGAAAGAAATATTCAGGGCTAGAAAAGCTAGATCTGCTACAGTATCCTACTTTTCAGTGATTATCTTCAATTATGTATTCAACAGTAAAAAGAAGTAGCAAAATAAATGGAAATAGTTCACGATGCCTACAAGAAACTGGTAGAGGCTACCACTAGGAAAACACACCTCTGAACATGTTGTCCAATGAATTAGTGTAACAACTGATCCCACATAAAGCTAATAAATGCTCCTAAACACATGATGGAAAACGCAGTTACCCAATTTAAATGCTACCTATGTATTTACATATAAAATTTGCACCAAGAAGTCAGAAAAGCAAATTAAAGATATCAGAAATATAAATTTGAAATTTATTGAAAGAGAGGTTATTTCTAATTATGCATAGTTAACAAGGTCATGACAGAAAATATGAACAAATTCAGTTACTGGAGTCCTGGCTATGATCAGCTCTACTCTAGAATTTCTAATAGCTCAGGTAATTGCATTACTATCTTAGCACCGCTTACACATGTTCTATTAGACTTTTTCCTGCCTGCCCAGCAATATTCTTTCATGCATCTTTAATGTATTATGATTTAATAGCATGCCTTTAACTTATGGACCCCCGACCAACAGATTTTTAGCAGCAGAAGTGGTACCATCGGAGGTGCAACAGCAAAGCTGCCAAAGGCACTGTGGCAACATCATGATTATCTTGTCATAAGATGGTCAATTTATTTTAAACAAGATTGAAAACAAGAATTAACAGTTATGTTATCCCAGTCCCTCAAATAAAAAAGCAAAAAAGAAACTATCAAAAGGCCTCCAAGCCAGGCTCTCTTTGTTGATCCTGCGACAGGATCAGATTTCACCATTTCCCAGAGCTCATGTCAGGCCATGCCCCACAGGACTCTCCTGTGCAGCCCCAATTTCTGTAAGTACAGCTCTGTTCCCTCTTCTCAGCAGGCTGTAAATGCAGTTCTGCCCAAAGAGGACCTCCCGTCAGGTCTGCTATTAAAATACCCCAAATCTTTAGAGCTATATTTGGCTTAAGCTTCCTGATGTTAATTAAGCGCTGCTTTAAGATGAAGAATGGCACAGCAGGCAGGGCTGGAGGATGGGATGTGGCATCCCTGGCTTTCTCAAACCTACAAAACTGGAAGGGATTGAATTTCTGATGCAACTGGGAAGGGCAAGGAACACCCTTTGTGTTACTGTGCACAGTGAAGCCGAGAAAAATCAGATTTACAACTCCTTATACGAGAGCACACGCCAAAGCCAGTGATCCAGCTTCTTTCACATGACTGCATTCATAAAAACTGCTCTGAGTCGGGGCAGGCAGTAAGTGAAGGAGCAAAATCTTCCTCACCAGCTAAGAGCAAGCTGGGTACACAACTCTGAGACACCAGAGAGCAACACACTGCCAGCAGTCTAGATGTTATTCCTTGTGGCCAAGGTGCAGAAGAGGATAGTGTCAGACCCCTTGGCAACTGATCAAGCATATTATTACAATCCTTTACATCAACTGAGAATTACTCCTGGAACACTTACGGTTTGGTCTGTCAGTGGTGGAAGCACAATTTGTTTTTCTATTTTGTTTAAGACTAACTTCCAGAGCTCTTTCAAAACCCGTTTCAGAACTGTTTTCTCACAGATTTTTGCAGAGACACTTAAACTGGAATAAAACAAAAACACAAACCAGTCACCAAAACTAGCATTAAGGCTTCAGAGGTTCTCTATCACTATATGCTCAGATAAATAGCCATTAAGGTTTATCTTTTCTCTATTAATAAAAATTTATCAGTAGCTAAGTTATTTTGCAATATTATCAGTAAATATTTTTGGTAAAAAGACTTGTAGATTACAAACTCATATAAATCTCCACTATTTAATTGAATGCTTAGTATATCACTGATACATATTTATTGAAAATGCAAAATTATGATGAGTTATAAAGTTTGATGGATGATATAATTTAGCACTCCCACGCCCCTAAATTAAAGTTTTAGTACATAATTTGTTTATGTCTTAAAAATAAAGAGCAACTGTCTCCCTTGTTTTGTATTTCTACTGGGATGTAGAACTGGCTGCTGACAGCTAATGCAAATTTGCAGCTACTGTTTGGAAGCATTTATTTCTATATTCTAACATCTCTGTGCAGTCTGGCTCTCTATTACTTACACTGAAATTAAATTTTTGCAGCACCTTTTTCCATCTTCACTTGGAAAATTTCTGGCTGGGGAAAACCCACATAAGGGACCAAAAGGGTGTGTAACTTGTGCCTGTGTGACTGGAGACCTCGAGTGCAGGATCAGTGCCAGGCTGCTTGTCCTCACAGCCACTTCCAACAAAAGGCCACTGGTGCTTCACAAGCACCCATGACCAAGGACACCAATGTGCTTACAGGTGCCTGTGCTGCACATGGCCTTTCAGAACTCGTCACTGCTGAAGGATGATAACATAAGTTATGCTTACTTCCAGAGGCTAGAATGAGTTTGCAGGATCCTCTCAAAACTTAGCATTCTACCAAATGAAAAAAAAAATCAAGCTGCTGTTTAGATGGTGACCAGGTTTTTGGTGACACAGAACTACATATTAATAAGCAGTGGGACATTGGCTACCAGCCTAGAACAAATGCCAGACTATTTCAGTATGGGAATTACTTTTGCTCAGCACAATCTTCATAACACAGCCTGTGGAGGGGAGACCATGCACTGCTTCCTTTCCAACGACCCAAAACACGACAAGACATGAAAAGACAAGTCTGTAGCTTATGTAAAAATTGCTCAGTGTAGGTAAACAGGTTAGGCATGGGAGTCTGCACACAGTGAATACTACAAATATTAAAAATACTATAGAGAGCTTCTAGGTATTAACAGTGCTTAGGAGTCAAAACAAAGTGTGCCTGACTGCAGCACCCAGTTCCCAGTCTGCCATGCTTACGTTTTGTCCAGGGAATCCATGAGAGGCCGAAGCACAATCTCAGCATCAATGGCTGCGCTGTTCTTGTTGGCTGCTGCATTCCCATTTCCTCTCATTTGATTCAGTTCATTGCTCATTTGTTTTACACAATCTTCAATAACAAATTGGAAACTATAGGACAAAAAAAAGGAGAATGAAAGAATTCCAGGAGAGAAAACAATAATGATGATTTTGCTATCAGGTTCTTCAACAAGATTTAAATATTTTCTGCAATGATTCAATATTCAGAATTGAAGATACTGTGATGTTACAGTCTGAAAATAACTTCTACTGAGGATCATAGCTCATATAAGTAATTAATGCAGTGTTTTGATCTTTTCCCTGCCTCATTTCCAGTCTGCCACACTTTTCATACCCTTGTAGGTGTCACAAATACTTATTTTCTGAAAGCAACAGATGTATCAGAATCTCTAGTTTAGATGTGATTGATTACCAGCTAGGAACAACTTCTCAAGATTTTATTTTTGGTGTGAAAGGATGATAAAAACAGGTGATGATAAATAATTTTTCTCTTGATGGTTAATAGCAACTGAGCTTTGATATTCTTCTTGAGGCAAAATCTAAAACTCCTACTGTTTTTGCCCTGTTTGGCTCAATTTGACTTTTTTCCAGATTTCACACAGTCAGTGTCATCAGAAGGCTAGTTACTTCTTTGCAACTACACAGAGTTAAAACACTTGGACTGTTCAAAATATCCTTTTGCAAAAACACCCTTACTTAGAAGTGCTCAGACTCTTCCTCCTGGCGGGAATCTTTTTCACTCCAAGGTGACTGTGAACACATCCTTCCTCCTCAGGTTTGTACCTGCTCAGCTTCCCTGAAAACTGTTCTGTTTCCCAACTGATCTAGTTGAATGTCTGACAGTCTTAAAGTGCTATTGCTGTGATAATCTTCGGACAATATATTGACACAATGCAGAACAGCAGTTAATCAGTCACCAGTTCAGAGGCAGTAAGAGCCTCTGCACACACGGTAATTTGGTTATTGGGTTGATTTATGATGGATTAAAATGTTTTAGGATTAGTTTATGAACAGAAATGCAGAACAGAGGCCAAAAATATACAAGGCCTGTTAAGGTGAAATGATAAATGGCAAAGATTAACTTGAGAAAAGTGAAAGAGAATTTACTGTGAGAGAAAAGAAACATAATCAGGCAGTAAGTTGTTCCAGTGACATGGCTAATTGAAAAAAGAGAACACAAACCTCCATGTGATATCACTGGAAAAGTCAGAAACTTTTCCAAATGCACTTGAAAGTACATTCACCTACACACTTTAAAGCCCTAGATAAAATCAAAATGAGGCAGCTAGTGAAACTGCTTATGGAAATTCTTGGGACCAGTCCCGCCAACAAAAGCCAAAATAATTCAGTGCCTCTCTTGACATTAGCCAATCTTTCCAACATTGTTAACCTCACAGACCCAAGGAGTAAACTGACCCAGGAGGAATGTTCTAGCTATCTGGAGCATATCCTACACTGAGCTGTTCTGAGTTTGCTTTTGCAGAAACCTGGTTGGCTCATTCAGAAAGAAGCCCTGGAAAGAAATAATATTCATGCACTGTCAATGATCCGAGAACCAGAGCCTGGGAGCAAAAGTACAGCAAGACAATACAGCAAACTAAGCACACCCAGAAAAGAGCAGACTGTCCACCCAGACTGCCCAGTGATGGATTAAATGAGCAACGACAGACTTTGCTTAATGAGCACCACTACAGCACTAATCCCTCTTTCTTAGATTTCTCTCTAATTTGATGCAAAAGTAACTTTCTGCTTCTTATACCACAGGCACTGCTGGCACAGCACCATACTCATTCAGGACTGCAGTGTGCACTCTGATTAATGAAACGTTTTGAGAGTAAGGCTCAGTAGACAATTTTTGCAGAGCCACAGGCAAGCAAATGACCCAAGAAGGCCATTCACAATGACCACCTGAAGCAGGCTAAACACAAGCAGACATCCCTGGTTGAAGCAGGCTGCTTGGAAAAAGCTGTCAATCTCAGGAAGTAACATAAACATGGTCAGAGAGAAAAGTTTAACAAAGCATCAGATGAGAAAAAAAATCAGAGATTTTGCTTTCCAAAAAGCAGAACAAAAGCCATCAGCCTCACCTCTGTAACACGTTCACGCCCACAGACGATGTTCAGTTGTCTTTACAGCGAGGTTACTGTTATTTGTTTCAGAGTCTAAACACATACACAGACACAAATGCACACCACTCCATCAGGGCAGAAGCAAGCCATGCCTCAGGACATCCAAATAACCACCCAGACTTCATCAACGAGGTAGATTTTTTGAGCAGGAATATTTCTCTAAGGTTTGCAGTAAAATGGGTTTGTTACCTTGCAGCATATGTTACACTGAGTTCATCCAATACATTGCTAAGTTTCACCTGAAGTTCTTTTAGAACAACACTAGCTTCAGGATCCAGCTGCAGAGAGATAAATAACATTATATTTTATTTATACACTAGGTTTCTGGGGTTTCCATTACAATCAATTAATTAGGAAACATGTGCAAAGATACACTGCACTATGGAAAACCAAATGTGGAAACACCTGTTGCAACATAGAACTGCTTTAGTAGGCCTAGAAATACAATTACCATTAAAAAAAAAAACAGAAAAATCTTTCATTACAGTAATGAATATTTATATTGTTAGAAATCAAAGCTGTGCCATTGAAAAATGACTTTCTGTGAGATTGTGGAAACTGTGTTGGCAGTCACAAGAAGAGAACTATCATTATCAGGCCAGTGGTATTCAACCAGGAATACCAAGAGAAGGATGCAGGAAAAGTCAGTGCTTGTGTTAACAGCAACGCAGATGCCTTTGTATTTTTAGTATTTTTGTACATTTCACTACTGTTGGTATTTTGTTTTGTGATTTGCATTGAAGTTGTTTCCATATTTCATATGTTTTCATAATGCAGTGTAAAATTAGAACAGCCAGCACTGAAAAAGATAGCTTGAAGACCATCCATGCCAATTATACTGACAGAGTATGTGGGAAGGGAATCTACCAAATTTCAGTGCTGCTGTTTCTAAAAGCCAGTAAGGCAAAAAAATTCAAGCACAGAGCAACACATTCTGATGCTCTGACAGGTTTTCTAAACAAAGGAAAAAAGTTAACACAGAGGAGAAATACATTTTTACATTTCAAGGGATGACAATCCTTGCATAGATGTTTAATGAAAAAGGTACCCTGTTGATATTGATCAGCAACTTGTTTATTTCCTATTTTTCAAATTAAAAAAATAATTTTGTTTACCTCCTTGATCTTTAGCACTTAGGAAAAATAGCTACAGCCCCTTCTGGGATATGATAGGAGATCATCAGGATCAACAGCTGAATGTGACTTAATAGCTGATGTTCCAGGTCTTTCAGCTGTCTACATCACAGTGTTACGGAATGATTTTCAGTGATAACCCTTAATTTGTGGACTCTGTTCTGAAGCAAGGTCAGGTACCGATCTTCTGACAATTTCAAAAGACACTGCACATTTAGAATACATAATCAGGGCTGTCTATTTGCATTTTTCTATCTTTCAACTGTGTGAGGAGTGTTTGGTGCTTATTCTTCTCCTGGTGCTTCAGAGTGCTGTGGTGCAGCAGGCCAGTTCTTCTAATCACACTTCAGAGACAAGGGGAAGCTGTCACAGCACACTGGATAATTTCCATGAGAGTACACAGGAATTCTACAGCAAAGCAAACTGAAATAGAGCCAATGATCTACTGTGTTTTAATCTTAGATCATCCTTTCTCTCTTTAGAGGTTATGTGTGGGTTAAAATAATAGAAAATCCAAGATTTTCACTACAGATTTTGACAAAAACCTGAAATAGGTGACAAGGGGGAATCACCACACATCCTTCAAACAATTCTCAGTGTCATGTAGCACTCTTCTAATCTGAGAAGCTCATATTTTACTTACTATTGTAAGTACTTACTGTGACTACTTACTGATTTAGTTTTGAATTACTTTGCATTGAGAGAACTTCTGTTGCTCTGTATATCTTAGTAGTGTCCCTGGCAGATACACTTTGACAGCTCATACACTTAAAGTGATTGTTTTCCTTCATATGAAGAGCAGGAATTAAAAAGCTAATTTTACTGCAATGTTTATAATAGTAAACAAATTAAGACTTTACTAACAAAGGCAAAGATTTTTCCAGGAAATGCATTTCACTCGGGAATAATACTGTCTCCTTTGGAGAGATACATACAAACCACAAATTTAAGACCACTGGAATATAAACATTTAACAAACACCGAACACACAAGCATTCACGCTGAACATGGTACATGTCAAGGAAAACACAAAATACCAGGCAGGCAGAAGACTCAAAATTTCTTAGCGGATCATGCACAAACTAGAGAATCACCTTGTTGCTGTGCCTACAGAGGTCAATGTAAATACTTTCTATCAGGGGTTGTTGTGATAACCAGAAAACACAATATATCTTCTAAATTCACCTGGAATTGAACTTAGTCCAGCCAAAACTGGATTTAATAATAATGCCAGATCGTGGACATTACACACATTATAGAAGGATGCATGCAACTGTTAAACATTTTAGAGGCTTTGTGCTCACAAATTGCATGAACAAGTTTGTGTGTGCACAGCTGGAAGCATCTGGCAGGACCTCCAGCCCTGTGTGTACACATGCTCATGCTCATCAATGAGGTGGCACAGGGAGGAGCGGGACACAAAGAGGTATGCGGGCTGCCCGGCTAGGTGCTCCACACCTGGCCGTGGTGGCATCACTAAGAAGATATCAGCAAGATTTTTAAATGCTTCTTCTCTTTAAGTACTGGAAAATATGGTGTCTCACCAGAACTAAAATGTGCACTTTTCATTTATTTTACCATATGCCTTCCATTTGCTAATGATTGTCCTCAGGCATCATCCAAATATGCCTCAGCCATGACCTGCTCCTTTTTCCTGATATGGCAGAAGCAAGGATGGAAGCATGGAAGCGAGGCAAAAGGCAATGCTGATCAGCATCTGTGATGAAGGCATAGAGGGATATACAGACATGAAAATGAAGTATTACAGTATTGGGGACTTTTCTTTTTCTCCTCAAATCTCATCTGTTTCATAGAGTTTGATGAAGAAGGAATGAAAAATAACAAACGTCCCTGAACATTTTTCAGGAAAAAAAAAGGAAAAAGGCTCTACTTGAGCAGATTGTTTTGGTAAAAAAAACCCCAGCAAATCAACAATAAAACACAGCTATGTGCCAAACACCAAAAAAGAGAAAAGACAGCGCATTTATCCCTCGGACAAATGTATTCTGGATTCTATTTACAGCTCACAGCATGTGTAGACTAGCCTTAAGATACATCAAGGTAGGTTGCTCAGGTTTCAAAATTGGATTTTTTAAAGGAGCGACTTATTTCATTAATAATATGTAAATCATACTTTTCTATCAATTCTTAATATTCTTGGCTTTTCTAGGCTCATATCTCTGTTATTTTACCATCTTAAATAGCAGAATTAATTTTTACCCACAAGGGAATATATGCATAAGTTTGTTGGCACGCTCCATGAGATCTGTTGATTATGTATCATTAAATAGATAATTAGAAGTTTGACTTTTTCCGAATGCTACACAAAAACTGAGAACACATTTGCTGAACAGCTGAAAAAATAAGAAATATTTGAACATCAGAGTTTCTAAATGCTGCCTGTCTAAAACTGTGAATTTTTTTATATAGACAAGCCTTGGAAAAGAGTTAAAAAAATCTGATGAATTTGGCTGCTTTCAACGTGTTTGAGGCATTCCCTGCTGTAATTTAATGTGTGCTAGTATGGACTTAATCCTGTTAACTGCAAATTTGGTGGTATTTCTGCAGGAAACTACAGAGATACAAATTACTTTTGCATGAGCTAGATGGAACCTCTCTAATCTGAATTCTATTTATCTGCAATTTCACAGGTCTAATTGCTTATAGTTTCCTAATGGGACCACTACTTCTATTCAGAAAATAGTGTTACGTATTTTCTGGATATCTAGGAAAGATACAGGTATTTATCAGCTCCATCACTTTAGTGCTTCTTTCTGTCTCTGACAGACATCACCCTTCCTCCACTCACACCCTTGGGAGAGTAAGGTGTAAAATATTTGGCTGCCACTGCTCTGAGTGCACTGAAAAGCACTTGGGCCTCTGTACAAGATGTAAAGATGACACTTCAGAACTATTCTGCTGAAGTCTGGTCCTCTGTCACCCCATCAAAGTCTTTTAGACCACACATAGATCCCTATAGGAATTCCTAAGCTTTAGATGTAAAGTTGGAAGTGAATTTACCAAAGTGGGAATATGATTTACCTACAGTTAGTATAATATTGTCATACATAAACAACCTCCTTTTGCTTTACATCCGTTTTTTTTTTGATCTTAATTACTGCAACTCATTTCTGCCATGTTCTGTCACCTGGTGTAAAGCAACACAAGCATTAGCTTCTTTTCTTTCTCTTTTATCAGCTTCCAACTTGTCAGACATGAAAAAAATATTTAGTGTAAATGTATGCATTCCTTTTGGATGAAACAAACAGGAGCGAAACCAAAACTCTATGATGATGAGCTGTTCCCATGTTTCTGGACTTGATTTAAAAAAACCCAAACAAACAGTGGGTTGGATCCCACTTTACTACTCTATTACGCCAGACTGTTCTCATTGAGATGATTTGTAAGTACCCTTCCTGCTTGGCTGCAGCAGACGAGGACAGTTAATAAAGAAGCTCATCTTGTTCAGACTATTTTATTTTAGTGGTGGGGGATCTGAGAAACCAGTTTTTTCTCTATTTATAGAGCTCCCTGCCAGCAATGTGCAATAAGCCTACCCTGAACACAGGACTGCTGCTTGATTGTGGCTATTTTGACTGCACAGTTTGAAAGACATACTGCTCACAGCGTGACACTGAGGAGATTAACAGCATTTAATTTTTCTTAGAATTAGTTTTGCTTCAACTGAAATAGGTCTCATTATTTTGCTGAAAATCATCTAACTTTTATGCCCTCCACAAGTGAAATATTAAACTGCTTTTTCTCTTTAAGGAAACTGCTTATTTTATTGCTGGCTTTGTTTCTTATAAGTACCAGTTCAATAAGCCAAACCGGCCATTAGCAGTTGTGCCTTTGGAATAGCGAGAGGAATAAGTATTCCAATTTGAGGACAAACATTTTAGTGGCAGTTTGATGGGTGAAAAAAAATTGAACATGAATGTACTTTTCTTCAAGAAATTGCACTAAATGTCTATTTTTAAGATCTTTTCTCTTAGACTGTGAATCAGAGATGCAGAGATGCACTTAAGGCACCTAAGGATTATAGAAAAATATATCCAAAATTGTCTCCATGGGTTGCGTGTTGCACCATATTTGTAGGAAATGCTGCTTTGATACTGTAACAACTTTAATAATTCATCCTTGTTAACATCAAAAGGAAACCACAAATGATGAGAAGTCTTCAGAACTTTTGAAAGTAAATTGCTACGAAAAATTCTTAAGTTTTATTTCATTATTGTATAAGGCATTAGGAGTAAATGAAAAACTAGTATTTTCTTGAGGAAAAGAGGACATTTTAGAAATTCAAGCAAATATTTTGGTTGAAAACAATTTGATAGAAATAGACATAAAATGTGACTCAGCTTTCATCTGCCCTTGTCGCTACCCCAATTTATGGACATTTAGCTGTTTTCATGAATCATGACATTCAAAAGTAAGATTGGATCGAAGACCTAATAAAAAGTACTTTGCGCAGAACATTAAAGCATGGAGGACAAGATTATTTGTAATATTCAGAGAGGGAAAAGGATTTAATAGGAGCCACAAAACCAGCCACTACTGGATGACGAACATCTATTTTCAAAGTTTGGTAAGAAATCTGCAGTGAAGAGGCTGCAGAAGTTTGTTTCCTGTTATCTGGAGCAGGAAGTATTTTTGCCATGGCAGCTTCAAGGAGCTGGGTCTGGCTCAGCAGAACCTCCACTCCATGGAGTGACTCTGCAGGGGCATCTGGAGGCTGCAGTTCCTTGCATGGCACAGGGGACACATCTCCCCTCTGCAGCGTCCCACTGTGGATGCGGCGATATGAAATGCTATATTTTCCAGTTTTCTCTATAGTGTGGCCACATTAGATCAAAGTTCTGTGAATCTATCAAACTACAGCCCCAATAAGAAAAAGCATGATGTATGTGTAACTTCTATTTTAAAGCCAGCTACTGATAATAAGGGTAGGATATTCATGCTCTAAACATTGCTTCTCAAAAAGAAGACAGGATTTTTTCTATAGCTTGAAGATACGTTAATTTCTTCATCATGCTTCAGAACAGTTAAAGACTACAGTCAGGAAAGTATTGATACACTGTTTATGTTCTCTTACTGTTGACAGGACTTCAGGCACTTTTAAGTCTTCTGAAATGAGAAAGCGGGTAAAGCTGAGGATGTTCTGGGCTGATGAGTAACAGCTCTTGGTGAAATGGTATCTTGAATACAAGCAGGCCCTCAGATACTGAAAAGCGCACTTAAAATGTTTTATAGATTTTTTAAAACTCTGAAAGGCTTTACACTATCTGCCTAGTAAAACTTTTCAATTTAGTGTCAACTGAATGCCCAAGCATAGCTCTTTTTGATTTTAGATCATAGGGAATTACACAAATGCATCAATGGAAATAAGTAAAAAATGTGACTGCTCTTAGCCTTGGAAAATATGGTCAGGAATAATAAAAGATGCTTACTATCACAAACCTCATAAGAGAATCTCTCTCCTTCTTTCTTCTGCTCAGTGGATTGCAAGTCAAAGGCATTGGACAAAGACAATGACACATTACAGACAAAACGTACCAATACATAAAAAGCAAAGTATAGTCCAATACAAACATTAAAATAAAGCTGGCACTACAGATTGCAACACAGAACACCCAGAGCTGATAGAACATTACAGATCATTAGCATGTGTCTGTGAAATAGCATTAGGTCATTCCAGTATTGTCAGGACAGTAAATAGGTCTTGCAGACTTTTTTTAACATTTTGATTTTTTTTCCAAGAAGAAGTGAAAGCTTTGACTAGGTTGCAAACATGGTGCTAATGATCTCTAAGGAACTTTGACTGAACCAGGAAACAAGTATGACTCACCTCCTTCCCTCCCATGGACTCAAACATTTTCTCAAGCTGGACTCTTAACTGCTGAATGTTGTTCATCAAGATACAGGCCTAGAGAGAGAGCACCAAATGTGAGATTGTGCATGACCAATTCTTCAGCAGCCCTACATTCACAGGATTATAGAATCATTAAGGTTGGAAAAGATTTCTAGGACCACCTTCATTCAGACAGTTGTGCTGTTTAGAGGAGGTTCCCGCCCACTGCTGCCTTTCCTTCCTCCTTCACTGACACTTCCCTTTGCCTGGTCAGCCAGTGACTGACCACTAAAGGCAGTGCTGCCCCACAGGGAGCTGGATGCCATCTCCCAGTCAGCTGGACAGGCTCCAGATCCCAGAATTTCATGTCCTGAGCTATCTCAGATAGTTTCTAGTCGTACCTAATACAGTTACATCTGGTGGATTAACACAAGTAGCACATCATCATCCTGGGGAGAGCAGAGGCAGCAATGATCCAAGTGCTTTGGGAGTGACAACAGGCTGGAGGAAAAAGGTGGCCACATTGCTTGCTAGACCCAGGCTTAGCAGAAAACTATGACAACACTGTAACCCAGATAATGGCTGATACTTAAGTATTTGAATAAATCAATAGGTTGTTCTGTTAATGACAGAATAATATTTCAGAAATACGCGTTTTTGCATTACTTGAAAAGGTGGTGAATAAATTAGGCAATAGAACTCTGTAATCATTATTTTAGTCGAGAAATGTTGCTGTTTAAGCTCATTTTTAAAGGCAGAACACAGAGCCACTGTGCAACACAGCAATTTCTGTATTCATATAAGGTTAAAAGTAAAACATTAATAAAATTAAGGAGATAGTTACAAAAATCATGGAAGAAAGAATCTTGTGTACTTAGATGACATTATATTCTGGCTTGTTATGGTGCAGATAAAGCAATCAGACAATACTTACTAAAAGAGCTCTGGCTGGCCAAGGCCAGTGTGTTCTAGTGCATGACTGGATTAATTCAGACACCGAGGAAATACATCTCAATAAAACACATATACTTTTTTTCAGACAACAAGGTGGTGATGGAATGATTATAGTGATTGATACTCATTATTAACTTTCTAGTTAATAGCATGTTCCAATGTAGAGCTGAAACATGATGGGATCAATAACATGATTTAGCTTTAATTATTAATACATTACACCCATAGGAATTTGGTGTCAGAGTCCTTCTCAGCTTATGAAAGAAAAAAGAAATTTGGTCTAACTTCTTACTACTTAGATTATTACTTCCCAGTGAAGCATGCTGCTCATCCTCTTACACAATGCAGCTGGCTTTGTCTAGTGGTTGAATTGTCACCTCTCTGCCCATCTCTTGAAAAGTCCACAAACCCTACTTCTGTTTGTGTATCTACCTTCTATTTTACAGTCACTAAGACTGTATCCTCCTTTCCTGTACTATCTCCTGACTTCTAACAACTTAATTATTTTGGAAATAATCTTCAGTATCATAAATCAATAACTATTAGAATTATAATTTCTGATAGGGGCATAAGTAGCTGAATATAACATATTTTTGCTTTTGTTCCAAACAAATGCAAGTGCCAATGGCAATATACTGAAGCTATGAGAGAAATACTTCCCATTGAAGCAGTTTCAATATTTCCTTTGTGGCTGGCTCAGGTGGCTCTTTCAGAGCCTAAGCCTACCTTGGCTCACTGAAAAACTTGCTATTGTTGTCAGTAAAGAACATTACTTAAAACCATTCTCATTATATTTCATTATCCCCTAACCTTGAGAATAGTCTGTGCAGCAGTTTACAGGAACCAGATAGATGCAACAACACGTACAAGTGAGTGGCAAATACAATGCAAGAACCCACGTTTGTTTGTAAACGCTGACAGGAGGTGGAAGATAAGAGGCTGTTTTTACATTAGATAAATACCTTTATGAAAAGCATCTTTGATATGCTTTTATTTAAACAGTTTATGTCCACATTTTGTAGTGTTTAATAAAATCACTAGAAGTACTGACTTGAAAAAGAATGCCAAATTCTAATTTGAATCATAAAAAGTATTCGTTTTAATCTCTTCTATCAACTCTAATGCAGATGAACATTTATTGTAGCTGAAATTACCAGATCAAACGGACTTTAATGAAGCTAAAAGTATGTATTTCAATGAGGCAAGTTCAGTTAAAAAAAAGTTATGTCCCTCAAAGGCATTTGATACAATAGTTTATGCCTGGTCTAGTGGAAGGTGTCTGCTCACGGCAGGGGGGTGGAATGAGATGATATTTAAGGTCCCTTCCAACCCAAGCCATTCTAGCATTCATAATGAGATTAATTTAATCTAAAGCCTTAATAAAGGTAGCCATACAAGGATGACTTCAGAAATCACTCACTCCAACAATTGAAAAAACTCCCCTGGACAGGCCAAAAGACTACACAAACGGTTAGACTTGATGACTCAATGCTCTATTAGATCTCATTTCTTCTAGAAAGCAGTGAGTTTTATTTAATATTAACATTCAATTCATAAAAACTACCAATATTTGATATTTAGCTGCAATAGATGTCTTTCTAAATTCTATTACTGTGTGTATGTTGGTGACCTCTAGATCATCACACTGCCCCTCACTACAGAGAGCACTGGTGGGAGGGGGCACGTCCTCAAGTCATGCACAGGGGATGTGACACAAGGATACCTGAGATCTCTGGTGGGCTAAGGGCTGTACCATTAAAGGTAAACAGTCTGAGGATGGGGCTGCATTTATTGATCTGCAGATTGATACAGCTGAACAAAACAGTACTAAATACAGCAGACCTTGTGCTAAAAGCTGCCTGCCACGGGGGAACTAGATTTGATTGAATATCAATGATACTGAAAAGCCAGTTTACAAGAATAATTTTCCTTGGTCTTGTTGAAGTATTGGTAAAGTGTCCATTTGCTCAACCACATCTTTAGTGTCCATATCTCATTTAATTCTGAGTCTGTGGCAATCTGGTCCTTTGTTAGGGACTCCCTTGTAAGCAGCGAGGCAACAAAACAGCACAGGATTTTCTTCTGCCCTCTGCATGGGTAAAGCAGAGTGAGCGGCAGCAGCAGAAACCTCTGCACACATTCCCTGCACAGGGAACAGGGATCTTATAAACTCTCCAGTGCACAAACTGATACAGAGAGGCAAGGCAATGCCAAGTGAAAACCCAAATCAAAAATTATTTTCTTCTGTTTGAGGAACAAGATGAAGAAACATTCACCATAGTATTAGGCTGGCATCCACAGCATGCTTGTGGTCATCTTGTAATTATTTTTTAATACTCAAATTATTAACTAGGATTCTTAACTAATTTCACTTATTCCAGCTTTCACACATCACTGTAAGCAGCTATGAAAACAAGCTGATCTTCCTCCATTCATGTTTTTTCATATAAAGAAGTGATTACATTTTCAAAAAGTACAGTAAGTAACTTATAGGTAATTTCTGAGGCAGAAAAAAGCCACAGCTTCTTACTCACCACATTTTCTTTATCACAATATGAGCTGAAGTAACTTGAAATAATTGCAGCATACTGAACAAGTACTTTGTTGATAGTCTAGAAGAGGAGAATACTCTTTTAAATGGTGAATTTTATAATATTAAGTAAAAATAATAAAAAAAGATGTTTGTATAAATGATAGGTTTTACAGGTGCTTATACATATAGTATATTATATTTTTTAGATACAATATAAACAATCCTGTGAGCACATTTTCAAATCCCTGCACAGCAGATCGTGGGTAGTTCTTAATGTAGTAATCTTCAATAGCAGAGAAAGTTTAATTTTAGCAGTGCTGTTTTTGAGAAGCACTGAGAACTCTGCTCCTTGCAATGTACTACACAGTTAATGGAAGAGTAGCAAGCTCAAAAAATCCTCCAGGGTGACAATACATAGAATAGAAATATAATAGAAAAATAAGACAAAAGGAGCACTGTTCAAACCCTGGCAATATGAGTTACCTTACAATAATAATGTAAACATGAACTCTGCAAATGGAGAAGTGTTGCAATTAAAGAACAGAATTAAATGTAAATGTGAACTTTTCTAAAGCCAGCAGGACTATAATGGAAATTCAGAGCCTGGGAGGAAATGTAACTATCCAAACAGAAAGCTGTCAGAGCTGAGTTTATCAAAGAGCAGGTGAATAACTGCCATCTCAGGACTTCAAACAAATATACCTTATTGCCACACCTTGAATTTTCCCTTCACTTGCACTGCCTAATTAGCTAACTGCGTTTCACTGAATGGCTCCATTAAAGGAACTGCAACCAGTTCTTTGCAAGATAACAATTGATTATGTATATGCATACATATATGTATAAAATACATAAATGTGAAATCTCAAGAGAGGATAGAACTTCTCAAATGGGAAAACCATTTTGATAGAGTAGACAAGACCCAGCCTTAAGCCACAGACAGCGTGTCCTTCTGGGGATCCCAGCCAGATAGAAAACACTGACTCTAAAGAACACTGGAACCACTTAGCTTTTAAATACGTGGCAACACAGCATCATTCTCTCTGAAGCTTAATTAAGATGCATTGACTTTAATTTACCTTTGCAAATCTTCTCATTAAATGAGATAGTGCTTCTGGATTAGGACACTCCAGTTTCCTAATAATCTCGAAGCTTTGATTGAGCTGTGTGAAGACATCAACCACAGAACAAGAGAAGAGGGCATGATCTGATGTTTGCTGAAACTAGAGAGAAACATTCAAAAGTTAAGTATTTGTTCAGAGATCAAAACTGTCTTCACTGATTCTTATACTTGAAACTCCTCCTAGAGTCACAAAAAGTAATATGGAAATGAAAAACTAGTCTTATTGATAATACTGAGAAATGTGGCTTTTCCACTTTTATGATACTTTCAAACCACTTCAAAATAAAAACAGAATTTTCCTTCATGACATCATCATCGCATCATAAGCTAATGAAATGATACCATAGAATAAATTCTGTGGGGATTTAGGCAGAGGGAATTAGAGCAGGAATTTCTCTATAAGGTTCTCCAAAAGCTGTTATCTCCTGAAGTCTGAAAAGGATATTGCGGGACCAAACGTACTTCTGGTTTTGTAACAATACAAAACTGTCTTAATACTTTATTTATTCTCTTCTTTAAAAAGTAAAGGCTCACCCCATCTTTTTTGTCTCTTTCTAGCGCTCCATGAAGAAATTCCATTGAGACATCCTCATTTTCATCCAGCCACTGAATGACAAATGGTTCAAACCACCTGAAAATTAAAAGCAATTTTGTAAAGTAGGTAGATTTCACAAAGATCTCAAGAGAAGAGATGTCATAATACCCAGCAGTTTGGCACCTCGTGTATTCATATCTATTCTTATTGCTAAAAAAATTTTAAAAACCCTGGAAAAATCTTTGTCACCAAAATTCTCCGGCTACCAAAGGCTTTTCAGGCTTCAGTTTCACAATACTCTTGCTGGTATATCCTGGTGAGGTAAAATTAGCAGTAACCCATTCTCTACCAGTGAAGCATGGCAGGTATGCATCTTCTATCAATATTGGCTCTTTGGTAACATATATTTTTTTATTTGTATATCAAATAACTCATATATAATTTTGTTTTAGTAAAAATCATCTATGCTTTATTTTTCTTCAGTTTATTTTAGAAAAATTTAAAGCAATAACAGGCCTCAAACCACCTCAGCAAACCAACAGACTGGCAGGAGATGAAGGATAGCTCATATAAAAGGACAAGACTGAACATATTTAGTGTAGAGAGACAGGTGAAAAGAGAACCAGCAGCTGAGTATTAACCTGATCCAGTAAGAATGATTTCAGTAGTATGTCCCACTAGCACTCTATCTTTATCCAAATTCACCTGTAAAACAAATGCAGGGACCTGTAACTGACAGCGCTGCTGTTCCCACACCTCATACCTTCCTCAGACATTTTCTGACCAAAACATTTTGTCATCCCTGAAGACCCACAGTTACAACAACTGCAGAAATGTATGAAATAGCTAATTGCACATTTAATACCTGGACTACTTCACTTGATAGAATGAAGAATTAAAAAGAAGGAAGTGTAAAAAGTAGTTGCCAGTGCTACACATCTTGAGATCTTGCACAAACCCAAGCATAAATATTTGACCAAAATAAACCTTGCATGAAGCCCAGACTCATAGAAGCCTTCCTGAAACACCACTTACAGAGAGTATTCAGGCACTGCGTCCTTGAAAGCAGAGAGTTCTCGCACATATTCATTATAAAACCATTTCACTTTGAAGTGCAAATTCATATAATCTGTGCTTTTGCATAATCGCTGCTTTTCATGTTCTGTAATAGAAGGAGTGGAAATAAAAGCACTTAATAGCGTTCTAAGAGTAAATAACATTCTTGTGCCTCAGTGCACTCGTGACACAACAATACAGGACTTGCATTTTAAAGCATAATTGGTTTGATTTTTCCAGAGGTAGTAGTACCCACAGTTTCAATTTCCAGGATCTGAGTACCCTTAGGAAAAACAAAAACCAAAGACCAAACCACAAATTACAGTTCTCACCTCTCTTCACTACAGTGAGAAAAACCCACAAATTTGCTGACTTCCCATTCTTTAGATTCTTCTCTGGCTATTACAAAACGCTTAAGAAGCTTTTGAGTGTTAAGCTAGAGAGGACAACCACAGCTGTGTAGTAGCCAGAGGAAGTAACAGCTATAAATGCCAGTCCTATATGAATCTGTAAAACCTGCATTCATCAGAGCTAAGGAAAAGAAAGAGGAGCCAACTCCATGCTCTACATCCATCTGACTTATGGCACAAGTAGAAAAGATGGTTAAATAAAGTGGTTTTGAATTTTTTCAAATGGACTTCACCTTCTCAGCGTCCTCCTGTTTGCCGCACACTGAATGTGCAGATGGAAGTGGGTGGCAGGAGTCATGGAGCCACCTGTAATCACTGTCTGCATTTTTAAAGTCTGATTTAATTTGTTTGGAGCAAATGTCCATCTTTCTTCCAGGATTCTGATCCTTGTTTTAGCTCGTACACTAGGCTCTGCATTGTTCATGCAGCCACTGCAGACCTGGACAGCTCCATCCCTTCTCTCCATTAGCTAAGAGGCACTTTATCCTTGCTCAAATCTTTCATTTCCTTCTCCCACAGCACGAAACCAGAGATCCGCAAGTTTTGGGCAGAGTAATCATATCCTTGCTTACTGCTCACAGCTTCCTAAAATCTCCACAGATGTCATCTGTCTGAGGTGTCATGTCACTTGCACATTCTCCCCTAAGCAAAAGAGTAATTTCTTTTCCCAGCTCCCTTAAAAAATCACCTAATACAGGTGCTCAGCAGGAATGATGCTCTTCTGTAAATAGCACGTATAAAGAACTTACCACTTTCAAACCTCCTTTTTGCTTCTTACTTCTGCTTGCTCTGCAACACAGTATTACACAAATCTCATATATTTAGATGTGAACCTAATTTTCTGTAACAGCAGGAGCATCCCATCATCTGTCATACACTTGAATGTACCATTGGATTCTCTGTCAGCGAAAATGCACTACGCACTACGCATCCTGTGTTCTTCAGATCTAGCCAGGTACATTAGAAGGAAATGTTTAGTTTTATTCTTATGCCAAATCGGCACTCCAGTAGTACACCATGCCATCCAACAAGTGTTTCAGAAGCATGTTATTATGCAGTGAGTTACTAGGTTTTGTGCAAATGAGCTTATGAAGTGTCCCTGTGGGCTTTTAATGCCTTCTTAGCATTGCAGTAGCATTTTCACCTTCACTGCCTTTCCATCACACTCAGGAAAATTCACTAAATCAGTTTCTGTCTAAATAGTGCATTTATTCATCTTCATGCTACTTGAGAGTACTACAAATTCTCCCCAGCACGGTATCATTGTTACTGGCATTAAACAGGACCACAGAGAGAAAGATGTTGCCTTCTCTCATGGTTCTGAGGAATCTTTTTTTTAAGGCAGCAGGTTTTTCACTATTATAGAATGCTACAGTCAGACAGAGAAGCTTTAACTTACTAAGATTACTGTAGACTTGTATTGCGGTACTACTCCTTGTTCTGATGATGGTTCAGTGTGCAAAATCCAAGAAAACGGGTTAGAGAACACAGAAATTCTAGATATAACCGTCCCAAGTGCAAGGTTGTGCCATACCAGGGATCTCTGAGGTAGTTCCAGGTAAGATGACACATTGCTACAGCACAGTCCAAAGCCATTAAGAAGTATTAACTCAGCCCCTGGGAGCACTTTTGTCCACTTCATCTGTCTTAATTACTGGGTGTAATTAACTCCAACAAAATCGTGCCATTTAGCATGGATATGATGCTTTTTAGGCAAGCCTGGAGATCTCTGCTTTGCCCTCAACAGGTGGATTCTCACACTCGCGAAGCACAGCCCCTCAGGACGTACAGCACGCAGCTGCTCTTATTAACACCCCTGTCTGTTATGGTGACCAAAGAATACTTCTAACTCCCCTCTTCCTGCAATCATGTCAACATTCTGTCTTATCTGCCAAAGGAAGGTTTAACTCTCTTTGTCTTTGCTTTTACAGACTCTCTGAATTGCCATGAGACCACACAGGACCTCTTAATTCCTCACGTGACTGAAAAGATAAGCATGGAATATGTTTGTTGAAAAGTGCCAATGCACAAATGAGACCAACTAAAATAAAAAGGATTCATATTTTGATAGTGATGAAACCCTGCATTCTTGTGGATGCTGCCTTCTTGTCCTTTCCAAAACCTCAGTCTCACCTCCCCTCACCTCTGCAGCCTCCCTCTAAGCCAAGACTACATTCTACCTTAAGGGGAGCTTTGTAAAATGTACATTTGGAGTGAAAATAGACTTGAAATCTGCCACCAAATGGCATGACCTTCCTCTGGGCAGCATTAGCCTTTTTGCTTTTTTTCTATGCTGTCTCTGTGCTCAGCATCGAGTCACAGACCTGCCTCTTTTCTTTCAAATCCCTTTATCAGTTTCTGTCATGGAAGAAGTGTCTGTCAGAGAAACAGGAAAATAGTATCTGCTTAAGCACTGAAGACAACAGCAAACTTGAAAAGCAAACCTATATTAAACGCATAAAATGGTGGAATGACTCTCTCCTTTTCCTATTTTTATAAGGCATTCAGAACCGTAGCTCTGCAGCAAGGAGACTGTCTATTGCTGTATTTACACAGCAGCCAATTAATTTCTGGCCTGATTCTGGTCTTGATGTCTGGCCACTACCAGAATTAGATTATCATAATAACAGCAATTACGATGTTCCCTTTCTAACAGACTGGACAGCTTCAGACAATTGATCTGACCTATTCAAAAGCTGAAGATCTGAAAAATATGAAAAAAGACATTTCTGAGGACAAAGACTAAAAAAAAGATATTTTGCAATTGCATGTCTAATTTCAGCTTATTACTCTCTCATCATCTTTTAACCTTTGCATCTTCGTACTTGTAAAGGAAAAGATTTCCTACCATACAAAGTCAGTAATAAATCATACACACTGCTGGTGAAATTCTCTCTCTGTTCTCATTCGTCTGCAGCATAAATATGGAATAACTGGAGGATCAGACTGTACAAAAATATTACCATCCTATAAGATCCCACGTTTGTGTAAACTAAAAGCCAAACAACAATCCATAATGTATCATGCAAACCACTGATGCTTCATGAATAACCTGCAAAGAAGAAAAAAACCCCAAAGAGACCAAATCTAATTAAGACAATTCTCAAAGAGAAATACGTGATACCTTCTTCGTGCAAAATCTATACAGGAAAATAATCTATCAGATCAGAAAAAAAAATATAACTCATGTGAACCCAACTCGTTAAAGTTTGCCTAAAACTTTTAACACTATTCAAAGGCTAAACATTTCAATTAACTTAAATTGGAAGAAAGTCTAGAATGAAATTATGAACTCAATACTAGATTTTAGTACAGTTTTGTTTCCAAGGCGTGTCAGCTGGGCACAGCGTATCCCTGACCTCGGCAGCTGTGGAGACCTGAACTGTGCTTTGGGATGTCCTTTCCTCCCTCACCAAAAAATCAAGCTGTTCCCCAATGCCAATTTGCTGCCTCGGTACTCACAGAGACAAGGCTTTGCTCTTCTCTAGCCAAAGGCCACTGCCATGGCAGCTGCTGTCCCCTCTGACTTCTCCATGTCACAGCAGCAGCCTCCTAGCTGAAGTGTCCTGGCAACGACCGAGGGAGAAGAGAAGGCAGAGGGAGTGTGGTGCCTGCTGGTGCCCTTCACAAGGCTGCTCTTGCTCTGCAAGAGGAGGTGGGCAGAGGGCACCACTGGAGAGCAGCAGTTCTGCAGTGCACACACCCCCCGAGCAGATCCAGGAGGGATTCAGCTGCACAGGGAGAGGAGAGAGCCTGAGCAGCCATTCTGAACTGTGCTCAGGAAAAAGGGAAGATGAATGGAAAGCGGATGCTCCAGTATTTGCTGTCTTCTTATTTCCTGAATTTAAGCTGATGGGTGTGGCTAGATATATTTGTGAATACATAAAGTGGGTAAAACCAGAAACAGGATCTTGGGTGAAATAATCTAATCTTTCATATCACATGAACAATCCTTCTGCAAACAATACCGAACCAGTTCACTGCTTCTTGATTGGATGCAGAAAGTAATCAACTTCGTAACACAAAAGATGCTGCTTCAGGAGATTAATACTAAATTGGAGTAGGGAAAGATTGCAATCACAGCCCTGGACACTAGGTATGAACAGATGGTAGCCTGTGTTAATAACTTGGAAGGCGAGAGTGGCATAGCAGAATGCAATGCATTTTAATGAACGCCATTAAAACCATGAGGACCAACTGTGAATATATTTAAGGGCTTCCTTCTAATCTTATAGAATTTAAGGAAAAAATGTTATTGCCATCAACAACTGAGTTAAACCCAGTCTGTAGAATATATATGGAAATAATTAATAATTCAAATTCCAGCAAAGCTGGGGAGAGGATCAGCATACTGATCTATATTTTGTGACTAGATTTATTGAGGTTCCTATTTAAGAATGAAATCATAGAAGGTGAAATTGTGTATATTTATAATAATTTATAGTAATTTCAAAATAATAACTTACACTAATTTCAATTTCATTTAATTATTATTTATACGCAGGAACTGTTTCAGTAATGATTCTGGGAGCAGCTTAGAATTCCTAATGCCAACAGTGGCATTTCCTCTCCTCAGAAAGTCAGTATCCACAGCAACACAGAAATGAGACCACATTCAGGGATTGGTCTGGAACATAAAAAGTCAAATGCCTTCTATATCTCTCTCTGCAGAATAAGGATTAATATTAACATTAATATTTATTTTAAAGCCTTGATTCAGCCCCACCATTTACACTCCATATATTGTATAATTAACTCTTTTTTAAGAGCTTCTTGTTCTATTCTTTACAACCAAGAAACAAATCATGGCTTGATCTAAAGCTGCCTTTTGAGTGATCAGTGTGCTCTACTTAACTCTCTTATAACAGTGAGTGATGTTTTGTGAATGATCTTGTTGCAGTACAGAATGTTTACAGTGCAACAGCTAAAGCAGCACAAGCTCTGTGTGCTCAGGGATGCCCACGTACAGAGCATAACTACACACTCAAGGTTATGGAGTCAATTGGTGGCTATTAGAAATCCTCAGTAATCTGTGCTAACTATCTGTAAGGGAATCACAACACTGAGTTACTGAAGAGCAATTTTCCAACAGCTGCTCCTGACTGACAGCCTCTCCAGAGAGAAGGTTATTTCACGGATGGAACTGGGAATATGCTTTAATCCAAAAGAGTGGCTTTCACTTGGTCTTCATGTTTATCAACCCTTGGAAGCTTTTGTCTTCACTGATCACTCCTAAAGCATGATTTCCTGCCTGACATCCCTCCTCAAACTTGTACTTCTGATTCACTCTGACATGACTACAGAACATCACTTTGAAACAATAGTTTGAATATCTCTGCTCCTACCCACATCTAAGATGACTCATGTCTTCTGTTGTCGTTGTACATATTTTAATTACCTTCCTTCCTTTCTCCTCTTTTTCCTCTGCTGTGCTTAGTATGGAAGTTCCACATTCAAATAACACAATTAGCAAAATAAAGTAACACAACAGCAGATGAACAAAACAGTTTTTCCATCAATAGCCATTCTAGCTATTCATCTTTTCTCTTTCTTTAGCGTCATAAAAATCCACCACATGGTCAAGCACCACTACACTGGTATTATCGCATTAGACATTCTGGAGAGAATAATACAGAAGTGAATCTTCAAATATTTGGGGTTTTTAATCCTTTATGCCTGCTGAATTGCATTGTTATTTAAATCCAGCCTCATAAGTTTTTTCTCATCCTTTTCAGACTTGCTCTGTAGTTAGTAACAGACTTGACTAAAGACAATGCCAGTTTCATGCAGGTATTTTTACTTGGTTTGCTGCAATAACCATATTTTATTGTGTGTTTGAAGCCATTAGTTGGAGACAATCTGCTACACAGCAAAACCCCATGTATTTTAACAATGGTTAACCATAGCAGTATCTTAAGAGATAAAATGAAACTGCATTTGATTCTGTGGGAACTAGAATGAATACATCCTGCCTTTTGAACACAAAGATTTAATTATAAGTGTGTGCTTTCTCTGTAATTTCATTCTGCAAATGTTCCTTATGGGCAAGTCAGCAATTTTCAGCTAGTGAGAAAAATTGGAGTGTCTACAATGGTCTCTAGCAAGCATATGTGTGCCTCTTTGGACAGTGAAGATTTTTATCATATCTAAGAAGCAGCATTTCAAGTCACAGCTCTTTTGTGTCTTTCTTCCACAGATAGCTTCATATATTCACAGTACCAATGATTTGATTCCTGATAACCCTTCTTTTTCACTAACTTACGAAGCATCTAAAACAAGTACGCCAAAAAGCTCTAACCACACACAGAAATCTGGTGCCAGCTATCACTTGCAGTGAAAATCAGTCTTGGTGAACTCAATAGTGTAATTAATAGTTTGTTCTAATTACCTTCCAGAGCATATTTCATGTCCTGGGCAAACAGAGTCCACATGATTTCAGCACTGATTTTTCCCATGTTCAGCTCTTGAGGGAACCTGCAATCAATCACATTACATCAGTTCACCTGCTGCTAGGAATTGTGCTAACAGCTGCACAGCAAAAATGCAAATATTTCCACAAAATAATTCCCCTAGTAAGCACTTACCGCATTTTATGTTTTGTAAAAATTCCATAAACCATCCAACCTTCAAATAAAAACTTCCCCAGTGTGGGGGGCCTGGGTAAGTAATTAGTTAAATGTTGCACAAATTTCCTCACATGACATTTTAAATCAAGAAACATTAATCTATCTTGCAGATGATTCCTCAGTTTTAGATAAATGAGATGGCTTATGAAGAATGTTCAACAGTTGGCTTAGATGTTGAGCAGCTTCAGGTTTTCCTTAATTCCCTTGTGACACTGCTGTCTGTGAAGCTATATTGGTTTATATACTCATAGAATCCAACTCACTGAAGACTTCCACCTTGACATATAGATAAAACATTAAAGAATATAACAAGTAGTGAAATGTAGCTTTTGATTCAAAACTTTAGTTTTGGTCTTATGCTTCATGTCATCTTTGAAAAACAGTCCTTTTTAGATACTTCCTGCTGTTATCAATTAAGTATTTCTACACAACCTTTTCATAGATCCCAGCTACTTCTCATTCTATGTAAAAGAAAGGCTTCAATCTTTGAGTTACCATTTTCACTGTTGGCAACTAGCAAAAGCTGGCATTTTAGTGATTGACACTGTGTTTTATGTCACATTTTTTGTCTTAAAAAAAGGGTTGTCTTTAATGCAGATGTGGGACTGATATTAATATGAGCCATTCTCAGGGCACAGAAGTAGAGCCAGGCAGGTCAGGCAGCTGAAGAGCAGAAAGTAGAGCACAGAACCTCCCAGTGGGGTAAAGCAGTTGTTTATAGCACAGGGGTGCAGTGAGAGCCACAGAAATACACCTACAGCTCACAAGGAATACAGAAAATAAGGGAATATATTAATGAGGAAATACACAGAGCTGCATGGCTTTTGTGTTGAGTTTATTACACTTTATACTAGCAGAGAATTTGATCCAAAGTGTTTTGACCTTCTATTAAAGCACTAATCAAATTCAGAAAATATTCTGTAATAATTTTTGTAAAAATGTAAGAATTTTTAAAGGTCTTGCTGACATAGAAAGAATGAGTATTACATGCAACTTTAAAGTGGTAGCAGCACAATCTAAGTAATGTATTCCTTTTAGAGACCTATTTGACCCTGATCATATCTGCAAAGAAAAAGTACTTAAACAGCTCATTAGCTCTGCCACTTTAAAAGGGAGCAGTTGATAGCTCAGTTCACTGAGCCTTCTTTATGCTAATGGCTGCTCAATTAAAGAACTTGGTATTAATTCTGTTAACGCAAAATTAATTTCTGTTCAAAAGCTGAAATGTATTTCAGCTGTCTGAATTTCTTTACCTCCAGTCCACTCTGAGCTCTCTCTTAGCACCAGACTTGAACTTTGACAGTGCTGCTTCTGAGGAAGTATTTACCAGCTGATTTAATACTGACACTTTCTTCTGACCATATTGCAAAGCTGGCCATAAAGCAAGGCTGGGTCTGATAAAAACACACATGTTTGATTAGTGATTAATATATATGTCTGTGCATTTTAACTTGGGAAAGCACAGGCACGCAAAAACTGCAATTATCAATGTTGTTTAAATTACTGTAGTTCAACATACCCCACCTGGCTTCAATCAGGTGAAGTCGAAAATTGGTGATAGTTTTTATACTTCTGACAGACTGGTGGGCATTGCACAGCTGTCAGCCACAGGCACTATGTAACTACCAGAGGTGTCCTTGCAGTTTACTCTGTGTGAGAAGCTGACTTAGTTAATGCACAACAGAGGCACCCAGCACATTCCACATGCTAAACATAAATGGTAACAGAAGCAGCTGTCTTGTTAAAGGGAAGAGATAATCAAAGGTCAAATACTAAAGCCTCTATGTAAGTATGGTATTTTGTATTATTTGTATTTTATCACCTTATTTTTAGGTAAAAAGACCTTTTCAAACTACTTCAGAATTTGATCCCTAAGCAGCAAAATATCAGAGAAATTTCTCACGCAAATCTCTACACATTGCATTTTCTAATCTTTGTAAAAGCTGTGTATTTTCACATTTCTCAGTAAAGCAAAAGGACAACCAGGACAGCACTCTGTTAGTCATTCAGCTTGCTCCTGCTCTTGCTCCAGTTATTTCTGCCCCATAGGCCATAATTTTCTCAATTTCTACGTTCTTGGAACTACATAAAATCTCAGTTTATCCAGAGGAGTTATGCTGCCCATAACCATGTATTTCCACTTAATTGCATATATGACAGCCACTTATAAATGTCTTCTCTCTATTTATTTTAATTAACCAAAAATTTTGTGAAAACAGTTCTCATTGGCTAGTTCTAACAAAGGGCTATATATAAAACCACAGATCAATGGAATGAAATTGAACTCAGCTTAAAACAAAATGAAAAGAATCAATGTATAAGCAAAACATATATAACCCCCCAAAGCATTTATCCCAGACAGTACTGCGTGTTTCTAGTTCAACCCAAAACCCAGAAAATTCTATCACAACAATTAAAAATATTTTTTCTTAATGTGTGCTGCCAAATCTCCAGCCTGCTACATCTTGAGGATATCAAAGTCTCTGAACCTCAGATGCACTTCCACAGAGTGGCTCATTTTCTATACTTGGTGGCTTCAATCTCATCCAGGTGCTAAATCTCACCAGCCCTAGGGGGTGAATACATTCATTTTTGTGCTGTGCATGTAGCAAGAGTTTAGATCACACCAGCTCTGGAGTGCTGCCCATGGCCACTGCTTCACTAACCCTTAAAATGAAAGTTCTATCTAATTTTGGAAAACATGTGTTCTCTTTATTCTCACATTTTGTGCTCTATCCTCCACCTATCCAAAGCTTTTTTTTTAACCAAAGTAACATTCCTTTCCCTGAAGGAAAAATAATGGGCAAGATAGATACTTTATTTAGTCTATTTAACTAATCTGGTCTGTCAGTGCATGATACATTATTACAGGACAAGGTGACAGTGGGTATTGTGAAAGAATAATAACAGCTCTGTTACACACAAAATGTTCACAAGTTCAATGAAAGAAGTGATATTCACATGCTTCCAGAGAATAAAGTGCAATTGATAATGGGGAATATCACTGCATCAAGACACAAACCACATCAGATATACTTTTCATCATCGAAGAAACATCCTAAAGTTAGGCTGACATAGTCCACTCCATGATACAGTGTACTCTGATTTTTTCACTTCCTTCCTTAATTTTTTTCCCACTGACCTATATTTCATAACTCACTGACACTGACATAATTGTAGGCTACAAGTATGCTGTTTCTACAATATAAGTTATTACCCCCAGCTTCTCAGATATTAAACATCCTAGCTCCTGAAGCATGAGGAAATCTGCTCCTGCAGATTTCATGTGTGCATCATTTCCATACTGTGTGGAACACAGTGTGATCACAGAGAAAACAGATCCTTACATTGCAAAGATCTAAGGATCAGTAAAGAACAAATTTAAAAGTCCCACTAGAGCTGTCTCATTTCTCAAATTTGTACTATAATGACAACTTGACTGTTCTGAGTATATGTGAAAAAAAAAGGTGTAGAGGCCCAAATTTTGATGTTGCTTTCAAAGCACAGAAGCATATTTGACTCGAAGATTTTGTCCTTGATTTGATGTTCCTTTTATTAGAACAGATATTTTATTTTGATAGCAATTTCTCCTGTTTCACAGCACATACAATGCATTGCCATAGAAGTGCCAGGAAGTCCTAGATTTGCTTGTGAATCAGGTTTCAAACGCATTTTACATTGTTTAACTATCAGAATGAGAATTTTGCAACTTAAATACCAGACCGCGATTTTCTCTCAAACTTGTCAAGTTTCTCAGGTCATATAAGAACTGTGGGTTCACTACACTCCCACTGGGTGGTCTGGTATGGTCTGTCAGCGGCTACAATGCTTGCTGAGGCCATCATGTCATGTTTCATCTGGATTTATAATCTGATACACTTCAAACTACTCCATCACAGCATAATTTTTGCCTCTAAGGTAGATATAAAAATAGGGTTTCCAAAACTGGTTGAGGAGTAGAAATCTGAGCAATATTATACAACTGTGAAAGCTTCTATCAGAATGTTCTCCTGGGGATCTTTGGTTACCTCCTTTCCAAAATAGGATTCAAATGGATGCAGCCCTGAGTAGTCCACTGAGACCCTGCATCACCATGTATTTCTGACAGGGAGTCATATTTTTGCGGTATTCTTGTGTATTCAACTTTCATTTCCCATTCATCTGTTTTAACCTATCTTCTTTCCTGGGGTAAACAAGGGGCAAGAGGCTGCCTCATTTTTTCTCAATAGTTTTCACATGCTGCATTTGTGTTAGGAGCAGCTTTTCTTTTTAAAAAAATGTATCCAAAGCGAATCAGTTTTCCAAGTCTTTTTTCCACCCACAGCCTCTTCATCTTTTACTTCTGATGTCTCCTGCTTCTAAAAGACATGTTATTCCCTGTGTTCACTCTTTCACTTACAAAACAACAGCAAAAATGAGAGAGAAGTCAGAGACACAAGCTCTCTCCCTTAATCTGTCCCAATTCTGTCCACTCCTGATTCTCTTTTTACATCTTACACAATCATTCATCTGTACTTTAGGGAACCTACTAATCCCCGTAGAACTCTGTTCTTTATGCCTTTACGTTCTCCCTCACATTTGAATAAAAACACAGCTAGAACAATTTTTAGGATAATTAACCTGCAATTACACATATTTAATTTCAATGAAGACACTGAAATGAATCACATCTATGTGTTTGTCCCAATTAGATATTTTACAATGAGTGTATTATTTATACAGCCTGTCAGACAAAAAGCTGAGCTTTCATTAACGCAGAAACTTCACACTACATTATAAAAACGGAGTAAACAGGAAAAGTGTTTACTTTCCCCTATAAAATAAGAACTTATTCCTTAATAAGGTCAGTGCAACAGATGATTGAACAAGAGATGCTTATCATCCAGGACTGAAATAATACTTCATTTATTTCAAATAAAGGAAGGAGTCAGAAGTCAATGAAATATCTTTCAGCTTCTGGCTATCACCAGGAGGTTTCTTTGTTACTTTTACTGTGGGGCCATAAATAGAATGGTGCCTTTTATCAACAGACAAGCACATCTCAATGTGCAGAGTACCTTTCAGTATCTACCCTATTTTGGCTGAAAAAAACCAGACTCTTCCTGTTTCCCTTCAGAGCTACATTAAATGTAACTGCAGAAACCTCGATTTAGTCATAACACAGATGTAGGTTTCAATGTTAGCTTTTGCATAAGCCATCACAGCTAGACTACGCCCAGATTTTCTGCAATCTCTCTGTAAAATGGCTTCAAAGAGCTAAAACATTTCCCTAGGGCCTCATCATGTAACATTTCAATTAGTGTGAGGTCTGTTTCTCCAGCTGTAATATGGGAAACATGTTTCTTTGCACTCTTTCTATATATATCATGTTCAAACCCCAGAACTGTTTTCTTTATCTGTGTTTATTGATTGTTTCTCTCCTTTCTACTCACGTATCAACCTTAAGTTATTTGACTTGTCTTGGTTATTGATTGTACCTCCCTCATCTGCTACATCTTCAATTCTGAGAGGTCAACTTCCATCTCCAGGATACTGCTCTCTACTTTATACATTTTAAAGTCAGTCTGGCTAGCCAATCATAAATTTGAACTTCACGCCTTGTGAAGTTCATTATTTTTTTACAATCACTTAATGCTTAAAAACCATACCTAAAAGAGTCTCAGCATGATTTGAACACTATGTGTGCCAAGATACTCTCATATCATCAACACCAACACATGAAAATTCCCTTCACTGAAATTTCACTGACATTTCCCTTCTATGCATTTAGCTCTCTTGTATAATAATTTTGCTACTTAAATTTTTGGGATGACTCATATACCGCATGTCTTTAATGTTCCTAAACCAACAGATTCTCTTTTTCATTATCAGAACACTAAGTTTTTATCAAACAATGTAATGTTACATTCTGTATAAAAATCTCTAGCTAGATTCTATTTAAAATACAACTTTTGATTCATGTGTATTTCTTATCCTTATTTTAATAAATCTATGATTCTTAATTTTTATGGGGAAAGTAATTACTTACTGGTTCAAGATTGGTGTATACGCTGTTTTATCTTCATCTATAATGGTGACCATCAGAGTAATAAGTTGTGCCCAGAAATCCAAATTCTTTGTTGTTGGTCCCTGTTCTTCTTTAGGAACTTCTTGTTTCTTACTCTGTTAAAACAAGATTGATAATATTTTTATTAGAGAAAATACTATGAGGCTTCCACCTACAGATCATTACCTAGAAATTTTGTACCAAGATTGGCTAACCAACAGAGCAGAATGTATGAAAAACTGTACTTGGCTGTGCACAAATACTAAGAAACATAGTGAAAAGATTGTCAGGTCAGCAAAGAAAATCAATAGAGACTTGATTTTTAGTGCATGCCCACACTTTAATCAGATACATTATTAAATTCTTTGCTGTGCTGAGACTCAGTGCAGGTAAAATCGCCTGTTCAGGCAGAGCTTTTATACCCTACACAATAAAGACTGAAAAAAATCAATGCTAAGAGTGTTTAATATTTTGAATTACACACTGAAGGTATTCGGCCTACCAGTTGCTATAATGTATGTTCTAAATGAAGAAGCAGTTGAATTTCCCTTTATTTTATTGAGAATTTTATATTCTTTAATTTCACTAAAATATACATTTACAGTTAAGACTTTGTCTCTACAGTTTTTATTTACGAACTCTTAGTCTACAGTTTCCTAGACGAAAGTATTTTGCACTCCTTTTCTTGTCAGAAGGATCAGATTCCTTATCAATGTCCAACAAATAACTTCATTGTAGGGACACAAATATGAAAAGAAATATTTTTAATTCTGTACGGACATACATACACAAATAATTTCTGCCACACAGAGCTATGTCTGTGCATGCTAGATCTGCACACACTCTTCTACACAGCTGTCTAAGGTTGAAAAGGGTCTCAACTAGTAAGTCAGAAAATAAACATGCCTGTTGTCCCGCAAGTTTAAACAGATATTCCCAGTACATCTCATTCCTGGTCCAAGTATGACCACTTCAATGGGCCTGGTATGTTTTTGAATATGCCTAACACTATATTAGTGTCACAGTGAATTAATTAAAGGTAATTTTAACCTCAATTAACTTTGATCTATGAATAGCATTTAGAATGGCAGAAAGGGAATTTCAACAACACCTAATTTAAATTGGTTTTGTGGCCACTGTGGAATATTTCAGAAAAGTATCATTAATCACACTGATACATACTCAGTCGAACTACAAAGGGTACCCCCTCAGTGTCTAAAGCAACAGAAATAAAGTTCAGAAGCAGGTCAAAGGATGGTGGGTCTGGTGTCACCAACAATCAACAACTGCACATGCAAATGAGAGAGCTTTTCAAAACAGAAATGAACATGAGAGCATTAACGTCACTCACAAGGGCTTTCCCTGGTATACATTATATTTTCACTAAGGCGGCCTTGTTTCTATATCAAAGATGTATGTCCAATAGACCATTTTTTTTCTCAGAAGCTTCTTAAATCAAACCAACTGAAAGGCAGCTGTAGAAAACAAAGCCACCTCATATTTAGCTGAGCATCTTATCCAAGAACTATATTTCACAGCAAGGGACATGTAGCTGAGACAGCTTTTCATGACTGTGAATGTGGATCACAGAATGCAAAATTCTGTTCTTTAGCACAGATAGCAAAAAGTAACTAACTGACAAAGTAATAGCTGCACAAGGAGGTCCTTTCCACAAAAATTCTCTGGAACAGAAATCTCTTGAAAATCAATATGACCTTCTCAAAAGTCCCAGAGAATGTGTTTTTAAAATAGTCTTACATTACAGATGTAGTTTTACGCCCTGAAAAGAAAGTGCATACTCCGTCCATGCCCACTTGTTATTTCCATTCTTCATCCTAAAATCTAACTAGTGAGTTAGAAATGCTGAGAATCATTCAAGCTCTTTTTACCTTATTATTGTCAGCATTATTTTTTGCCTTATGTGCAACAAATGCCTCTGTAGAATTATTATAGAATTACGGAATACTCTGAGTTGGAAGGGTCTCACAAGGATCAGAATCCAACTCTTGGATTCCTGCACAGAGCAATGCCCAAAACCACACTGTGTGTTTGACAGTATTGTCCAAATGCTTCCCCAACTCTGGCAGGCTTGGTGCAGTGCTATCATAATGAGGTAAAACAGTGGTGGGAATTTGATTTCACCATGAATTTTTCTCTAGATTTTCTTTTCACTCTCATTATAGCCATGAAAGAAACTGTCAGTGTAAAAGCATGAACTAAATAGTTGATATATGTAATTAGAGCCACACTGGCACAAATACAGTGAGAAGATACAGGAGACCCTAAATACCGCTTATTATTGTAGAGGGTGACAACAATAATGAGAATTTCTTAAAAATACAACTGAAAAGGTCAAGAGGAACACAACAAGATATTATGTTTTCATCTTATATAACAAGATGAAAAAATGATTAATTAAACAGATGCTATTAGTGGTTCTTAATTTTGAAAGAAATGATTTTCTGAAGTTTCCTGTCTTCTGTTCTTGTTTGATACAGCACTGAACAAGCTCAAATCACAGACAGCTCTTCCAGTAACCAAGAGACCTTTCTGAATACTGATATGAACCAAAGTTTGCCAATTAGCAGAATCACTTTCTTTTCCACGAGCCTTTTCACACAGAAAAGGCTACTTAAAATATCTTGACCTCCTGTAACATCACTCTGGATGGTAATGCTGCCCACATGCACAGAACCATGAAATGCCATAAGATGTCCTGTACTTAAAAGCTCAGTAAGTGTCTGGCCAAAGGCACAACAGTGACATTCCTAAGGGGCTTCTGCTGGCAGACTAAACCAGCAATAACAGCAGATGATGTCTCACCAACAACACATGACAATCAGATTTTTATACTCTCATATTAATTGACTTGGGTACTTCGTGTCTTCAGGATCACCCTGGAGTTGTAGCAAGTACCTGATAAGAAAAGTGTCTCTAAAGAGAAGTCATATTATTCACTAAAGATTCACAAATACAGTAAGTAATGGAGATCCTCTGTGGGTTTTTTAATGCAACATCCAAACTAGGTGATGTGTAACTCTTTGTCTTTTGCCACAGAAGACATCAAAATCAGAAAGAGCAAGTGAGTAAGAACAATTTTTCATAGGATAGGAATTGAAATAAATTCTTTATTTGCACTGAATCATGTTTTTCTCAATTCCCTTTTACTATCAATTTCCTAGTCACCTGATTTCATATGCAAACTGGATCATGCAGCACAGGGCCTCCAAAATCATTACAGGTATTTTGACATTCTCTTAAAGAAAAAATAAAATGTAAAGGGAGTTTTCTGAGTTTAATGGAAAGAAAAAAGGCTAGACTGTTGACAAGCAAACATTTTGTACTCTAGAAAAGTGGCTGAGAGTGGAGAAAGCAATCTTGGGCACAGTGTGAAGCAAGATTAAAATCTACATCTCTATTACCCTGAGACAAATCTGTAAAGCCTGGTCTGAGGAACAGAGGGCTTTCAACTTCTCTCATCACTGATTTTACCAGATTGTAGGATGAATGTCTGGTTTTATTTTGTTTTGTTTTTATTTTGTTATGTTTCTTTGAATCAATACCCATTAGTATCTATGTGACTTTGATAAATTGAATCCTATGATATCAGAAAATTATATATTGCTGTCTGCTGCAAGCCCCAAGCCAGGTTTCAGAACACAATATTTTTATATAAATAGTGACAGAGTGGAAACTCAATGCAGACCAACATAGTAGCCTTGATCAGCACAAGGCTACAGAGGGCAATTTTATAGATCAGTCTTAGATAATGAAATACTAATTTTAATAGTTCTTCCATATTTTAAACTGCATATTTATTACTTATATTACATCTAATATTAATTCATGTAGAATCACCAGGCAATATACACTATATATAAAATATAGACATATGTAGACATTTACATGTTATGCCTGCCTATTTTTAGAATTTTTTTCTTTGTATCTGAAAGAACGAAAATTTGGCTTTACAGAACTTACTTTAGAGAGCCTAAAGCAAGAAACCACTTGCAGACATGCCTTCAAAAACTGTGAGTGACTTCCCTGTGCAGTGCTGTTGCACAGTAACTAAGTCCTAAACCGTTCTCTTATTTGAAACTAAAACCTGATTCAGAGAATCATCATAGAATCACAGAATGGTTTGGGTTGGAAGGGATGTCA
This sequence comes from Oreocharis arfaki, assembly GCA_013398015.1. Taxonomy (NCBI): domain Eukaryota; kingdom Metazoa; phylum Chordata; class Aves; order Passeriformes; family Paramythiidae; genus Oreocharis; species Oreocharis arfaki. The sequence continues at coordinate 253,772 of VZRR01005435.1, forward strand.
AAGATCACCTTCTCCATCCTTCTGCTGTGGGCAGGGACACCTTCCACTAGACAGAGTTGCTCAGAGTCCCATTCAAACTGGCCTTGAACACTCCAAGGGATGGGGCATCTGTACCTTCTCCAAGCAACTATATTTTATTTATGTATTCTCCAGTACCAACTGAAGTGGAACAGAATTCTTCTGGATAAATTCTCATTAAGAATTTTCAGCGTTTTTTTTTCAAGGACTGGCATGTGAAAGGAGCTGGTTTCACTGTCTGTTCAGGGCAGTGTAACATGCATAGCTCCTCTGGAGGGGCCAGCCAAGTGATGCTGTGGTTTTGATCTGCCCCACCGACCCAAAAGCGTTCTGCTGCTGCAGGGTGGAGGAAGACCCAATTGAGCCCCTCACTTAGTGCAAGCTCTTTGACTTTCTAACCAGTGTTCTCAGACAAGCTTCTAAGAAGCAATTTTATCTGTAAGATTTGGTCTTCCTCCGACAGAGAATTCTCAGAATGGGGTTGGAAATGCCACAGCACAAAACACATCCTTCTGTTCTGAGGTAATTCACCAAATGCCTTTCTATTACTGTGGTTAACACACTGCCCATCAAGCACAATGCTGCAACACAAGGAGAGATCTTCTGCATGCCAGATTTGAAGAAATCAGAACCTTTTCAGTGCATCTAAAGCAATATTGAAATATAACAAAGTGCCTCACAAGAAGTATCACTTGACACTGAAATATACATGCCTGAAAAATAGGACTGCCTGTAGTAAACAGTTTATGCTACTACACTTTACTTCCCACTCCATTCTTCTGAATGTGTTTGAAGACCACAGACCACATGTCATGCTTCAATTCTTGCACTATTCCTATTAGAAACCAATAATCTAATTTTTTTTGTTGTTGTTTCCACCAAAGAAAAAAAGTGCACCTTCAAAAACAACTATGAGGCTTGGATTCCCAAATCCCAAATGGAAAACTGACCAGGGACCCACAGTTGAGTAAAGCAAAACTGAGCCAGCTCTCAAAGCATAGGCTCATCCACGTGCTCATCTACAGCTCTGATTCCCAGAAGCTGGGATGTGTTTAGTGCATTATCAAAGCAACCTAAGGTGCTGTACCCCTACAGAGATAAATTGCAAGGGCAGAGTACTGTGCTGCTGCAGCTGAACAACACCTGGCTCCTGAACAAGTCAACTGTTGTTTGTCGCCTCCTGTCTGCACCATGCTGTGCTGTGACAACACACAGAGCAGAGCAAAGACTCAGGTAAAGGTCTCAAACATCAGGTAGAATACCAGCACTCTTCTGGTGAGCTGGTGTCAAATATAAAGTACTCCCATGTTTTATTCCAGTATATTGGTGCTAGCAGTCATGAAATTATTTGTACTGATCAAGAGCTCTTCAGATAACACCAAGAGCATGGTCTGCATTTTATCAGTATCACTCAGCGGAGAAGACTGAAAAAGAATCATTGAAGGGACTTCAGTCACTGTGAGCACCAGCCAGGATTTCAAAATTTATTTTCTTAAGAAAACAGAGAGAGTGATATATCTGTAAATTGAGTCAGAAAGTTATCAGAGTGCTTCCTAAAATACTTCTCCAAGGCTTTTCTTCAATATGGGGCAGCTAAGCACATCATTCAGATCACTGTTCATTAAAAAGAGAAAATACTGCATGTGCTGCATAAGGAATTAGATAGCTCTTCATCAGAGGGCTTTGTCTCCAATGAGGATGGTAATATATATGTCAGTAAGGCTGTCAAGCTATCATGTTTTACTATCTGTAGTAGTCATTTGGTTTCTGTCATCAGCTGTTCTTTGTATTCTGGTGTGGAACTGTAGTATGACATTTTTGCATACTGTTAGCATTTAGAATTTTTCACCCTAGGAAATATCCTCGGGGTGATATTTTGCTGCAGGACATCAGCTTTTAAACAGTGATTTTCTGGCTGAGACAAAGGTAGGGAGCAATAAAAAGAGGAAATGGAGACTACTGAGCATATTTTGTGATATACTTGTTGTGTTTATAGTGGCAAATTTCCAAGAACTCCAGCTTGAGCACCCTCAATTTTAACAGTCATTGCTCTATTTTCACCCCAAACTTAAACAATCCCACACATTCAGACACGAAGCATATTTTCTAGAAATACTGTGGCAGGCATCTCTGAGAATTTAGGTTGCAGCCAAAAGCAACTGCAGAAGGTGGTTACCCTGAGTTACACACAGATACACCCTGAGCGTGCAGGGGCCGCAGCAGGATAACAGCTGCCAGCCCTTCCCCTGAGTGAGAGCAGGTGGTGACCTACATAAGAACCATTTCTTGTTGCTTTGGGGTTCATCGATTTCAGTTCTCAGTACTCACAGCTCAAAGCTCAGCTGTGCAGCTAAAACCTGAACCTCCTGTGCTGCAGCACCACGCTAGGATGAACTCCTTCCCTTCCCTCCCGCGGGGAGACCTCACCTGATGGGGAGGTGAGCAGAGAAGGGAATGGGTACCGAAGAAGGCTTAAGGGTGGAATCTGGTGTAATCTAAGGGGCTTGGACACAAAGCTAATGAAATGTAAATTACAATACTGGTTACTGCCTCATAATAATAACAGTGCTACCATAAGCCAGTCACCTGGATTCACTGGAAAGCCTCTAGATCGATAGGTTCAAACAAGCTGCATACTTCTGTGTTCCTAAAACCAAATGCAAGTGTGGATATACTGATAGGAAACTATAAGAGGATAATGCTGAACACAGTCTCCTTGTACAACTCAAGAGCTGATGCAGAATTTAGGTAGCATTTTCAATTAATTTTACTCATCTCTCTATTAAAGCTAAACTAGTTACATTTCCCAGAATTGTCTCTCACCTTCCGTGAAACAAAGTTTTACTGTCTGGTGTTAAGAATATATGTGATTGTTCCTTGATTTTTTAAAATTTGATTTGATTTACCTGCTGTTAGAAATAAAATTATTTTGAATGCAATCTATTTATTTTAAATTTTGGTTTTTACACATCCTCATTGAAGTTTCTTGCACTGCATTGGTGATTGTAACAGTACAGACAATTGTCTGCTGGAAGTTTCCACATAAAACTGCCCCGATGGAAATCTTGTGAAAGAGAACTCAAGAGGTGCAGAAATATAGTGAAATGCAATTAACTCAGTTTTCTGAGTGAATACTTGTGTTTTGTTTTTTTTGTTTTTTTTTAATTTCAAGACTTCTTATTTCTCCACCATTAAGTAAAGTTGTGTGAGAGAAAAACATATTAACAACATCGCCTGTTCTGCCCCAAATATAATTTGAAGAGAACCATTACTTAAGCAAGTTTTACACTCTCTACCAAGCAGAAAGGCTGTAACATCCCTGCGCATTAACACCATTTTTTAAAATAGACAGGCTAAAGGACTGTATGGATTCATATTAAAAAGTTGTGAATTTTTTGAATACAGATAAGCTTTTGCAGTTGTCACAATGCTTTGCAGAGGTAAGACTTCATCACTTTCAGCTGTTTACTGAAGACTAGAATCTGCTGATAAACTGCAGACTTATGTAATACCCAGTCTAGCAGCACTTCATATTATATTTAACAGACAAGATCAAATTGCTGCAGAGTTAATGTTAGCAAGAAAACAGAACAGTTTATGACGTAAATAGATGTGATGCCTGAAGCTGCTCCTTCCACTAATTTATACTCCTACTCAGCTTGCAATATAATCTGTTGTAGGATAAACACACATCAGCACTAAGTGTGATGTGCTTATCGGTGCTGGTGAGAAATTCTTACATTCAAAGGTACAGATAAATTTTCTCACATAACAGGACTCCAATATGAGAAAATAAATTCTCGTTTCACAAATGTTGAATATACAGCAAATATCACCTTCCCTGAAATACAGGAATTTATATTCTGGATTTAAGTGTAATATGCTTTGAAATGAAATTTGATGTCTTATATCATTAGTATGAGTGTTCTTATTAATTATATACCCCACAAAAAGTGTGCGTTTGCCAAAGAAATTAATTAACCCTATTCAAGGCTGGAATAGTCACAGAACTACCATTTTTTCAGTGTACCATCCAGAAAGCAAATACAAGGTAGAGGAGGTAATATGATAAAGCAGTGATGCTCCTTTAAGACAGTACTTAATTTTAACATTACTTACAGAATGACCATAGTCTACGAAAAAATAAACAGCATTTTCAAGGATTTTGCATGACATTTGGAACACAACAAATGCTATAATTATTTTGCATCAACAGTTCAACCTGACAGATCAATATTAAGAAATGTTTCAGAATTATCCTCCGCTTTCTTAAAGCAGTTACTAAAGCTTGGATCCAAGCATCATAGGTGCTAAAATATAAGGCTGGAAAGACTGTATCATTTTCCGCAAATTAATTTTTTTTTTCTAAAGCTACAGAAGTGAAATGTTAGATTTTAAATAACTATTTTCCTGTTACAGATCTTAAATGAACAGTAATCAACTAAATGCCATCTTTCCCAAAACCACTGGACAATTTTACAGTCATGTCCAACATGATGGCTATATTAGGAGTTAACGTGTCCATTTTGAAACTGATCTTATTAAACATTTTAGAGTTCATAGCTGTCTCTGGGTGTATTTATGGTATATTGCTCCTTTGTGCAAAAAATAAAATGAAAATCTGAGTGCTTGATATGAAGGAGCACTGGAAGGCTTTGTATTTACTTCAGGCAAACTATGAATGAGCAACAGCACAAGTTCATATTGACCTTACCTGATCTACTAATTGCGAGTAGAGATCATAGCAGTTATCAAAAATGTATTTATAAGTTGAGTCCAGGCAGGCTCTTACACAGTCTTTCACCACAGTACTGGCTCGAGGTGGGCTCTGCAATTCCAGGACCTAATAAAATATTTCATAAATAGTAGAATGTCAGAATTAGATTGAACAGAAAAACTCCAAGTGTTGAATGTAGTTCTGTTACACAGGATGAAAAGTGTTGAAATAAAGCAATGATAAAAATAATTAAAATTGTGTTGAATTAAGGTGGACTTAGTTCAAAGATACATTAAAACATGTGCTTAAGCAAGTAGATTTTATCACTAAGTTTTATTTGAATTAAAATATTTATATGATGAAAGAGGAATGTGTGCTCAAGAGTTTACATCTTTACATCTTAGGGTTTACATCTTAGAAGTTCTTTGATTACTCATATTACAAAAAAAACATATAATTATGTGCTTTCCTCTGAATATCAGCCAAATAGCAGTTATTTATTTAAAGCAAAGGGTTCATCTTTTTACTCCATTTCAGGATACAGTAATTCAAACTTTAACTTAATGGATTATTTTAGTTCTCTTTATGTAGTGCCTAATGCAATGGAATCACATGCTATTACAACAGAGGTTGCTTTGTGTTTCTCTTTTTTCATTCAGTAATATTAACGTGCACCATTCCATTCCAAAAATACTTCCATGCTTGACCACTTAGATCTCAACCTTTGGAGTGACTGAGACAAATAGTTAACAGACCTATTTTGCTGTTTGACTTGTGACTTTACTGTATCACTAGGAAACCATGATCCTGTATGACTCCTAAGGAGTTCAGCTAAGTTTGCTTTATGTGACTTGGCTTTAATTAAAAATTAGTAAATTTTTTGTTTCCTTCAAGAAATTTATTTGTGCAAGTAAAGGACAATACCTTCATCCGAAAAAAAGTAATGCTGGTAAGCAGGTCCACAGTTGATTTCAGATCTTGGAGTCTTTCAGAATTGCTGGCAGGAAAATTATCCTGGTGAATCAGGGAAAGAAGAATCATGCAAAATTTGAGTTACAAGTAAAATCCTTAAACAACTAGTCAAAAACCCACTAAGGAAACATAAGGTGCTGCTTGGAAGGATTAGAGATGTTCATGTTACTTGAATTCTGGCTGTGAGGTAGTTAATGATGAGCATCCCTTGGACATGAGTAAGAACACCTCTGAAAATGCTCCTGCATAATATGAATAATATCACTTGTTAATATGAATAATTCAAAATACTGTGATATTTCCAAAACATGAACGGAGGGAAAATATTACAAAAATTCTGGAAACTGTTGCTAATGAAAATAATTTATGCGTTTTCCATGGCACGTACATCACTTGTAGGCATAAATGCAGTAGTAAGCTTCATGCAGAAATAATAAATTTTTCCATGATCTCTGGTTTAACAGACTGATGAGAAGTAGTTATTGAAAAAACTTCCTACTAATGAAACATCAGCCGCATGCTACAATACTGTCTGGATAGCATTCTTCAAAATGAAAAGATCTAAGGATGAACATATCTGCTGCATGAAGGATATGGTCTTAAAAACTAAGTATGTGCAACTTCTGGTCCCTCTAACACCTTGGGATTCTTTTAAATATTCCCCTCCTCCTCCAGCTTTAGAGAGCAGGCTAGATGAACAGAGCAACCCTTGATTTGGAGGCTGCCATTCCTAGAAGCTGGAAGGAGAGCCACAGGTGATGAAGCCCTAACTTAGGTATTGTCCAAAAGTTTCATGATCCAGTGGACTGGAGAAGGAGAGGGAGTTCAGGACCACAAGGTAACTGGCAGGTACCCAGTGCACGCTTTCCTGAAAGGTTGGATTCGGAGCTTGCCTCAGTGGAAGGAGATTCCATGAGGCAGAAGTGAAATGGGAATTCCTACCACAGAAAATTGAGGAGACAAGACTCTTTCAACATTACCAGGATCTTAGCATGCAAGTTGTAGCAAAGATAGTCTCTCAGAAAAAAAGGTATCTGCACTTTGCACTACCTGAAGGTAATTCCCAGATGACTTAACCTAATCAACTTAAGACTAGTTATAGACCAATTTAACCAAACTTGCTAAACACTACTCTTTCTAAATATGTGCTTATCCCTTGACCCACTCTCAGCTTTGGAAAGAAAATACTAAGTTTTTTTGTTTTTGTCAAACTGGAAAAATATTGATGTTAAACAGCTTCAATTCTGTAAATTTTTGTTCCAAAGGACTGGGGGTTCACGTTGACTCTAAATAGAATGTTCTACATACCCTGTATTTAGATAAATCTATCCTCAGAGAATTGTGCAATTGATCCAGCAGCTTTATGAACTTTTCTCTCTGTAAAAAGAAAAAAAGAGTATGTTACACTAGAATTTGCAGGTTCCTGTAATGGCTGGGGTTTTAGACTGCTTCTTTCCACCCTGAACTTACCTGAACATCAATTTGTTTTCCATTATTTCATATACAAGTGATGGTCTGAAATACCTGTGTTTCAAGGATAAGTAATGCATCTTCTTTCACTTTACTTTTCCTTTCTATCCTATATTGTGATTTACCTGGTATGCATTAAACACTGTGCAGCTGTGCAATACATTAGTGAGGTCACAAAGATTTTGCAATATAACATTTTTCTGTCTTGTATTTGCCTTACAGTTGATTAAACTCTTGAAGAAAGCTCCTCCCCCTCCCTTTAATAAGTAAGAAATGATGCTCATTTACAACAGAATTTGGTGCAAAAGTATGACTAAAAATTATACTCCTGAAAGAGCGGCTTTTGTAGGAGTAAGTTAAGTAATACTAACAACATTCAATTACATTTTTTCCTTTCAAATGTGAAGATTAACTTGTTATCTTGATAGTTGTAGGAGCAGTGAAAGTATTTTGCTGTGAGATTTCCAGCTGAGTTGTGCCATTCTCAAGTAATACTAATGAGAGTTTCTAATTACCATGTTAGAAAATATTCCATAGTCTACTGCACAAAACTGTGCAAAATCTTCTCAGCCTATGTGAAAACAGCAGACTTCTGGAAGAAGCAGGAGCTGACAGCTGATAGCTCTCAGGATCAGGTGATCGTACCTGAACCATCCCTCAAACATGATGATCAGTAATTTGAAAATAGAGTCTTTGTGCACTGTCTCTCATCAGTGGAGTTCTAACCTACACCAAACCCCACTAATTTGGCACAGTTCCCTTAAGCGATCGATCAGAAGGGAACTTTTTTGTCATGCTATAAATCTGTACTGAAATATTCAGTCAGCCAAATCATTCCCAGCTGTAGCCTGAGGACTTGAATTTGAGATGTTCTTTTTGATGAATGATGTGCAGCCATTCACTAACAAATGCCTTTTGACCCAGGAGAGAAGAATAATCTAATATTTTGCCTATAAGTCAATTGTTTGGAAAAAGAGCTCCAAATCTCTGTTAGTGATGCCTACTACTCTTTTTCCATCCATCTGCTGAGCTATGAATTGGATTGGAATTGCGTCAAAGGCAAACTGGCATTAACATCAGAGAAAGGACTTAATCTCTGCTCAGTCTGAGGACAAAAGTAGTTCTGATCATCAGAAAAATGGAAAAAAGGATAAAAAAAAAACAGAAAAACCATTCTAAATTTCAAAAGTTGCATCAAAGTCAAAGGTCTAACAAAGCTTGTATATTGAAAGAGAAGATTTGTTTCAACAAAGATATTAAGTAATTCTTGGCTTACTCATCGAAATTTATAATTCTGTATTTTGTCTTGAAAATCTAAAATTCATAGTGCCTCTATTATTTTAATACTGGCAAAGAGTACCAGTGCCTCTAACACTACTTGAAATAAAATTTGAAATTTTAATTTGTATTTAATAAATTTTAATTATGATTAATATTTTATTTCATGTCAGTAAATAGTACTTTATGAAAACCATTACATCAAATATACCTTTGATATCAGCCCTAAAAATAAAAGCCCTACTAAAAAAAAAAAAAAAAAAAAGAAANATGCATTTTTCAGCATAAGATTGCGTTTATACTCTCTGTATCATGTGTAATACCAGAGCTATAAAGGCAACGGCTTTGAATTATTGCTCTCCCTTCCTGCTCTCAATTTCCTGTGAGAGTAGGTGAAGAAATCAGAATAAGGAGTGAATATATATATTTATTTGTTATCATGTTCAAAGACTAGGAAGTCCATGCTGTGAGATACCTACCCACAGAAGAAAATCTAGCAATAACAAATGAAGTATTACTGCATCCTGAAGTGCTTCTATTCCTCCTAAAATTCCTGATACCTAAATCCAGGACTTGGACAATGTACCACCAAATATAAGAGAGAGTCCATTATTATGGATTCTTGTGAGAAGAGCAGCACTTATGGCTACATCCATTAAATTAATATGAGTTCACTGATGACACAGCCCAAGAAAGGAACTGCATCTCATACTTAGTGTATTGCAGTTCGTAAGCTCCGCTGCAATAAAACAAAAACCTGATGGAGATTTTAGTACTTCAAATGTGTGCCAGTGCCTTCTACCCTCTATGCCGCGCAAGGAACTGAGCAGCATCTTCTCTGACTTTTATAATGACAGATTTTAAAGACGTGGGGTAAAATTTTCAAAAGCTTGTTTCAAACAACAACCCTCACTCTTTAAAATGAGCAATTAAAAAAAAAAATGTTGAAGGTAGACGTTTATATGGAACATACTAGAAAAAAAACAGGACTAGAACTCTATTAATAAAGAAAATCTACTTACCCCAAAGTTAGTAGCAGCAAAGCGATCTGAAGCAGATACATTAGTTGCTGCTGTCGTATGAGCATAGAAAGCATTTATATTGGCCAACAACGTACTCATAACTGCTGGAACACCAGGGCACATGTATTTAGAAGACAGACAGGAAAAGTGCCTGCAATTCAAACAAAGCAACAGTTAAAGATTGCAAAGAACCTGCTTCTTCTCCCACTACAATTTCTTTTTAACTCCAATGGTGTAACTTTCAAGCTACCTCATGGAAAATTGTGCAGATGCATATGAGGAAAATCCAGACATGTCTGATGTAATTCCCACTTGTTGCACACTGATATTGTCAAACTGGCCACATTATATTCACATTCAGTTCTTACTCTGTTAATCCTAAACACAAAAACACGACTTAACTATTTTAATTGCTATTAAGCAGAACATTCATTATATTAAAGATACCCTAAAAATCAAACTCATCATCATAGAAAGTCCCAGACATCTATAGTGGAAAAAGATTTATTTGTTGCCAACAAAATGACTCAAACCAGCATTTTAGTGTGGCTTTTATTTTAGGCTCCATAATTAATGAAAGGTGAGGCATCAAGCAGATTCTGGGTTCACCTTGATTTGAATTAGGCCATAACTGAAACTGTTCCACTTCGACCCAGGCCAGTAAAATTTAGGTAATCAGTCTATTAAACCCAAAGCACTCAAAACCAGGGGTGCAGTGTAGCAGCACTGTTTACTTGTTTAACAAAACAGGAGGTGCCTGCTGGTAGCATACAAAGAACTTATAACACAACAGCATATGAGAGGTACAAATGAATGACAGACCTGACACATGAGGAGAGTGAAAATCATCACTGCAAACATAAATTCCTAATTTCAAGATTTATAGTTAGGCAGGACCAGGAAAGAGATAAAAGGATAAAGACTACATGTACACAAATAGGAAAGAGAATGAGGGGGATTAGGAAAAGATGGTGGTGAAAATGGGTGTACAGTCAAACAGAAGAGGATTAAGAAACTCCAGTCTCTGTATGACTGAAGGTCCTGATTTGGCCAAATGCTCCTCTTAGCTGGATTCTCTGGCTCCTCTCTCCTGTTCCTCCTCAGGAGCATAAGGCAGAGCAGTGTGCTGGGCCTGAACCACCTGGGCACTAATGCCCTTCCAAGAAAAAAAATTAACACAAGGTACAATTGAACTCTCCTGCTGAACTTAAGCCAAGTACCCTCAACTGTTGTCACTGCCCAAATCATCTTCCAAGAGATCATTCAAGATTATTTTCCTGTAAGGGAAATCATTAAGTGCTATTATCTGCATTTTACAGAACTGAGAGAAACTGCTCAAAACTACACAGCAAACCAATCCCATGGGCCAGGACTAGAACCCAGCATTCCCAGCTACATGCTCATGGAATAGTGCTACCAAGCCTTTAATTCATTGCCAGTATTTTCAAGAAGTGCTTCTGAATACTACAATGTGAATTCAACAAAAGAACATAGTTCTCTACCCCCTAGAAAATCTTCCATTATAAGTCACATGTTTTCAGTCACGTAGAAGAATAATACTTTCCTTTGTAATAAAATACAATAGTGATGTCAGGTGGTTCTCACCAACAAAGGTAACCTTTAATAGAAATATCTCCTTGTCTAAGATTAAGTTTGAGAAATATATATAGGGATGATCAGAACCAGTTTTCAAAAAACTGACAACAAAGTAATTAATACTTTTACTGATGACCTTTAATTTCCAAAAAACTTTTAGTGGACCTAAAGGTCTTTAGTGCACGAGTAACACCAACCTGGAGATAAAAAGGCACTAATAATCTCACTAGCCTTAGAGTCATACCTGTAACATACACTCCGCAGAGGGAGGAGCAGGCAAAAGGAGCAATTGTCTCAACTGCCTCCAGGGAACATGACAGACAACGGAAAAATCGTCTGCGTCAACATTTTAAGGTGTCTTCTGCAGGTTCTTCTGACCATTCACAATGTGTTACTCATAATCTGTGCCAAGTTATCTTGAAAATAGACCCAAATTGTACCAATTTTTCATAAGGAAAATTTAAACCTATTGGTATAATTTACACCCTTATTGTATCACTGCACTGTTTCACTTGTAATGCGGTAGCGAAAATTATGATAAAGCATCTGTGACAGGGTTTTTTTTCTCTCCATCATTTAATTAAAATCTCTAATGTTCACAGAACCTATTAAGCACACAATATGGGTCACGATTCTGAGAGTGCTGATAACTCAGGCTATCAGCCACCTGCAAGCTACCTGGCTTCCTTCTGCTTGCTAAAATGAATAAATCAAAGTAAACCCATCCTTGTTTTTGCAGGTCTTTGGAAACAGGATCCAATAGCATGAGTTATTAACAATTTCTAGTGGGCACATGATGTCACAGCAGCCATTGCTAAGTCTCACACATTTTAGAGCAATATTGCACTGCTTAAGCTACAGCGCTGTCTGAAACCAGGCCTGCTTGCTCCAACTTCCTCACTATGCAATTTCCTGTCCAACAGGCAGTGCCTGGGATTCTTCCAATATGTCTGCTAGCATGAATTAGCAAAGAAAAAGTCTAATTGATGTGCTGTACTCATCAGTAAGCAAATGCTATCAATAAAAAATTAGTTTAATGGGCAATTTATGTGCTTTTTGCAGTGCTGCCACATTAATTGAAAACTAGCAGGAGAACAAGATGACATAGTTAGTGCCCATTAACCTGCTGGAATGAGAGCTGTGTTGCTGATTGAGAATCATTAGGTTCTACCTGTGGTGACTCTTGCCAGTAAGAAGCAAAGATCTTAATAGAGCTTTTATTGCACTTGACTCTATCACACAGTAAATTCAGGTTGCTGATATTATGTGTAATTTCAGTGTCTAGTCAAACACTGTTTCAATACGTGCTTGGATTTTTGCCTTCTAAAGAGAAATAAATCATGTTGAAAGAAGAATCAGAAGAAAACAGTAACTTTTTCTTGTCGGCAGAGTGGTGGCTTAATTTATCTAGGTAAATAAAGTTCCAGTAAGATTCCCTCTAGATGTTGAATTTACAACATAAATTGCCATCAATCACCACAGTCATCAAAATAAAGGCCAGCTGCATCATTGTGCTGTTTTTCTACTTTTTCTTCCTGTTTTCTGTGATACCTATTTTCTTCCCTATCATCTCACACATCTATGCTCATACTTCTGGGAGCTTTGTGTACCATTCATGTGGGTAACAGTGTCTATCTGGCTGCTATCAATCACACACACACACACACACAAAAGAAATTACCATCTGAACCACGTAAGAATGGCTGAAATTGTCTCACTTTTCCTTCCCTAATACAGACTCCATGAGGAGTGGAAGAACAAAATAATTGTAAGAAAGAAGAGTGGATTATGTAACCTATACAGTCAAGACTTCAAAGAGCTGCAATTACTGCAACAGCAGCAGTCTTTTTGTTGTGTTTTGGTTTGGGTCAATAGTTGTTTTTCTATTCACGTGAATTCCACATCTGGTAACTTAGAGCAGATTTCCTTGCTCAGGAAATTACAACTGCTCAGTGCAGTTGTAATCTGCATCTTGAGAGTAAGACACCCCTTCTAAATCGGCATCTTTAGGGAAAAAAAGTGTCTACATTTATCTCATAAAAACTTGGATGCTTCTATCTCCAGCAAGAGGTGCAACCACACCTGAATTCATCCTCTTTCTAAGTTCAGGGAGAAAGGTCTCACTGGGGACAGTGACTAGAGCAGACAGGTAACCACCTGTGTGATATCTTCTGGGCAGACACCCACTTTCCAGTGTGAGTATACTCACTGTATTTAGAAAATCTAGGCTGTATTTTAAAAATATTATTTCTGTGTTCTAAAAGAATAGATACAAATAATTATTGAGAGCCAGAAAGAAATCTTCAGGGTTTATTAAGGGGATCATAGAGGACAAAGGCATCATCGTGCACCAGAAAAGATAGACAAGTGGGATTGTTTATTGCTGTAGTGGAACAGGATTCCAAACCATTTTAGACAGGGGTACTTCAGGGAACTTCATCAGGTTTATGTTGCGTAGAAATGCAGAAAGGCATATGTTCCTACTCCAGCATATGCCACCTATCCATATTTAAAAGGGTCAAGACTGACTATCACTAACTGGCACTGAAACTTTATATAAAACACAAATAGAACACTAAAAGTTACATTCAGGCAAAATGAACACTTCATTAGCAAATCCTGAAATCCACATAGCCTGATGAAGTGCAGATGCTCTCTGGGGTCTGGATCATGGGGTATTAAAGCATAGTCAGTTTCGCATTTACAAACAAAAACATTTTAACTTGCAGTGTTATCATGAGACATGCAGTAGAAGTACTCTGCAACTAGATTCTCAAGCAAAAATTGCTTACACAGTACTCCTCTGGGCAAAGTGATTACATTCAAATTCTCTCTCATACAGTAGAAAATTGCTTTTGTTTTAGTATGAGACCTTTGTTACCAAATGCAATCTGATAATTCTATTTCCCAAATCTAGAAGCCATATATTTTCTTCCAGCCACTAAAATTGTTCCAGAAGAAACAGGTAATCTCATAAAAAGAAATAAAACCAACAGATAATTGTCCAAAAGAAAATTCCTCATGACAAATAGACTCAGTCTCTTCACTACTCTTCTCCCCAAAGTCTGAACGCTCTGAGGTGTGTCTGCTATGAATCAGCAAAACAACGTACATATTCTTCTCCAAGTATTACTTGAGATTACATTCATCACTGATTTTATTCTTAACTTATACAGGCTGGGGCCTTCCCCTCAAACAGGCAGTGCTCATTATTGACATGTGATATTCTAAATATAAAAGGATGTGGGTATGGGGAAAATGAAATCTTAGCTTTTATTTCTTGTGACTACCAATATTGAATCCACTTTCTTATTACTTCTGCCTTCAGATACCTGGTTTGCAGTCATCAACATCAAGGAAATTTAGAGGAAAAGGTATAGAAGAAAGCAAGAACAAAAAAAGGACAAGAAAAAATAGGTCATTTAACTTGAAATGGCTTGGTCAGAATTTTTGAGTAAGGACTCCTGAAAAATGTGTTGGAGTATTTGCCCAGCTCCATGTTAATTCCTTTTCATGAATAGCTGTACATTATGTTATTTACTGAGAAAAAAATAAAGCATAGTCTTTAGATAAAAATATAACCTATCAATTTCTGCCACTTTTAAGCAAAAAAACTTCATATACTCACATCAATTATATTGCTATTTTTGCAATGCTGACTGGCAACATCTGAATTTCTAAAACCAGTTTCAAACTTTTTCTGGAAAATTTTGCAGTACTTGAATACATCAAGAGATGGAGTAAAACAACCTTCAAAATAATTTTACAGTTAAGGTTGTCTGTCAAAAATACAGCCATGTTGTATTGGGGCTACAGTTAAGAAAAACCAAACGTTATATCAGCCCTTTATTTCTTATGCAAATTGCCAATAACAGCCCTACTTTGGCATTAATAGCTCATAAGAATTCATTTCTGGTCAAACCCTGAATTCACTTTGACACAGCATGAACAACTCTATCACTAACATTTTGGTAAATATGCCATAACATTTTAAATCAACTTAAAATACTACAATACCTTGCTAAGTTAATAAATGACATAACTTAATCACACATGGCTCAAGAGAAACTAAACATGAAAACACAAATATTCCTGAAAGTCAACACATGAATTCCTCCATATGTAGTTTAGGTACAGAACAGAGGAACTCTCAAGTTTCAATAATTATTCTGTGCAATGCTGTGTAAATTCCTTGAAAAACGTGTATATTACAAAATACATCCTCTACCCTTCTGTTAGATGAACAACAGAATAATTCACAGACAGCTATATAAAGTGAAAGACAAGCTCAGTGCAATAGCAGGTGGTGTCATTATATCCTGCAATAAAAAGAAAACTCCACATTTTTATGTACCTTCATACTTGTCATAAGACTTTTCTTTTTAGGAGGTAAAGAGATGCAAAAAAATGAGAGATGTTCTGTTTCAAAATTTCATACTTTCAGGTTTCTATAAGGTACAAAGTCTGTATTTTTTTATTTAGAGGACTCGTTTGGAGTCCCCTGCTTTTCTACAGCTCCAGCAGAACATAGCCCTTTCCACCAGAAAACTTTTTGCTGGATAAATTGAGAATACATGATGGATCTCCCCTGTCTCCAGACCTCTGAGCTACATGGTGCTGTGTTCTTAAGGCGTTCAAACAGCTACTTCAGAATGGACAGTGTAGAAATAGGTCTTGGTATTGTTAAAAACTATTTCCACACATTATTTATATATACTATAGAAGCTCACTGTGGCCATTGCTGTTGTTCCATAATTTCTGTAGTCCTGGAAAAGAGTACAGAGCTTGTGAAACCCTGCTCTACCATCCCAGTCACATCTGGAACACTGGAAGTCTTCCTGAACCTTGCTACATATCAGTATCATAAGGATTAAGGAATGCATTAGTAATACCAGTAACAGCTTAAAAAACGCTTACATCTTAATTCCACTGCAGATGAGAAGCACTTCAATTAGAATCAGATGGACAGAAACAATAACAAGAATTTAAAGTCAGGAATTGAAGAGAAACGGAGAATGAAATCGCGAAGGCTTGAAATTCGTTACTTCCCTCAGACCCACGGCTGACAGCAAAGCAGAAAGCCAGCCATGACAATACTCACGTCATAGCTTGGTAAATATATTCAATTCCATAGCGCATGGCAAATTCATCCACAATTTCCTGTGCAGCATCATCAAAGTACACCTTCCAGGCCTCATCGCCTTTCACTTCGGGGATTTTCACCACACCGTTAGATTTAACTTCCGTCAAGTAATGGAAGAGATTCTAAACGTAAGAAATATTTCAAATTGTAAATTTTGGCTTTTAAGTAGCATTCTGAAAATATATACTACATATAGTCATCAATATATTAATTGTTAGTCTGTTTTTTAATTGCTTATTTTTCTGAAGACTGGCTCAAACTAGTTCAGCAGACTTATGATTCAGCACATTGTATCTCCTTGATACACAGTCCTGCCAGTTAACTGGCACAGAAAGCCTGCAACATAAAACAGTGCAGAGACTTCTCTTTTATATGCCCTTGTTAATGAACGAAATCGTGATGTTGTCAGAGTACTTCAATTTTAATTGGATCTGTGACCAATAAATTTCAAATTCATTATTTAAGAATTTATGTTCCAGGGAGCTAACAGAAACACTGCAGATGCCTCTCATTGTGCACGGTGTGCAATAGTTTAGGTTTAGTAACCTTGGGAGCAAAGCTAGGATTTGACATCCATGGCACAGAATGCTTCTCAGATCGCCTAGCTCCCTAAGTATCCACAAACTAAACAGCACATTTTATTTCCTATTTTCAATGATTGAACGAAACCTCAAAACTTTGAAATACTTGGTTTTGCTAATTAGCCCACAACTGTCTCTTGGATTATCTTAAAGCATTTGAATGTTGTCATTTACTTCATAGGTCCAACATTTGCAATTTCAGGTCAAAATCTATCCACACAAATGCCCTAAATATTCGATTTTATAAACGGGGAACCATGGGATTTTGTGGCTACACGCTAGTGGTGAACTTCCAGCCTAATCTTAGCTATCAGCTTTCAGAGTAGAATTTTTACATGGAGCACTATCTGAAGGAAGTGCAGCCAATAACAAACAAAATCTTGCAGGAGACACACTGATTTATCAGTGATGATTTTTTTTCAATATTAACAAAAGCAAACTAGATGAAAGGAAAATTAAATTTCGTATTGTCTGTGCTTCTCCTTTTTCTCACTCTACATAACACAAATTACTGTAAAAGAAAAGAAATCCTTTGCGGTATATTTCTGCAACAAATAGAAATGTTTGTATATTCCCGATGTTAGCAATCATGTCTGGAGCATCAAAGCGCTAAATCAAAATACAGTACTGGGAGAGTTTATCTGGCTCGACCTCTTTTTATAACACCCCCTGGCAGGAATGATCTGTTGGCCTTTGCCTCTGAACGTGATATTTCATCAGCAATACAGAATGGGAAATCTAAAATAAACTTGTCCTGAAGTACAGCAGCAGTTTCAGTGCTCTAATGTTCTGTAGCCTTTTTTCTTATCCATGCAAGAACTGAACAGTAATTTCCATCTGGTATACTGTAACTTCTCCAACATACCTCATGTAGACAGGTGTACTGCACGTGATAGGGAGCAACCTTCTCCTCTCCTTCAATTTCAACATTGATTTTCAGTCTAATGGCACCAGAGACAGCCGATTTATCTGTTCGCTTTTCTGAAGAGTGGAAAAATAATACATTAGTAACTACCAGGAACACATGTATATCATATGAAAAGCTTTCATAAATCATTCTAGTCTAATGTTCCTAAAGCCAGAGAGTCCTGCTGTTGAAAACAAGAATGTTTTTTGGTACCTCTCACACGGTTCAGGCCATGAAATAGAATACCTAACTACGAAGTGAAGAATCTTTCTTATTTCATCTCTCATATTCAAACAAGTCTGCACAGCAATTTATTTATTGCTTTCCCCTTTACAACTGAAATAATTGTAATTTTCTACCTGATATCTGTACTAACTATTATTATTTTCCTTTAGTTATGAAGGCTTTAGCAACAACCTGGACTACTCTGTCTGATTCTGAGGGTGCTCACCAAAGCTGCTCTATCACTTTCCTTCCTCTGCTGCACAGGCGATAGAAAATCTAAGGAAAGACTCGTGGGTCAAGAGGAGGACACTGGAGAGATCACTCACCAATTACTTCCATGGCCAAACCCAGACATGACTTGGGGAAAGATTAATTTGTTACCAGTAAAATCAGAGTAGGATAATGAAAAATAAACCCAAATCTTAAAACACAACTTCCCCATACCCCTTCCTTCTTCTCAGGTTTACTTCACTCCTGATTTTCACTACCTCTTCCCTGGCAGTGGCACAGGTGGATGGAGATTGGGGGTTGTATCTTTCATTTTCATATCAACCCATAATGTTTAGTATTTTAAGTCATATACTGGTACAAAAGCTAAGTATTTTGAAGTCACAAAGTTAAAGACAGTAAGATTCTACTTAAATTTGTTTTAAAAAATCAGTAAGAATCATACCTAAATTATACCATACATCCATTTCTCCACTCAGTGTTCTTACTTCAATGATTGTTTGCCCAAGGAAGTCATCTGATTCCTTTTTGAAATGCTGTTTTACTCTAGATTTGATATCATCATCTTCATCCCATACTCTCACTTTTATTCTATCTGTAGAGTTATGACATTCACTGGAAAAACAAAAATAAAACAAAAAAAGTGAGCAATACATAAACAACATTACTCTGTACTGCTGTCTAATTCATTGAACTGTGTTTCCACACACTTGCATCAAATGTCAAAGCACAAACAGCCTGCAACATCCAGAGGAATACAAGGCCATCCCACACTGCCAGAGACAAAATTACAATTACTATATATATATGAGAATTAGTATATATACAGAGAGAATAACTTGATTGAATTATATATACATAAAGATTTTATTTAAGAATCTCAATAACTGCTCATTAAAATTGTTAATTTAATTGCATACTTCTTGACACTATTATTTAACAAATATCTTAGGAAAGATACAGTTAGGTCAGGTTTATTTGTTAGGAATGCTAAGTAGTACATACAGTAAACTACCAAAGTAGTAGTCTGGAATAATACAAAAAGCAAGAAAAAAATTAAAGAATATTTCCAATGTGTGTCAGGAAGCTTTTGTTAAAAACCAAGAAGTATGCACAAACACCCCAGAAAGACAAAAAAGGCCATCAGAAAAACCCAGGAAATTAAGTAGTTTCTTTTTTAAAAAGATACATTAATGTTCTTCAAGACCTCCACTCCCTGGTAAGGAGAAGGAGTAGGGACCATGCCATGCTCTAAAAAATTTCTTGCACACTTAAGTGGCTTACTAACCCCTCCTGGGTTGAGCGGATTTGAGAAACTGCGGGATGTGTGAGGGAATGAGGCGGCTTCAGTTGCAATCTGCACAGTACACAGGGGATAAAAATTTTTACTCCCAGCTGCATCCTGCATGTATTTGCACAGAAATGGAAAAGAAACTCTATTACTGCTTATTCCTCTAAGGCACAACGAGGACTCTTTACTATTCGTTAGTGATGGCTTTTGATGACTTGATTGGAATATCCTAACACTGCCTGCAGAGTGTGTTAGTGAAAAACTTTCTGCTGACGTTTGACTAGTACAGAGCTGGCATCAGTTAAATCCATGCCATACTCGCGCATCCATACTAAGTATGTTTTTAATAGCCATTCACTAGTGCTACAAAGATGTTGCCCTGGTTTTTCACTGCATGCCTTGTTCACGTTAGCAGTGAAGGACTTTCTCATAAGTTGTAAGATAAACAATGCCCATGTTTTTGTAACTAATCTTTTCTAGGCTGTACTTTTAGAATTGTTTTGCATTCCTTCTCCAGAGGCAGGTCATGGACTGAATCTACATCCTATCAATTTGGAGAGGCTTAACCTCTTCATCCAATTGTTGATTGTCTGTACATATGTATATAAGTGTGAGAATAAACGAGGGCCAGGCTTTTTGCCCGTTGGCCCGAGACCTTGGCGTGTGTATGAAACCTGCGTCCATGCCTGATTACTAGTGTTGATCTGCAACACAAAAATATTTTATATATTACATATTTTTTTTATCTTTAAACATGGCTTTAAAGTGTAGCAGCAAATTTTCATCTTCAGCAGCGCCTTAGTTTGACATTTGACTAAGAGTTTTTCCTTGAATTCTATTCTAAGCACTATCCCTGCTCAGTGATCTGTCTCTGTTTCCAGTGTTAAAACAGTAACACTCCAACTTATCTTCCAACCAGCACCCCTCAGGGGTATTTCTAAGAATTAACTAGTGGTGGTAATGGGCTTCAGAAGTATGAAGTGCTGTAAATGGTATTATTACCATCAAGGCCAATCAGACACTAAAAATGGCATGCACAGCTTTTACTCTGCCACACTGTGACATTATTCAGTACCACAAAAATCCTTGTGTCTGTCTGTATCCCAGATTCTAACTTTGCAGATAATTCTGGTAATTAAAATGCATATTGTTCTGTGATTATCAAAACTACTAAAGTGCAGTTTCCTTTTGTCTTTATGACTGGCTTCCCTGACACCCAACAAACCACAATCACCTACTAAATCTTCTCCCATCATTGGGGTTTTTGTAAATCACCACTTCATGTGAACTCCTGGTGTCTGTTATGGGGTGAGCTCATACTGAGAACACTGCTAGGATCTCATCTCTCTCTGACCACATATTTTCACAGAACAAGAAACCAGGCAAACTGTGAAATTTCTCTGACTGATCACAAAATTCAAAAGCTATTGGCAAGGACATACAAAACATAAGAAGATACAAATGGATCAAATAAACATTGCTGCTTTAAGGATCTAGGCTAAACACAGAAACCATTTAATTTTCCTGAAATGTAGCTCCAAGTTACTGCTTAACATCGCTAGAATCCTGAATTGCACTGAGCTGTGTACCCAACAGAAACATTTGACAGGGGATTCTCATGGCGACATAGGGAGATCTGTCCCTGGTGAGGTATTTATGTGACCCTCATCACCATACCTGTGCTTTTAATAGAAATCTTATTCCTGCTTTAATTCTCTGGCAGATGCTGCATATAAAAAGTCATTGTGTACTTCAGCACAAACACCATATTTTTATTCTGCTGAGACAACGTGAATTTCCCTTTGACATACGCTTAGCTGATTAAGAAATATTTATTCAGATGGTCAGGATGACTGTACTATTCCCTGATATCCTCAGCTGTCTTCAAAACCCTTTTCTCCTTTAACCTTAGGTTAGTGAAACCTGGCACAAGCCATGTGTTAAC
The DNA here is from genome assembly GCA_013398015.1 of Oreocharis arfaki. Taxonomy (NCBI): domain Eukaryota; kingdom Metazoa; phylum Chordata; class Aves; order Passeriformes; family Paramythiidae; genus Oreocharis; species Oreocharis arfaki. The sequence goes on from VZRR01005435.1 coordinate 275,165, forward strand.
TCATGTTCATCTTTGTGTCAAAACTTTAGCACAGAGTCAGCTCTGCTGCGTTTGTAATTTTCCTGTGCCAAGACCACAAAAATAGCATGGATTTGTGTTTCAAAAACTGAAGAGTGGATGTACAAGTATTTCTCCTGGCCTGCCCTGTGGCAGTGTGACTGCAGGGAGATTTACTGCTAAAGTTACAGAGCAGTCTCTGAATGATTCTACTTACCTGCCCAGACTCACAGAGACAGCCCTATCTAATGCCAGGCACGTTCTGCTTTAGTCACTGGTTACACCTATGCAGAAGCTCTGGGTGGAATTCCTACTTCTGTTTACGCCAGGAAAATCAGCCCAGGGAATTAAATTATTTTCAGTGTTCCTCTTCTAGCCACTCTGCTTTATACGCTCAGTGAAAGCATTCACAGAAGTGTGATACAGGAAGATGAGAAATGCATGGTTCTCCAGCACATGGAGAATGAAGGTACTGATGCTTCTGAAAACTAGAAAAGTTGCAGCATATTCACTGATGCAAGATAGAAGAGACAGTTTTAATAATTTACCAACAATCTGGTGACACTACATTACTTCTGCATTTCCAGAATGCCACACAGACATGAAATAATCCTCGCAGAACTCCAGCTTATTCTTATGGCTAGAGTAATGAAATTGTAATAATAAAGTATCTTTAAAACAGTACCCCAACGTAAATTTAATACTGGATGCACTGACATGACCTGATTGTACATCTCCTCTAAGAAATCTGCACCCAGTGTTAAAATGACAACTAAGTGATCCTGGGCTACCTTCAGTAAGTTCAAGAAGCCATTTACTGCCATTATTACCCTCATGTTTATTAATATTGCCATTACTGCAAACCAGAACCAGATCCATACCATTGCTATGAGAAGTCTGTCCACTCTGTTCTTAGGTGTTCAGACACAGCTCCATGGTCCCTCAGGAAATCTCTTCCAGAACTTCATTAGCCACACAGCTGGCAAACTTTTTCTGAAGTCTGATTTAAACCTCTCTAAATGGAATTTGTGGCTATTACTTCTTGTTCTACTATAACAGTAAGCATGGGAAACAGATTATTCCTTTCCTCTTTGCAGGAGAAAGGATGTGTTTAAAGACATCCTTACCTCCACTACTTGTCTCTTCTCTAGTCTGGACAGTCCAAAGTCTTTGGCAGTGTTGTCTCAGGCCATGCTTTCTGATAAAGTAGAATGAGACTAATTATGCTTTTTCTTGCATTATTTTACTCTGTCATAACAAAAAGAGAGTTGTATAAAATTAATCTGGATCAACAGCAGTTTGAAAAAAGACTCAGACCATGCATGCTGTACTGTAAAACTGAAAAACATTACCACTGAACAAACAATTTATTGTTGGAATTATTCTAAATTCACCTTCTAAATTCTTAGAGGTGTTCTGCTCTCTTGATTTTGGCTGAGGCTGTGAGATACATTTTAATTAGCAGAATATCTCAGAAACTTGGCTGATTATTGAAGAATTTTTAGAATGGATGAATCTAGTAAACTAATGTGTAGGTTTTATCACTCAGTTGGTTTTAAGTAATATAACTCTCTGTTATATACTCTTGCTTATGAAGCAATCCTTGAGCTATTTCAACAATTCTGGCAATACTGTGTTTAGACATCACTGGAAACTGGAGCACCACTTAAGCAGTTAACCAATCATGTGATCTTCAGGTACAGTGAAGACCATATTTTTTATAAGTCATTCACCTGATCAAGAATGTATAAAATAACAGTACAAAGGGACTTTGATGAAGTCCTCTTGGCCACTGATGGTAAATATTGCTTTAAATAAATCCACTAATCATTTATTTCGGAATAAATTATGTGCAAGTGCTATGCTTTAAAGTAATTCTAAGGAAAGAACATCTACAGCTGGATGACTGAAATCAGTTTGAGCAAATTTTGTCATGCACTGAAGGCAGCAATATATATCCAGTGAAGGTATTCATTAGAGCCCTTATGCTGCCTTAGTGACAGCCAAAATAGGAAGAAAAATAATGTAAAATAATCATCCAGTTATTTAAAAAACTTCTGTATTATACAATTGTATCTGAGGTTTTTACAAATGGTCAGAGGAGATGTGGTTCCTGCAAAGTCAGCAGGGCAATTTGGAGATGTGAGAGACAACACTGTCAGAAAAAACAGATTTCTGTATTTCAGTAATCAACAGCTGAAAATAGACTTTCATTACAGTGTATCAATCTAAAGGTTTCTACAAAGCTGAAAACTACATGGCCAAAATATATCTTTCTGTAACTAAAAAAATGAAAATGCCGTCCCTTTTCCTGTATCAGATACCACACTCAACCAGAAAGAGAAGGTAACAGCTGCAGGACTCTTCCTTTGCTCTGGCATTGAAAAAACCTCTCCTACCACTGATGTTTTATGGAAAAAAACCCCAAAGCTTCTCTGTTACCTCATTTCTAATAACACCAGGAGAAAGGTTCAAAGCCCTTAGCACCTATGTTACATTCATTAAATGAACACCTGCTGGCCTATTTACTTCTTCACCTCGTGCACCAAAAAGCTCTATTTTAGTTATGTTTTGTGAGGTCCCCTGCTAAAATCTATGCCAGTATGCCATGGTCATTCAGCAGCGGGTCAGACTGTACTTTGTTAGAAACATTCCCTCACTGTTACCATACAATCATGTCTGGGTTACCCGTGGTTCTAAGAACTAGAGCTCTGCCCTCACTCCATTTGCTGTGACAGAGCAAATGCACACTGGGGAGACAACGGTTTTTCCAAGTCCTTCTTTTGAAACAGATGGGAAGATTTAAATGCATGTTTTGCTATAATAATTATAAGATTGTAAGATTTTTGAGACATCTTATTTCCGCATTTCATCATTTAAAAGTTATGATCATGATTAATATTAGATTTTAAACAGGAATATCAAATATCACTAATAGTGCCTATTTTAAATATTTCCTGATTCAATTAAACAGTTATATTGATTTACTTTAGATTTAATCTTCTGGTCAAACATTTATAGTTTATTTAATACAATTTAGAAATTCTCATATACTTTCAGTTGAAATCCAAAGCATTAAATAAATCAGGGAGATTATTTTAGAAAGCACAAGTGCTAAATAATGTTGGAAAATGTATTCAGCTCAAAGCAGTTACTCAGGAGGTTCATGCTATAGTAAGGTTTGGGGGAGGGGGGTATAAACGTTATTGCTAGGACAGCAGATGACAGTAATACTTAGTGCTGGGAGAAAAAAAATAAAGAATATTTTCAAGTTTTCAGGGATTTTACTGTAGCCCTGCTCATACCATTGAGAAAATACATTCAAAACTTCCTACCAAATTTGCTGAATTGCTCATCCCATTTTTGACATTATCCAACTCCTACAATTAAATGCAAGAAAGTAATCTCCTACTTTTGGTCACTCAAAATCATTCAGTGAGGTGTAACATTTCCACTGCTACCAGAGTAGCACAATTAACTCAAGAAGAAAACACTTTCTGTATAGACGAAGCTCATAAAAAGTTTCTGGGTGTCTGTTTTCTCTGAATTAACTATTAATTTCTCACACAAGTGTCTGAAACTGTGAAAGGAATGGGCACACATCGGTTAACACAGCTGGATTCCCTAGTACCTTTTCCAGACAAACAGAAGCAGCATCTTGGACCAAAACTCTTTCAAACCCACCACTGAAAGAACAACCTCCTCCTCAATAAGGTAGCAGATTTTGGTCAAAAACCAGGGAAGTGCTAGACAACAAGAAGGTAGCCTGTCATCACGTTATGACACTGCAGCTTCCCGAAGAAAACACGGCTCTATTTCAAACGCCTGAGCCCTCACAGAAATTATTTCCACAGTTTATACGTTAGATGGGAATAGTGACAACTCATGGCCTCTTTATAGGAGGAAAGGAATATGACAATAAACTAAACAATGCCATCACACCATACTCTCCACATCAGCCTTTTGGACAATACTCAGTCTTCTAAAAGTATGGGCATTACAAACACACCAACCCAGAGCCTGGAGCACACCAGTTACTACCAAATTCCTCAGTTACACCTTGGAGAATCACAATGCCAAATACAAACACAGTTACCTTGCATGGCCAATATTTGGCACATGGGAAGGAATTTCTAATGAAAATACTTGGTATGTAAGGTTGAAGTGTGAAAACTCTTACTTAAGTGCCCTTAAAGATCAGAATAATTAGACACCACCAACAGATCCCCCAAAAGACTTAATTATAAGCTGTGTGATCATTATAAGATAAAGCCACAACAAATTTTGATGCTCTCTCCATTCACAACTTGCTGATTTCATAATGCTATGAATATGCATAGTACAGACAAAACATATTTTCAAATTAAGCCAGTATTTCGGTTGGTAGAGTTATATTACCTAAACGTAAATTAAAAAAGGCAGTATAAACAGCATTTTCTATACTTACAAATAGAATTTTTCATCCCATACTGGATTCAAGTTTCCAAAAATAGTTTTTGTTCGTCGCTTGTTTTTGCCAACTTGCACAGTAACATATGGGTCACTTGAGCCAGTTTTGTCCTTAGCTTGTAAGCCCTGAGCACAAAGAACTGCAACAAAAGGAGAGAAATGTGCTTTAGCCCTCACAGCCTTTATTGCCAAGAAGGAAATGAGAATGACAACAGCAACAGGAAACAAAGCCTGCACAGTGAGGGCTCCTGAAGGAAAGGTTTTTGGGTTATTTTCCCAGTGTCTGTAACTGTGGAGACTGATAAGGTTTGTCTAACTACCCTTCTGGACTGTATCAGATTTTAAAATACAGTTTAATAGAGTAATAAATACAAAGATTCACTACTGAGCATCAAACAAATAGTTTTCACACATAATTCAAATACCTTTCTCAAACTTTGGTTTAATCAGAATGGCAAGGAATATAATGCTGTATAACTTGTCTTGAGCCTGACAGCTGCCTAAAGTTCCCTGCCACCAATAAATAAACAAAAGTTTCCAAACTTTCTCCAAAGATCCAAACTAACATTTCCAAGGTAAAACCTTCTGTGGATTATGGAACTAAACATGAGGGGCATAGCTATCACTTGTCATTTGTTCTCCTAAGAGATGAACTATTAGAATACTTTCTATGCTATCACACAGACGGTGACAGTTCAGATCAATTATAATCAACTGTATATGTATTTGCTATCCTTTCTGACAGTTAATGTGGGTGTGTAGTTAATGGATATGAATTTAGTGGCATATATAAATACATACAATTTGATTTTCCATCATAATTTATAGAAGTGGAAATCTCAGGAGAAAGCAGAACTGTCAAAGAGCAGCCTACCAAAGCCAGAGAACTGCTGCTAAAACACTTGCTCTGGCTCTTACCATTCAGCAGCACTTAGCTTTGTTATTTCGCACATATTATTTAAATCATCTCAGTGGTAACACTTAGTTAACATTCTCTAACGTCAATCATTTTGGATAATGAAGCTCCCTTGGTGTGCTCAGAAAAATGATTACCTAAAAATGGCACCTTGCTCAGCAGATGAGCTCTCGGTGTGGGTTCAGTCGTATGTGCTGACTCCAGTGAAAGAAGTAAAAATCTGCTATTCTTTGACACATCCAATTTCTGAAAACTCTCTTAGGAACGAAGTAACATATTTTGTCTTCCCCATTCACTCTAAATCCACAGGGAAACTTTTAGAAGGCAAGGAAGTATCCCTCTCCTATTTATGCAGTGGAATTAAGGGACAGCCTAGAAAAAGTCTTCAAGGATTAAATTTTATGTTTTATACTGGCCTGAACACAAGGCAGCCTTCAGTATCCGTTAGAGGCAGAACTAAAAGTAAACATATAAATTAAATATGTCCCTAGTGCTTGGTGACAGTCCCAAAACTCCACAATTATTCTTTCGGAACGTCGTGCACCACCCTTCAGCCTTCAGAACAGCCTCTATTTATGCCGAGATTTTAATTCAAAAACTGAAATGTCAAAGTCAGAGGACCTGGTAATCTTCATGAGAAACCAGGTTAATGCAATTGGAAGCCATCTGGAATATGTTAGGAGTGAGCAGAATTATGCAACATCAGCATCACTAAAATGAAACACACCCTTAGTCCAGCAACCTGAATGGATAATAAGTTTCAGACCAATGGGAACTGGAATTGCAAGCTCAAGTGGTTTTTTTAGTCACTCAAAGCCTGTTTTTTGGTGGACTTTTACTCTTGCAGTTGGTGGCCAAAAGCTCATAATTAGCACAGGAGATATTAGTTGGAGGTAGAGGAGAGAGATTATTTTCACTTGTCTTCCTTCCTAGAGCAGTAGAACATAAAGAGGTTTTGGCAACTTAAAACTCAACTCTTTTGAGTAGCATCCTATAAATTCGACTCTTTGTAGATGCACCAAATATGCAACTGAACACACAGTCCAGCTCTACTTATAAAAAAATCTTGTTCCTCAACCAGGGGAATAGGAAAGAAAGAGCTCTTAGAACAAAAGAAAATTACCCGTGATAGTTATTTTTGCTGACCATTTGGATGTTCCATCCAAAACACTTTGTTTTGCTGCTTTTGTATATTGCACAAAATCTTCTTTAGAAATATTAAACATTTCCTGGATCACTTCAAACACCTCTGGTCTATTTTTCTCTCTAATCTTCATTCTTTCCTTCATAGCACTAATAATATTCTGTGTTTTGTCTTCTGCACCATGTTTGGAACTTTTCTCAGCTGCTCCTGAAATGAGAGAAAAGGTCACGATTGTTACTGAAAATTAACTTCGTTCTTCTTCCTCTCTAGGGTCTCCAGTCAACTCTTGGTACAGCAGGACTTGAAGGAGATCTTTGCTTCACCTGAATAATACCTCATATATATTCTTTGTGATATCTTAGATTATCAGTTGATTTAGTTTAACATGAGGGGTTAATATTCAGCTTCCACCAGTGTTATGTGTTATACCTAAAAGTATTTATTAAATCAATATTATTCAGTGCCATCAGTACTGTGAAAACATCTCAACATGTGAACTGGGCAGTAAGGCACGAATTTGTGATCTCAAAACTCAATCATTAGACACCACACCTGTACTCAGGTGGTATTAAACTTACAGACTTTTTGTAAAAGACCACCAAAGAAAATAATACATCACAGGTATGGAACAGACAGGTTCCCCTCTCCAGTAAAATTGCTGGTAACTTCAATAAGTGTATGAGGATGGTAGAAGAGATCAAAGGATATTATCTATGTGAGAATACTTCTAGACTGTGTTAGCCTGTGGAGGCAGAAAATACTCAGGTAATTTGTTTGGGACATCAAAGCCACTATGATGTTTATTGGTTTAAATTTAAAAAAAAAAAAGTTTAAGGAGACCAAGTTGTTGCAGATTTTATTCACAGTTCTTTTCAGAAATGATCTGCAGAGATTTCTCTCTAACAATTGTAACTGATCTCAGAGTCAAAAAATAAAGTGAAGTTCACCTTATAAAACATTCTTTGTCTGTCAGAAGAAGTAGTTTCTGATCAACGTCTCTACAATATACTCTTGAAAAAACTCCAAATATCAATCTTACAGTTGGGTGGGATAAAAGAAACATCAGACTTGTATGATCAGAATGGTATTACAAATGTGGAAAGCAAAAATTTAAATTCCTGCAGTGCTAAACAGGCTATTTCAACTCTTGACAAGATTAACATATCAAGCAAGATTAAAAAAATAATAAAAAAATTATAATCAATGACACACTGCCACTTGCTATAGGCATTGCTAAATTTTGGTTCATATTATTAAACACTACTCAAAGGCTTGTGGCACTGAATGTCAGGATCATCATTATCATTAGCAGCAGTAAGTACTTCACTCTTCCAAAAAGTCATGAAAACATCATCCAGCCAGCCACCCTCAGATCCACGGAGGATTAAAGTTATTATTTTTCCCTTTAAAGGAATAGTAAAATTAAAACAAAATAATGTTAAACAATTTGCTATGCACTCATAATTCAGATATTTCAACACTGAAGCGCAGAGCTCCTTCTTTACAAAATCATCAAACACCAAAATGTTCTTTTGAAGGAGCTTTTGTTGAGGCACTCAGCTTGCAATGGCTGAGGAAGAAATTATCAACTCTATAGAGCTGGAAAGGTCATCTTCGAGCATAAGATTTCAGTGAAGCCTTACAAATCAAGTATTACATGCTTTGTTTTCCTCAGTTTTCAATGTGTCTGAAGGCTTCTTAGCACACTGGAAGGCAACTGATATCTATATATAGAGAAAGATGTAAAGTGGGAAGGCATAATATTGTAAGATTGGAAAAGTGAGGGTTGAAATACCAGATATCATTGATGCCAGACTGCCAAAAGGCTGAATTACATGGTTTTTTCAAGGTGTTTTCCATGGCTACTAAATCTTCAGCAAAACCAAAAATCTCTTGGTCAGAGTACCTCATCTTTTTGAATGTGGAAGACCAAAACTCTAGTGATTAAAGATTTTCCAGACTAAAAAAATTAGGAATAAGTAGATATATGTGCTACCATGAAAAAAAAAAACAAAACCAAACAGTTAAAAAATTCTCTAGTGATTTTATTACAGAAGAGATGATTGCTGAGCTGCCTGGAAAGCATGACAGGTCACTCTTAGAAGATGCAGGAGGGAACTTTTTTTCATTTTCTCCTATTTTCTGCCTTTCCTTAAAAGGTAGAAATGCAACATCATAACTGAATGATAAACCATGGGTGCAATCTGGATAGCAATAACATATCCCTGTTAGAAACCTTGCTGATTTTTGAGACAGCACAGATAAAACTGAAACACGTGTTAAAATACAATTTCCTTTAAGTAAATACCTTTCTCTTCATACTCACTTATTTATTGCAACCAGTTTTACATCCTCTATTGCTGACAGTCCCTACTGCTGTCTATCAACAACTCTTTTCATGCAGTATTGATCAAACTAATTAAGACAATAGTGTAACTTATATTGCACAGGAAGTTAACAAGCTCCTTTTGCCCTAGGGACTGATACAAACTCAACATGATTGAAATCAATTCTAATTTAATACTGGACCTAGTACTAGGAAGGGATATCTTATTGAAGATGAGAGATCTAATGAAAGTGTTACTGGTTTTTGTCTAAATCTAATTCAGAGCAAGTTCATATATTGACCCTAAAGATCTTGAGACACGAATTCATTTCTACAGTCTACATTAGCAATGTTGACTGACTCCAGAGGTTTGGAGGCCAATACATCCCAGTGACTATGAGATGGGCAAAAGGATGACTGTGATAAAAGTAACTACATTTCACTTTATGGCACTGTCAGTGTCATCAGCTTTCTCAGAAATAGAGATTTAACTGATTGGTCAATTCATTTTTTCAATGGAAAACAAAGAACAGGAATCTCATTTTCAAAGTAGTATACTATGAACACTGAACAATTAACCCGTTGCAAAAAATATGACAGGATGCTCAGAAACATTTGCATACTAACGAGAAGAGTGGGATCCCTTATGCATGTTAAATATTTTATCTGCAATTTGCCTTCTAGAGGTTTTGCTCTTTCAAGACGCAGTTGTTCAATGTTTTCAAACTGTTCATACCACAGATGACTGCTGATCCTATTTATTTTCTGCATGTTCTCAGACTTATCATTCATACAGATCTGTAAAAATTCACCAAAGGCATCATGGTGCTCTGAACCAATTTTTTAGGTTTTGGTGCTTTTTTTGTTTCTTGGTTTTCTTTTTTTTTTTGGCTGGTGATATGGGCCAGGAGACAACAGCCGAGTTTCAACGCCAGTGCAGAATCACAATTAAGCACAGTTCATCACTGATTTATTCTCCATGGGGTTAGTTGCTCTGGGAAATTTTAATTACTTCCTGAACAGTATGAACCTTGAGCATCCATCCCTCGTGACAGCTCCTCACACAGAGAACACAGCGAGAAGAAGGAAGAACTGAGTGAAATATCTATGTCGTTTTCCTATATGTAGAAGCCCTGAAACATATCAACAGTGAACAGTGCTGCATAACTCCAGAGTAATGAAAGTCCATTCCATTCCAAAACCAGAATATCAGAAAATTTGCAGGTCTTGATTTTCTATTGCTTAGAATCTCATACAATAATTGGGCTGTAATTTAAGAATAATTTAAATACACCTGATACAGTTTCACAGGAGAATGGATGGCAGCCAGAACCAAGCTGGGAAAGGGCAAGGATAAAGCAAAGAAAAGGCTGTTTTGCCTTAATTTCAGTGCCAAATGGCTTACTGACTAAATTTTTCCCCCCTTATGCATATAGCATTTAGTATTTTGAAGATAAAAGATCCTACTCACTATTCCACATTTTTATCTATTACAGAGCACATCAATACGGCCACAGTAAGTAGCAGGAATTTTTTTAATATTTCCTCTGACATTTTTTGTGTTTTGACTTAAGTAAAACAATGGCGGTTTACATCAAGCAATAAATTGCTCCATATATTGCCATAGGCAGTGGAAAGTAAATAATTCACTGATGTTACCAAGCATTATTTTCTAAATGCCCAGCAGCACTTGACAGGTTTCAAGGATAAAAGCAAAACTAAGAGCACGTATTCCATAAAGTTTCTGGCTAGCTTCTCAACTGATGAACATCAACACTCCTTCACTGATTTTGGGTGATCTGGTCCTTCATTTCAGGATACGGCTGAGTGTACACACAAAATCAGAAGATGGGAACTAATACGACACTTCAGCTGTCATGAAATACTCACTCTGCAAACAGTCAGCATTTAGGAGGTCTTGGCACTTCTCATGGCATTTGACACCACATTCAGTGCATCTCATGCCTTGCCTGGCGATGCCCCAAAGGAGGCCTTCACACTCGTAACAGTATGTGGGAGTTGTAGCTGTCCAAACTTCAAAGTTATGAGGTGTAGTTGATGATATTGGATAGATCAATGCCTGCAGCGTCTTCTTGAAGACATGCATTTTCTGTTGGGTATGAAAAAGAAATACTCCAGGTGTATTGTGTGACACAAGTGAACTGCTTCTAAACTATATGCCATTTACACTTAAAATGTTACAAAATATCAGAATATACACAGAAGTATGAACTAATTTGCAAAATGCTGATTTACTCATTTTGCTTTACACTTTGAAGACAAAAGAACTCTGGATAACTGTTTTGTCTAATTACACAAACAGCAAAATTAAGTTGGAATCAAATTACTCAACACAAAGTCTTATATATATCTTTTTACATTTTAAGGCCAAAGCAAAAAGAAAATCATCAGCATCACATTCATTGGAGCAGTTTAACTAGCTACATAACATTAATTTTGAATATTTAAATACTTCCTATAGGAACTTAGACACACTACACAAAATGCCTTTTGATTATATACAGCATCATCCTTTATTACTTGGTATCTATATAACCTTATAAAATAAAAGCAAGCCAATTGTAGGGTTCCATTTTATCTGTATTCCCATAATAGCATCTCAGTACTTCATTTTGAAGTATCGAGTTGTTTTTTACTATGGACAAGAATGATCCATACTCTCAAAAATCCAAACCCATTTCTTGGGCTGTTTCAGCTTAAGACCCGTGACTAGGTCTGCTACAAGAACAATTATTGGCTATTTATTGATTAGTACTGTAACAACCTCAATCTCAGCTCCTTAGTGCTTTGTAAGGTGAAAAAGCAGTCCCTGTAGTTCTGCATATAAGACATTGGCTTATATGGGCACACTGGTCTGGTTTGTTCATTTGATCTCCTACTCAGGCACCCAGATCTTCCAGATCCAGGCAAATTACTGGGAATAGGAAGAGCTCAGCAGCCTGTAGGACAGCACTTGGCACCACACAAAAGTATGAGCTTAGGTTGGTTGTGGCTTTTTTAGGGGGTGGGTGTTCACTGAACGCACGTGTGACTGCGAGGAATGTATTTGACCTGAGCACTTCTGAGAACACTGTAGAACTGAACTAGAAATAAACCTGATACAGCAGAAAAGACTAAAACTAATACTGTATTGCTCTCCAGGGTGCTTCTTAGCCTATCCTAATAACTTCCCTGAAAGCAAGCAAAGGTGTGCACCAGTTTAATTTGGCAGACCCTAAGGACTGAGGTAGTACTAACCACCTAACTCTGGAGAACTCATTTTTGTACATTTCTCCAGTTTTGCCTTCAAAAGGGACCAGAAAGAAAACTTCAAAACAACCTAAAGTGAATTTATACAGCTTGCTGAGGAATCATGTTTCTCAGAAACCACTGATTACACTCTCCCTCTCCTGAACTCATGTAGCCTCAGTACAAACCCTGCCCTTTGACCCTGTTCACCTTCAAAGCTTTTTCATGTTATAAATACTTCTAGAATTTTGCCACTAACTTTTATCTTTTTCTGAAATGTCAGTAAGAAATTAAATGGCAGAGCTCCACAGGCCTTAAAATAAACACTTGAGGGTAAACAAAGTTTTCAGCTGAAAAACACAATTTGTAGAGTGGTTTTGCTGCTGAACGTGTTCTTTCCCCTGTTGTTAATAAGACAAATTACAAAGGAGAATTTTATTTCTCTTACCGTCTAGAGGCTTCCACTCCTGTTACTCTTCTCTGTTTAAATGTTTCCATTACATGAATTGCAGAGCATAACAACTTGGCACAAGTAACTTCCAATCTAACTACATAACTAATAACTGGTTTGGCAACATTTAGCATTACTAATATATAAGAGAATTATTTAGTTACCTGCTTATCCTCTGAAGGGAAATTTACTTCTGGCATATACCACTTCAGATACTTTTCCATGTAATTGATGTATTATTTTCAAAACCCTCCAGCTCTTTGTTCAACAACACAATTAAATGGGTGCTCAACTGAAAGCATTTATCTAAGTATTACACTGCTTAAAATGTCTTTGGATCTGTGCTTGAGAACATACAAACTCACTGTGTTGTGTGTGTTGTACCAGAAGGATAGCAGTGACAGCTGGCAAAGCTCAAAGCCTTAACCTCAGGCTGTAATTTTTTGAGTAGGTGGCACTTGAGTTTTAATAAAAGGCATTAGTTCAAAGAATTTTCATACTGAATCTAATCAGCCAAATAACCCACTCCCACCAGAGCCACTAATATTCCCTCCAGAAAAAGTTGAGGGAGGGTAAAAACTAGGAAAAGCCTTAATCAGAGGAATAACTTGCCCAAAGGGGATTTTTTTTCCTTAACTTTCATTGGTGACTCCATTTCTTCATCTGCATTTCACACCTTCATTTTGGGGAGAGTATCTGGAGAATTCTTTTATACCTGAAAATGTCTGTCCTTTTACTTCTCAAATCTTGCTCTACCCAGTGTAATGATGCCCTAGGTTATTAAGTTTGGCTGGCTACTTAGAGACTAAGTAGAAAAGTAGTGCCTTTCCCTTGTTTCAAGCAGCTTGCAAGAGGCTTTACTGGCTGTATCCTTACATTTATCTGTGCAAGAGCACTCCCTGCCCTTTGGTGTAGTGAGGTCTGGAACAGGACTGGCTTTTTTAATTCACCTCCTCTCTGAATCAGCTTTTTACATTTTCTCATCAAATGAACTTTCATGTGCCCAAATGACATTTGCCGTCTGCCTTTGGACTTATATTTTTATTTCAAGATTTCTTAAGAAATAACTATTTCTGGTACACACTTTTTCACATGGCACGGTTCAAATGGAGGCCAAAGAGTATAAAGGCATAAAAAGACATTCAAATTAATTTCTCCTTTCTGCTTCTCCTGAACCAGAGTTCAGTAGTTTGTCTGGTTGATGGCAAGCATTGGAGACATGTCTGCACTGAGCTGCTCACTGGGATCTGCTGCCTTCTTTTTTCCTCCTGAACAGGACCATTTACGCAAGAATCTGTAAGTGCAGTCCAAATTATTCTTTCTTTTCCTGCATTTGTTGGCAATTAGCATTATCTCCACAACTTGCAACTTTAGCCCTTCAAAGTCAGAGCCTGGTAGTTTTCATATGAGAGAAGGTGTTTAAATAAATAGTTGAATCTGTATTTTGTGTTAGAAGAAGCAGCAATATGTAATGTTGTTTGTTTAGTAAACATCTTTTAGTAAAGTACATGGAGTATTTTAGGGTCTTTTACTGAACTCAGGTATTTTTATACAAACTATAACAAAGATGAAAAAAGTCTCTATTTTGTACCACTTGGATGCTGTAAGTTTTTCTCTATAATTTTCTCTCAGCCATGAACTACTCCTTAAGATTCCATAGTTCTCCATTCTACAAACCTTTGTTGCTATTTTGAGATGGCAGAATAAAATAACTACTGCCCCTACGGGGCAGCAACAGGAAGAACATTCCAAACACCAGGCACTTTCTACCTCAGCAATCCATCCCTGAGCACCACCAAATCATAACTTCATGATTACCATACCAGCACAGAAAGTTCACAATAAATCAGGTAAGACTGATGGATGGGTGCATATTCGTGCTGTGTTCCAGCTCCCAGAACACCTGTCAGTATCTTCTGTTCTCCCATCCTCCTGCTATGGACCTCAACAACAGTGTAAGAAAAATCCAACTCTCCATTTTTCTTCAGAATAGAATGTATTTTAGAAGGCTATACATGCACTAGCAATTTGAGGAACACAAAACAGGCCTGCATTTCTTCAAGTTATTGCTTTTGCTTAGTTCAGTCATATATATCTTCTCAGATCACACTCCAAGTATTCCTGAAAGAAAGCACTTGCTGTGTTTTTCAAAAGAATTTCTTTTGCTAAATCTAAGTGAAATCGGTAATGAAAAAGCACAACTCACACATTTTACTGGCTATGACAATATGTTTTTTCAAAAGATTCTTGTGGTCACTTCTTTATAATCTATATATTTCTTCTAGAATCACATATGTTATTACCATTAGCTATATTTTTAAAAAAATCAAATAGTATTCCAGCCACCTTTAAGGACCGGGAAAAATGATAACAAAAAACTCATCGTGCCATAGAATGACATCGTCCTGTCGTTCTAATTGCACTCACAGTGTGATGAGGAAAGAGATGATGAAAGACTCAGGTAAACATGGTACAGTTGGACAATTTAAAATAAAAGGCCTCCCCAAATAATTGTTTTGTAAATCAAAGGTTTCTGGCTTAGACCCTTCCGACCATCACGGACGTGAGTCAGCAGAAGCAAACCTGGTCTTCCTACTGCAGATCAGGCAGCAAACTCTGCTCACGTTCCCTGGATATTCCACAATAAGTGGAATACACTCAATTTCATCCAGTTTGGAGTTTGTAAGGCTGAAATAATTTTTAGCGATCTTTGAACAAAAATTTCTCTGTCATTTAAAAGACTTAAAGCTGTCACTGAAAACACTTACCATTTCATCAGTGTTTATGGAGGTCCGGATGAGCATGGCCATGGAAATACCAGATTTTCGAGCTGCAAGTGTCTGTTTGGGGCAAATGCAAAGGAGTTACCAATTATACAAGTAACACCAGCTGTTGAATCTAATGGAAGGCAAATAGTACTTGATTATGCTACTGGATGTAAACAAAACTGTAGAAAATATTAAAACTTTTAGTTAGTGTTTGCAGCTCACAATCTTTAAGGCTTCAGTACATAATGCAAATACACTTTCCATCGTCACTCCCGCTTCTTTCAGCAGTGCCCAGCTGAACTGCCATTTCTAATACAAAACCTGTTATTCAGAGGTTTGTGACTCAGTTTTTTTAAACCACAGGCTGTCACTGTTTTTCCACTTTGCCAACCAAATTAATGTGGTATAAGGACAGGCATCCTGCCCTAATTTGGAAGCTGACTGTGCCTGCAGTGACATGGGAGATCATTTTGCAGTAGTCTTATGGTTCAAGTTGTCAGTCTGGATAATTTTTTGTAACTCACTGAGCATTTTTAAACTGTGTATATGTATATAAAATGCTACTTGTCTTAAATAAAAAGACCTCGAGAACCTTAGAGTATTATTTTCCTTAAAGACACGTAATACTATGGACACGTATGGAGAAATATGCTGGTTATGTGAGACTGGAAAAGAGACCAGAACTCTGTGTCTATATGTCCTCATTTAGCCACATAATGTTATTGGTATATGGACAGCTTCTGGTTCAGAAGACAAGGCCCTTGGTTGTAGAGATGAAGTCTTTTGCTCTAGTACGGTACATACAAAGGGACTGAAAATAAAGTAATTTTAATATACAATAAACAAGGAAATTTTATATTCCTTATTGCAACACCCCAGAAATTTAAATTGGTCCTTGAGAATTAACTGTTGAGAATAATGATCAGAAAGGCCCCTCGGGAAATGAGTTCTGTGTGTTTTATAAATAGTATTTCAAATCTGAATATCACTTCTGCTATCAGTAATCCTTTTGGACTGACAAAAACAGATAAGATCTATTCCACTGCGCAAAATATCAACCATAACACTGTTATATTACTGCACTTCACCTGCAGTGTTGTTTCCATTCTTCCTTCCTCCCATTCTAAATCATCCCAAGTGTGTTTGTACACTTGAGCTTTATCTCTGTTCTTCTGTCATCTACTATCTGCTTTTCATGCTTTGCTGCCCTCGCAGTCTAGCAGTGTGTGGATCAATTATACCACCCACTAAACGTAAGTCTGTTGTTGCCTTTGTTGTGAGGATACAGATTTTCACCTAACTGTGAAGTGGGTCTCTCTAGTCCATCCTTACAGAACTATTACAGCAAAAGTTCAAACGATATTTTGTATGTGACATTCTTATTTTTGTGAAACACATACTGGGCCAGAAGCAATTTAGGCTTACATCAGCAAAGGAACTGCATCATTAATCTCTGGATGAAAAGACAATTCTAATTTCTTCCAATTATATAATTTTAATCACTGACATATTTAAAATGGATTTCTATTTACTTATTTATAAGACTGTTCAATTTTAATTTTAAATGTTCACTTTCCCTGAACCAATTTTCAGTAAGTTTCTCTTGATAATAATTAAACTTGCAGACTGACACAGGATTATTAATCTTGTGAAACCAATTATAGAGTAAGAAATCATCCTTAGCTTAGTTGTATTTGATTCATCACTCTCTTATTACAAAGAACCCTCCCCTTTTTTTTCTCTTCTAAACTCAGCAATTTACCAACTCTATGCTATCAGATTTTCTGCTCTGTTATTATTAAGTAAATAATTCTGTTTACTTCTCTGTGACCATCCTTTCATTCTATTTCTATGAATATGGGAAATCCCATGGGTGTGTGCCAGTGAGATTGACAAACTCACAGGAAAGATTAAACAGTGTTCAGACTTTGGTTTTTTCATACTTTTTGTGACAAAACCCAACACTACAGAACTCACATATCAAAGTTAAAAATGGCAAGTAAAAATGCTCATATACCATTAAGAGGAAAAGAAACAACTTTCATGATCAGTTGAATTCTGAGTTTTAAATCAATGTACTTTAAAAGCATTGATCTTTTGATCCCTCTTGAAGCATAGGTTTTTTCTCAAAGTCTTGCCAAGTACCCATGTACATTTACTTGCCTGCACTATGCTAGTTTTATAGTTTTGACCTCTAGTCTTCACGTCCTCTACACTTAGGAAGGGATTTGACCCTTTTAGGTCTCAACTGCACAATCCTAGCCATTCCAAGCAATAGAGCAATGTGAACAACTCGTCAGGACAGGAGCACAAAGGGCATAAGAAAATTAACCTCAAATATAGGGCAGTGGCTGCTGCTGTGTTCTGTCCTCCAGCAATACACCAAAGAAAATGAGCCAGCAGAACTGCAGTTTCATGCTATCAATGTAAATCAAGAAACAGATATTATTTCCTGTGAGAAAAAAGAAAATGGGGAAGCAATTTTGACCCTCTCACGTGTCCTTCAAGCCCAGTTCTCCCAAGGGGTGCCCCTGGAATCATGGAGCTTTACTATTTTGCTCCTTAATCAGAAATGTGCCTAAAATTATAGTACAGTGCCCTATATAAAATAACAAAACCTGATAGGAAACAGGTAATTAGGCTGTTCTTAATGAAGTGTTTGTCATGTTGGAAGAAAGTGAAATACAGCGGGATTTGTGATAAACCAGTAAATTTAAGTCATGTGGATTAAATTTGCAGGGATTTTAGTAAAAAAACCCACAAGGATTATTTCCATTTATGTACCACCATCAGAACAAACTGCATCTACAAGAAAAAGCCCATAAAATGCTTCTGTTCTGAAACACCGACGTTGGTGATAACTCAACAGCACAAAGCACTGAACACGTAGCAGTGTCACTTCTTAAGAATGGAATGAAATAAGGAGGAGCAAGCATTTTGGAAAGAGAAAGGGGAAAAAGCTGCCAGATTTATCTGTGGGAAACAAGATGAGAGGGTATGAATGTAACGAGAAAACTTCTCCCCCTATTACCCCTGTTTTTAAGTAGCAACAAGAAAGTAAAGTGCAGCTTCCCCAGGAAGTCCAAACTGCCAGAGCATCAGAAGAATACGGTGAGCAACAAGAACCTCAAGTGTTTCACGCCTCTCCTTTAACAGGACACAGAATTGTCAGCAGTTTATTCTTGTTTAACCCTCTCAAACTGATGTACAGATACTACCTTTTGTCTTTACTTATGTAAAAATTTGACCTGCAGAGCGTAAAGACCTTAAGTACTGCTGAATCATGAATATATGAACAAACTTAAAAAAACCCAAAAAACCTAGCAAAAACTCCTAAACAATAAGAGAAGGTGATAAAGCAGACCATTATCTGTTTAATTTTTAATTTGTTTTGCAACTCCCTGATACAGGATTTTAAATAAATTAGTCTCCCTTATGCTCAAGCCTTTCAATCTCTCTTTCTCTAGGTGTCTAAGACTTCCCAGTACCACAGGGGAAGCTTCATACTTGAGTACTAAACATTGTGCTCATACCATTAGAAAAGATATTTGGAATACCCTGATAACTTTTTAACATAAAATTTTTCTAATTATATTGGTATACATGATACAGAGGACAGCACATTCACATAAGGCATCACTTCCCTTATGATTAAATTCTTGGTCTTAAAATAATTTTTTAACTTCCCACTAAAAGGTCATAAGAAAACACAATATTAATGGAATACGTAACAGTTATTATGATCATTTCAGAACATTTATCAATATAAAAGTACTCACCATAGCCTGAAAAATCCAGACAAGATAGGAAAGAAATTATAAAGAATATTAATAATTTGTCAGATTTATTGCAACAAAGAAATTATATTTAGTCAGCATCAAGAGTCTAGCACACATTTCTAACAATATTTCTATTTTTCTGAAAGAGTCATAAGTAAGCATAAAAAAAGGATAATCTACATTTATTTTGATGTCTTAATGTATTCTGAGCTGTACCTTTCTGTAAGCAGTTCCAACAATTAGGAATAAAGCAGAGTGTCATTTAACTCGCATAAACGTGCCATAGCAGGACAGCAGATTATACTCGTGTTTAATACAACTAACAGTGGAGTGGCTGCTGTCAAAAAGATGGTTTAAATTACTGCAGGCTCTACTATGCTGCACATCGTAACTCTCCATCAATCTCAGAAGGAACTCTACTCTAAAATCGTTGCTGTGCTTTCTCTTTTTGACTGCTCAATGTGGGGATCACCACAAAGGAACTGAACACAGTAACTGGGAAAACACTGAGCAATAATTTGGCAAAGGCTGATCTTTTAATGACAACTGAAGTAATCACTTACTTAGCCTAACATCCCATCACTTCTTTCCAGTGAGAAACTGGTTTGGGGGCTCACCACCACCAGAGAACAGTATGTATTTTATTGAATTATGAATTCTATACTACCAGAAAAGAAAACGAGAAATGTGAATAGCACTTGAAATTCTTCAGAGCAGAGAGACTCTACTTAATCTTTCTTAGACTGGAAGTCAGAATAAATCTCAAAGGAACTGCCCTTCTTTTCCACTTTGAATTTTATTTTCCTAAACTATTATTGTTTACAATGACTGTTAAAAACCCTGATACCTCATCTTGTACCAAAAATACGCACAAATCTTTAAAATACGCACAGTGAAAAAGGGCTGCTTTCTCTTCCAGTATCAAAATAAACCAAGCGAATCAGTATCCCAAACATTCAGTAGCAGCTATCTTTGAGAAAATGAGTAGATTCTTATTGCATGAAATGCCCATTACTGGATTACATAAGTAATACCTAAATAACCAATGAGATACTCAGATTTACCTAGTACATTTTAACAACTGCCTCATTGACTTTTACTGGCCTCAATCCATTCTCTCAAGACACCTTTTTGTCCATAAAACAATTGTTGCAAACTGTCATTCAGATGCACAACAGTAACCACAAGAAAGACCTACACAACTGGGAAATGGATCAACAGCCTCAGAAGTTACTCACCACATCTCGAACAATGGGAAAAGATTTCTTCCTTCGCAGGTCTGGCATGCTGTCAATTCCATACAGCCCACGACTGCAGAAGATAAAAAGGCAAAGAAGAAAATAAAAACATGGAGCTTACAAGACTACGTCCTTAAGAACTGCTTATAGTATCTCTACTTACAGTTAAAAATCAAAATTAGCAGTTATCATCTAAAGGCAAGTGCTCCAATTCTTATAAAAAGCCAGTGAGAGCCTTCCTGGTGCTTTTTCTTCTGGCATTCACACAAAGCAGGGTAGCTGAAAGATTGCTTAATACCTCCTAGAACTTTTTACTGTTGATTTAGAAATTATGAGAATAGCTTTCCATCACAAGTTCTTGTATATCTGGCAGTTGAGACACAACCCAACACTGCATATTGAATACCATTGACATCAATGAATATTGTTGTATTAAATTTGATACAAAGTTTAAAATATCTAGCTAAATACACAAACACATCTCAAATAACTCCAAGTGACTGTGAAAAACAGAACTTGTCACATTTTAAAATAATTCCATGGTGACCATCATTATTTTCTCTTGCCTGGTTTGAGCTTTTCCATTGAGCACACAATTAAACCCCAGAGAGATGTCACCTATAACTTGGAAACAACAATAAAGAGCAACTTGGAGTCACTTCAAAGAATAAAAGCCTGACACACCAACAGAATTTAAAAGAATATATATTGATCTGGATAACAAATTGGCCTCTTTCTCTCTGACTCTTCCAAACCATTAACATAGGTATCCTCCTGAACTTTTTCCACAGAGGATTTTGGAAGATTGCTATATTCCTTGTCAGTTCTAATTCAGAGATACTTGGGGATTATCAGAGAAGCTGAGATACCATGTTTTTCAAGACGCAACATTTTCCTTTCCATGGTCCTTCTGTTTGGAACTGCCTCAACTACCCTTTTCAGTTCTTATATTTCTATCTCTGTGTTTATAAAAACTACATTCACAATGAAGAGTTTATCATATGAAAGCCCCAATTTTATTTATACATGTTACAATTATTATGTGAAAAGAGATATAACTAAAATAAGTGAAAAAATTTTCACTTCCTTCTGATGCACCATTCTCTGACAAAAGGAAAATAATTCATAGTCTGTTTATGCAATTCTTTTATATTTTCACGTGACAATTTTTCCATGCAGGGTTGTGATACTAGAATTTTCTTTTCAAGAACATAAAGATCGAAGTAGACCCAAATTCCAGACATACTTACAAACCCAGCAAAAGCATGATAGAAATAAAATAGTATTTCTGAGGTTGTGAAAAGTAAATGTACAGGGACCAAGAAATAAACTCAGGGCTTTCTGCCACTCAGGAGAAGTTCTACCATCAGTAAATAAAACTTCAGGCATTCTTACGCTCACAAAGAGGCAATATATGTAAAATTATTTCCATCTATTATTCTGCTCTGTAACATAAATATATGACTAAAACAGAAGTTCTTACTAAACTCCTTTTACTGATCATTAAGAAACAACATAGCAAGGAAAAAACTTTCCATGTTTACCTAGGTTATACATTGAATTCTCTACTCCCCTCCCTACTTCCAATTATAACCCAATAATAACTTGACATAGATGATGATGAAGTGAAATCATAATAATTTGATCAAAGTTATTATTCAAGGCAAGGAAAAAAACCTGTCATATTGACTATTTTTTGGTGCTTCTGAAAATATTCTGTCTAACAGTAATCTACTTGAATTTGTCAGAGAATCCAAGAAAAACAAATTTGTTTTACCATAGAGAACATGCCACTGAAGGAAAGGAGTAATCATCTGCACATAGCACCATCTGTGTATCATTAGCAAATTTCAGAATGGATTAGGCCATGTGGTAAAATTATCAGTCTCTGACTTACCATTAGGCAAGCAGTAAATTAATACAACAGCAAGTCTCTGGAAAAAGTAAAATGGTACTACCCAGGATTAATATACATGATGAGAACTCTAGCTGACTTACTTTCTCTTGTTAAAAATATGGAAATAATGAGCTCTAAAGTGTCTCATCTTCAAGAAAGCAAAGAAAAATAAAACAAAGATGATATTATATGATGTTGGTATGGAAAACCCAGGAAAGGTGGTGCTTCTGCCTTTTAAACAGAGAAGTTGCATGAGAACTCCCAGAAAAGCTGTCTTCAGTCTTTGTCTTTACTTTCTTGACCTGGGCTTTTCTCTCATCCCAATCAACCAAGTGAAGATCATTGCAGAGAACGGAGAGCTGCAGTCCCTGCCACGGACTTGGGAAGTGCTGGTGCACGAGGTGGGCTCACAGCATTGTGCTATGACAGAGAGGGAGGAGCAGGGTGGGAGAGAGGCAATTGAGGTATTTTTGTATAGACAAAGCAACAATGGTTGTGAGGCAAGGAATCTCCCTCACATGACAACCCCTCTTGGAGAGAGTAAGGGGGAGAAGGAGTCATAGCTAACTGTAGGCAGTTGCGCTGGCAGTGAAAAGACTGAGGGATCCTAGAAATCAGCATTAGTTTTTGCACGAAGGAGTAGAGTGGGAAGTGTGATTAAAACAGAGCCACAAAAGCCTTTGAAATGACAGCATTCTTTGCCTGAATGAGAAGTAAAATGAAAATTACATAACTGTTTTCAGGGAGGCCTAGTGAAACAGAGGCTTGAATAAAGATACTGCGGACAGCAAAGCGAGGAGGGGACAGGTGTAAACTTCGTCAGCAAAAGAAGTAAGCTTTCACCTAAAAACATGAGCTATTACTGAGCTGCTGTCAGCCATCTGAAGTAGTCCTGTGCAGTGGTTACAGGATGTCTGCACAAGGGATTGAAACAGTTTATTCTCAGAGGATTTGACATTTGAATTTATTCACCTGTGAATGGAAGAGCGGGCATAAAAAGAGCAGCTCAGTCTGTATAGTCCTTGTCAGTGGCAAAAGTTCTCCTTACACCTTTGAGATTGCTTTTTGTGTGCAACTCAGAAAAAACAGGAATTCCACATTACCTTTTAAAAGTCTACATCTATTAAGAAACTGTAATTAAGCAACCAGCTATGGAAAGTAGTACATACAGCAGAACAGCATGGTCACATGCAGCTTCCTACAGACACTCAGAGCCTGCTTACAAAATTCTGTCCTAAGCTGCACAATAACCAGGTGTTAAACTATTTCTCCTCTGATCTGCATTTGGTGACTAATCCTGCAGGGTGTCAAACGTACAGCAACTCTGAAGGTTATGTGAGTTGCAAAGAGCAGAAATACAACATTTTGAGGCATGACAAACTGTATGGAAACCACCTACACCACTAAAAAGCTGTAGATCACTCATAAATTTGTTCAAAGTTTAGCAATAAGTATAGATGTTACCCCAACTATACCTTCCATAAAAGCATATGCCTTATATTAAGCAAATTAATGCCATAACTACCTTTTAGGGACACCCACCTCCCCTCAAAATAGGAATCTAAACAGGAAAAACTTCATAGTGTCTAGAATCTACTTTATAGCATTTCAGATATAAAAATCAGAGGATAAATGATTAATTTAATCTCATCAACTTGTCTTTGCAATAAATTGTAATTATAGTACAAAGTAATTAAATAGTGCACCAACAAGAGGATAACAGCCCTTTTAATTAGGTAACTAATATAACTGATACATTTGACCAAATGCTTTTACTTCTTTACCTTTCCAGACAGAATAATAAAAAAGTATTCAAAACAGGAAGGAATCCCTAGGAGTGGCAGCAAGATAACTTCATTGGGAGACAACAAAACAAAATGTACAGGTTTCTACCACACTCACTCTCAGCCACTGGAAGATCTTTTCCCTTTTCAGACTTCAAGTATTAGAGTGATATTGTAACGTTCACATTACATTGCTACACGTTCACCAGAATGAAGATAAAATTGTGCTACAGCTTCAAAGGACACTTATTTTATATGCAAAGAGGCAAAAAAAAAAAAAATCTCTTATCTAATTGACCTCAGCATCTGAATTCCCAAATTCAGATTCAAATTCAATATTAATTTCTCAAAAAATAAGGAATTTAAAAAATTAAAAAGAAGACATACACAATGAAACTATCTTCCTTTTAAAATAATGCAATTTCTTAAACCAAAAATGCTTAAGAAAAAAATACTATAATGCTCTAAGACTAATTTGCAGACCTAAATAACAACATTCACAGTTACATTTTTACTTACCCAGCAAATGCCTGGACTGCATAAAGCTTGGAAGCATCCAAGGAACTTGCACTTACCATCCGAGCCTTTAATAGAGACAAAAAAAGTACAGTTACTTGATTGCTTTTAGTAAGTTTTGGACAGAATTTAACTGCGTCACACATGTAAGACATATGAAAATGTATAGCAGGGTCAGCTTCAGGCCAAAGCTAGACTAACTGTTCCTTTGGGAAACATTTTGGTAGCATTCAGCATTTGGTGACACGCACTGGAAGAACCCATGGGAAGGTAAGGTATTGCTTCCCACTACTGTTGCCCTTGAAATCCTCTAGTGTAGGCAGGGTAGGTGATAATTAGAGGCAAAAATCAGATATCACGTTTGACAGTAGCAGACCCCTGTGCTGGCAGTTATGGTAAGCACAACAGTGAGGGTTACCCTGTATATAAATGCAACACATTTGCAATACACTCAAAGGAGAACAAAAGAGTGGAAAGCTGGGAAAAAAACCATGCAGATTTCACAACTAAAATGAAGGAACAAAACAGGTCAAATAAGTCACAAACAAACATCAACAAAATACATGATCCCTATAGCAAATAGGTGATTTTAAACCTTTTCATCCACAGAACCGCTATCTGAAAGAGAATTGGGAAGAAGGGGAATATAGGTTAGACAAAATAGACATAAAGGCAGAATAAATCTCGGTATTATTTATGCAGAATGCAATTCTTAAATAGTTTGCAGATACTTTGCTCTCAGATGCCTAAAGAATCACATTAATTCTATGTTTACTTCACTTTTTAAAATAGTTAGATTAAAAATTGTTGAGACTTGTCTTCCACAAAATATAGAATTTTTCAAAGCATGAGAGACAGGTACATAACATTTTCTTTATCTCTCCTGGGTTTCAGCCAACTTCATCTAATTTCACTATATTTCCTTTACTGGAACCTAATTTTGTCTAAATTGAGGGAGGAGAGTGACAATCAAAAATTAGGAAGGAAAAAACGTATGTTTTTGGTTTGACTTGCTTTTCTTTGCAGTCTCCATGTATAAAAAAATGCACCCATCTAATGGCCTCTTTTCTCAATAGAAATCGCCTAAAGTGGACATCTGACGCAGATTTCCCAAAAAAAGAAATCTTAAGAAGATCTCTTCTTTGTAACAAATGAGTGCATCTTCAGAGACAAAATTACTTTGAAAACTTCATTGTTTACTGCTTCTTCTGAACTCACCATGAGTGAAATAATCTGAACTGTGGAAGTGTTCTCTGCGTGTATGAGAGCTCCAGATCAGGGAGTGGACAGAGTCACCAAGCAATTCACTTTAGTAGTCGTTAGGCTACCACAATAGACAGCAACATTCCTTGATGTAGATGAGAAATGAGCTGTGATTATGTAACAGACCACTGAATGTATTTTCAAATCAAGGATTCCAGACCAGACATCTCAGATTATACTGCTGAATGACAATGATTTACTTAGAAGAGCTTATCTTCATATAACTCATTTCTGTCATCCACACATTCAACACTCTAACCCAAAAAAGTCATGAGTGCACCTAGGAGCAGTGGAAACACTGGTTCATATAGTTAACCCTTCTTACTTTAATTAGTTGTATCTCCTTAAATTTTTATTTTAATTGAAAATTCACTACATTATGAAATACCAGTAATAGCCTTCATGTCACGCCTGTATACCACAGGCCATTTTAGATAAGACAAAGGTGTTTTTTACTAGAATTATAGGAAAAATCCTATTGCTTCTTAATTGCTGCTATTTCAGTTCAGTGCTGTCCGTACAGATATTTTACAAACCTGTGTAGCAGGATGATGAAGAGCAGGGTGGTCATCTAGCTACATACTACTAAAAATTATATTTACTAATGTCAAATATTGAAGGCAAAAGGAAAATGCTCACCAGACCTTTTTATTTTTTAAGGCAGTCAATTATATTTAATTAGGTAACTAAGCATGAAATTAAATAAAATTAGTCTTTCAGTTTCCTTTAAAGAGTCCCAGGTATTAAAAAGCTGTATAATATTCAGCATAGCCACTAAATCCCGGCTTCTGTTGAAAGTGGTTTACATATGGGGACAGCTGGGGAATGAGGTGAGAAGGGCTTGTCATTTTTTCAGTACCCTCAAATGAGCCTCCTGGTTATTTTCTATCCATCTATCAGTTTAAATGTAGACCAAGTAAAATTTCCAACAAGTGTTTATTAATGCTGCATAGTTACTATTCAAACTTGGTATGAAAACTAACAGATTTTAGAAAAATCTAACTTTACATTGTTATTAACTGTTTCCGAATTGTCATGGTCCAATTTATTCATTCTACTGGCAATGTTGACATCTGTAACTTCTTACACAGAACAGAAATTAGTCATACAAGACAACCAGTTTCTATACCCAAATTTCTGAGGAAAAAAAAAAATCTATAAAGAATGCTACAAGGCAGAGTCTTCTAGTATGAAAGGTAGATTAGCAATGAAGATATGGAAGGCAAGACAGACCTTTGGTTTTGTAGCTCGTGACACCATCAGAAACACAACTGGCTCTATCAGTCAGTACAGGTATTCATATCAAAGAGGCTCAAGTGATTCTGCCCCCCAATCATAACCCTCCTTCAAAAGTCTTGTGTCATTATTTCACTTCTGCACTTTTCTGAGCAGCAGAACATTGTCCCAATACACTCCTCTTTCTTTAAAGACTGCAAAAATTCAGTTTTCCACTCCCTGCCATAGCACAAGAGCTGTAACAAGGTTCTAAAAATCTAAACTGTTAGGAAACCCTAGGATCAAAATTACTCAAAGCATTGATTTTCCACTCTTGTAAGTGTGCATTATTGCACAACATCAAACAGGAAAAAGAACTGAAGTTCATTATTCTCTCAAAGTACCATTTCAATATTTCATTCTGCAAAATGGCTGCAAGAATGTCAAACTGACGGATAATTATGTTGCTCCTGGAAGCAAAGCCTTCAGACACAATACCTGCCAGAATTAGATAACAATACAGCTGTTCCATGAAAATAACATGTGTAAAGTACCCAGAGTCAGAAGTAGCTTGTAGTCTGAGGTGGACAATTTTAATTAGCATGTATTGCCAAGAAAGGGAAGTAACAGATGAAAACCAGGTTTGAATAGAAGCAGGACATTAGAGAAGTAGATTGTCCAAAACAATGACACAAATTAAGCCATGCTAAAATAATAAATGCTGCACCCAGAAGCTATTATTGCCACTACAGAACAGAACATTACACTCTGTAAGCCCAGAGGATGTTGTATTGCTGAAGCTTATTCTAGAGAGATACTGTATAACGCTTGAAAGATAATATTAAAGCTAGCACATCATAAGAGATGAGTGATGCTTGTCTGACAAAGAGAAGGTCAAACTTGAATAAAGCTTGGTTGACAGGAGAAATAGAAGAACTGCTGCTAGCACTTTACTAGCAGTGATGTAGAAAAATTACTAGCGGATACATGGAGAGCCAAAACAGGAGGTCAGTTTGGTAAAGATGTAAACTGCATTTGTGTCTCTATTAATAAAGTGGTCTGCAAATCTGAAACAAAAGGACATGCTTTAAAAACATCTCTGGTGTTTAGAAATTGAATCCCATGAGACTACTAATTGCTTTGTTTTCTATTGTTTTTCAACACCTAGTAGATACTTCTAGCAAATTCTAGAACTTATCTCTAAAAGGGTAAGTGATTGACTGTCAAGAGAACCATTTGATTACAGAATGCGGTGGGCTCGAGAAACTACCATCCTCTTGAAGACTGGGCTCTCTTGACAGTCTCTGGCTTGTCAGGATGAGGGTAGGAAGTAAAAGCGTGCATTTTAAGCACTCTCTTCTGACCCCAGAAAGCATTAAAATGACGGCATACATTATCCCAAAAGGATGAAAAGGCATATTTTATCTCCCTCAATACATATGATAACAAGACATGCAACCAAGTAATAAATTAATTATTTGCTGTGAAAGCAAACAGACAATTGATTATCACAAATCTTTCTGCATCACACAGGTAACAATCCCACAAAGTGTTCAAATTGGATTGCTATATCATGGTCTGAGTTGCAAGCTGAAGCCCAATTGGATTACTTCCAAAGAAATCCAAACAACCAGCCCTTTGTTTTGACAACAAACTGGGATTATTTCCTCTGGACTCTAACAAACAACAACATGCTGCTTGGTTCTTGCCTTGAACACGAGGATTGCACTGGGACACGCAAGCTGGTTTACCCTGCCAGCACAGACAGAAGTGACAGCAGGGCAGGATGTTCAAAGGCAGCCTGGGACAGAGGCGTGAGCTGCTGGCCACCTTGGGCCGCAAAGAACACGTGTGCGACAGCCAAGAGCTGAGCGCCACAAGAGCGGAGCAGAAGGTCAAAGCAGTTGGTGACGACAAAAGTGCTCACAGCAAAAATGTTTTGGGGGCATTTACTTCATAGCAGTTCTATTTTTGGCCCTGATGGCTGAAAGCCCATCAGCTGCTCAGCACATCAGATGTGATCTTGAAGAGCAACATCTGGCTCGGTTGCATCACTACAACACACAGATCCCACTCATTCATCCCTGTGATCAAACCACATGGGGTGAACTGGGAAGACAGAGATTGCTTCAAAAGTGTACCCCTGTTGTAAAATAAAATGCAAATGGTGGCACACCCATAAGTCATATAAACATACTACTGTTAAAGAGCAAGAACAACATGCACACCTAGGATCAGGAGCACAGGATCAGAAGGCAGTGTCTGGGCAACAGTCACATATTTCACAGGGTAGGATATGCAGAGCTGCTGTTGGTTTAAAGTTGTTTCTTCTCCTGGGGAGTTGTTTCCACCTCTGAGATAAGATTTAAGAACTATCTAAAATAGTCTCAAGCATTTTAAACATTATCTTCAGAACCTTAAAACTAGAAGGCTAAAAAATTTAGATAAGCCGAACTAATTTCAAGACTTACAGTAGTAGAAGAAAAAAAGAGTCAACATACAATCACATACAAAATAAAAGGATGACATCAAGCCAGTATCACTGAGATAAGACATATCAGATTTTCTTCCGTTGATAAGCAAACTGGCTTATCAGATACAAGAGAAAAAAGACTTGAAATAATATGATTAGCATTAAAACATTAAAAAATGGTTATTTACTGTTATCTTTTATGGTATAGGCAAACTCAAAATCAAATTACAGTTTGTTTTGGCTCTGCTTAAAATAATAATTTGGAATAATTATGCCTAAACACCAAAAAGAGACACAAACTTTAAGAGCTATAGACTAGGACACTGGAATTCAAAGGATGATTTTCGGTACTGTAAGACTTTTTTTGCTTGATAGGACATGCATAAATCCTTCTGAATTCCTCAATCCCTTTTTATAGTTAATAGAAAAAGGCATGTCTCCTTGTCCTTTACTTTTACGGTTTCTTAGAAAAAAAAATTTCACCCAACATGTCTTTTAAAGTTCCCATGGAAAATTCCACAACTTGATGTTTGCAGTACCCTCCTTGCCTTATGGATGCAGAGGAGCATCAGCTCCGTCCTGTTTGTGCTAAGTGAAACGGACCTACAGGATAAGATTAAAAAGTGCTTTAGTTTATACTCATCCATTTTATAAATATTCTTCCCTCCTGTTTTATTTTTACATTCAATAATAGTACATCCCTCACATCTGTCTATCCTTATTCCATCTTGGTATATATGCAGCTGAAGGACAAGAATTCCTTTGGTGAGGCTGCGAATGCACTGGTGATACCCAGGGCTATACATAGTTTATGGGTCTGTGACAGCTTTGACAAATCACTTGCTGCTGCTCCAATAATCTACTCCAGAGAAGCTACTCGAGTGTCAGTCAGCAGATTGCTCTTTGCCACTATGCATTTAGAGAAAACAGATTACAGTATTTTCTGTTTCTTTTTTTCTAGCTAACTTGTATCCTTGTATCTTTAACACACCATATTCTTCATCATAGCATCCAAGATATTTTTAAATGGCTCTATCAGCAACACAACCATAAGTCTTGATTTCCAATTTTACAAAAACTTCTGATCTTGCAAGCTATTTTAAGAATACTCTCGACTTCTCAAGGAAACAATCCTCACAGTTAACAAAGTTCTGTCAGTATCAACAATAATTTTGCATCAGCAGTAACTGGAGGAGTTTCAGGTATTTCCCCCTATTTAGAGTTCCTGGGAGACAACTGCCTAAGTGTTCCATTGATCACCTGGAAAAAGTGCACAAGGAAAAAATCTGGTACCTGTCCCATGAAAGTAGTCAGAATTTCCCTTTGGCAGCAAAACAGAGAATTCTTTCACACTCGCTTGTAATATTCTACTTCACGAATACACCAGAGGAAGACTTGAGCCTGTTTATGAACTCATGTTTTCCAAGTCATTAAATTTTTTAAATGCATATTTTTTCAGCCTGATGCTTTAACAAGATTCCTCTTATCCTAAAGCTGCATTCAAAAATTATGCAGTATTATTTCTACTTCTAAAACACAGCAATCTAAAGAAAATGCTTAAATATTTTGGAAATAAAAAGAAAAATATTTTTTAATCTTGATGATGCAATATTGTGTTCATTTTCCCAGCAAAACCAGTATAAAAAACCCTTGGAACTGACATTCATGGTCAATTTTCCTCTTAGCTCTAGCAGCTGTAAATCTGCTTAAGGACAAAAAGAGCAGACAAATTGCATGAATATTTGTCAATTGACATTAATTCCAAAGTCAGTGAAAATAGTGTTAAATGGTCTCCTGTTTTCATAAGGAGTAGAGTAGCAGAGACGTTCTTCTTTCGTAAAGGAAACCAGCAGTTCTAACAAACCACTTTTCCTAAAACCAGAAGTCATTCTCTAAAGAGAAGAGGCTTGGAGTGGTCTGCTTTGTTGGGGTTTTTCTGTTTGTCTACTTGTTTTCATTAAACAGCCAAAACACGGATTTCTGCTAAACCTTCCTGATTAAGGATGTCAGGGGGTTTGGGGTTTGTTGTTTGGTTGGGTTTTTGGTTTTGTTTGGGGTTTTGTGTCGGTTTGTTGCCTGGTCGGTTTATTTGTTTTTTTATGATTAAAGAATAGGCGCAGCTGTTCTAGGAAAGAGCATCTGAAAACAGAACCTGAGACTGTTACACAAATGCAGTTGTGACACACATTTCCCTGATGAAACACACACTGATTCAGCAGGAGTTACTATGCTAAATTAAACTGTTGATCTTCAATCTATTTCGTTACTATCCTGTTTACAAAGAGATGCAGTATTATAATCTAAGATTTTCTGATAAGAATGAATGCTGTAACTACAGAATTAAAACACAATAAGCCAGAAGAACGGTATTATGTTTCCTGGAAGATATATTAAACAGGTTTTTAAATAATTCTTTCACTCATTTAACCAGTGGAAAAAAAATACAGATTGAACATGTAGCAAGCAACCAATACAGAATATCCTTTCACAAAGCCCCAACTTTAGAGTAGGTGGTGAAAGTAACTACTTGCTTTTTCTTCACAGACAAAAGATGGATGTATCATCTTTATCACTAACTGATTAGGTTTCCTCCCATAATTTTTCAAAAGCAACCTTTCTACTAATCTGTTCATCTCAAACTGGACAAACTGCCATTACCTGTTTTCAGTCTTTGATATCCCTTTTCTCCATCAAAGGATAGAAGAGAAATAGGAAGGGAAGGGTATAAAGACTTATGCCTGACTTCAGTGAAACAAGTAGCAAGAAAATAATGCATACACCCTCTGGTGCATGAAACAAGCCCATGAAGCTCAGCTCATAAATATACATTGGCTCATCAGCATCATCCTGATAGAATTCATGGAGTGGTTAGTAATTCTTTAGAACACTATTTTACTTCCCATACTATTAGTGGAGGATTTTCAGAGTGCACACATACATATGTGAAAAAGACTATTCTAGAATTTTGGCTAACCAGTTTGGTTGCAGGAATACATTGTATTTATCAGCTTCCACCCACATAATCTGAAAATGTATTTTGTGTCCCCCAACCCTGCACAACTGCAGCTTCTTATTGCACCACCTCCCTCCCCCCCAAAAAGAGTTAAAGACACCCATGATTTTGTTTACCTAACCAAAAGACAGACACAAACATGGCATTGAGAAAGAAAACAAAGACAGCTGAAAAAACTGGATTATTAAATTCCTGTGGTTCATTATCATTCCCAATACAGCACCAAAACAGATTCCTCAGCTCGCAGTAACCTTGTTTCCTCAGTACCACACATCTATTAAAATGTATACCAAGAATAACCATTTCTTCCCCAGCCTGTTCGCACAACACCTGTTCCACTGTGACCACCCGATGCAAACAGAGAAGGGAATTTACATTGATGAAAACTCTCTGGAATCTGCCTGTTTACATTATTTACATATGAAGAGAAGAGCAATAGATTAATCACCTTCTGTTGAAAAGTATTTTGTCCCCAAATCCATCTCTTTATAGATGATACATTAGGTGGATATATATTAATTTTCTTAAGCATTGCAGATGAACTATATCAGCCACACGGAATACAATCAGTCCTTACATTAATGAAGTAATTTATCACTCTCGTGAAAAAAACCCAAACAAGCCACAAATAAATGAGACGTAGGAAAAACAAACAAAACCTTGTATCACTGAATACTGCAGCTCCAATGCTTTGAAATAGAACAGAAAATCTTAGGGCCTGGTACTGCTGTTACCTTTTATTAACTATAAGTGTTTCTGCCTGGGCTATTCTTTCCCAATGATGCAAAGAATAATTGCAGTCTGCTCATTCATTTACTTTTTCCCCCCCATCAGACTGTACCTGAGATTAGAAAGACACAAAATGCCATTGGGCTGAGTGCAGGGAAAACATCTCAAAGAGATCACATGAAAAGAAGTTTATCATTAAATGATGACCAAGATCTTCAACAACTGGATGAAGAAGCTACTGCTCAAGCTACCATTCGTAGGAAGAGTCGATGCTATCATTAAAAGCAACTCAGAAGAGTGCATGCAACTCTGGAATCTTTCCCAGAGGCTTAGTTTCATCAGGACAGAAAGTCAAGCTTATGCTAAGGCACCTGTACAAGATAAGATAGGGATGGGATGGAAGAAGACGTCGGGGAAAAAGAAAGCTAGAAAATCAGCAAGGACTGGAACAATGAATAAAAGTGCAAGTCATTCTCAATTACAGTGTACAAAGAAACAAACAACTGGTTAGCATTTCTTTGATTTTTTTCAAGCCATCAATCCCTCCATTAATATACATGCATCCTCACAACGTCTCTATATCCTTACAGAACTTTAAATCTGAGGATTACTCATGTACTGCTCATGTCTCCTCTCATTTATACAACCTACTCATTCCAGTAGGTCTCCAAAAACATTTTGCAATAAATAATACATAAGCAATCGGCCCATAGTGTATTTTTCCCTCCAGCTAGTGACAGAGAATAGGACTATCGTATGGGCTTCTTGTGCACTAATAAATTATTTATGTACCAAAGATTTACTGACCTTACCTTATGCATTACTAGAATTAAAATCATCATTCTAAACCCATCTTTCGTATTAAATTGGAGAACTAACACTGCTGTATTATATGGTTGTATCTCTGCTTGGACAGATTGTTGTCTACCTGCTCCTGCCTACATGAAGAGATGAAACAATTAAAGAATAGGTCATGTTATGGTTATATAATGAATATTAATTCAAAGAACTTGTCCTTTTTCCAGTACTTTTCCATCCAAAAGTAAGAAATCAGATGTTAACTGTGAATCAGTTACAGGGATAAGACAGTAAACCCCCCNACAAAAGTAATGTAAACCCTAGAACAGCTATTAGTCACTTTTAAAAAAAAAAGTTATTATTGCTCCTGCAAATACTAAAATGAAGACAGAATACCTCAAACTACTATTTGCTTAAATGATAAACTAAGTATTCTCTGGACATGCCTAACTACACACAGAAAGAAGAGGAGGCAGGTTGTCAAAACAGAGAAGTCACAAAACATTTTTTGTGAATTTTGTAGAACTCCTTTAAGAACTGATTTACAAAACGTTTTTTTCCTAGACTATGTGCCATTCAAGTAATAAACAGAAGTTGTAGGTGTTTTGTCTTAGCAGACAAACTGACACTAAGAAGACATCCTTTTTCAAAGGCTGCATACAAAGTATTCAAAAATGCATTTCCATATCACGGAGCAGCTGAGACTGGAAGGGAACTCCGGAAGCCTTGTCTAAGAACCCTGCTCAAATCAGGCCACCCTGAGCAGGTTGCCCAGGACAATGTCTAGATGGATTTTGACTATCTCCAAGGACAGACATTCCACCTGTGTATTTAGTTATCTGTGAATAGCCTGTCTGTACTATCCATTATCCAGCTCACTGAGAGTAAGCAGAAATTAAAATAAAGATTTGGCTCCAACAATACTACATGACACTCAGCAGAAATAGCTTTCAGGTGATATATTCTTTGAATAGACTACTCCAGCTAGAAAACATATTTTGCAAGTTTTAAATTCTGAAGAATTGTTAAGTGTTCTGCAGACATAAAGGTAAGAATATCATATTTATCCTTTAGGTATAAAACCACAGTTTTCCTAAAAGGTATTGCTAGGTGTGCTACAGGACCCGAAGACACATTTGTAACAAATCAGTTGGTGACTGCTGAGGCAGAATCCCAGACTGAAACACATGTTCTCCTTGGTGGCATGGAAAACACAGATTTCCCCTCTCTTTTATAATATTCTATATTATTTCATTGGTGGAAACAAAAGTACAAGTCCTAGTATGACATCTTATAACCATTCGGACACTGCCACATAGACTACACCCAATAATACATTTTCATAAACTGGTCTTGGTGTCAGATAGATTCTCTGTAAATAGAGAAATATTTCAGCTATCCAGAAGAAAAAATGTCAGTAGATTAAGAGACTTAAGGAAGTCTTTCACTTGCTGGGTTAAAAGGAGAACATACACTTAATTCCCAGAAACAATTGCTTAGGATGCATCGAAGTCAGTTCTCATTTTCTAGCAACCTGTTATCTACCAAATACAAAATGCACAGACTTTAAACAGTGGAATCAATTTGGGTTTCAAAATTTTGGGTCTTCCTTGTGTGCTTTCTTTAATCAAGTCCTCAGAGCATTATATTACTGTACAATGACTAGGTAAAATGAACGTGGTTCCCCTCTCTCATACTTCATAAAATCAGGAAAAAGTCATGAAAATAATATTTATTGATAGCTGTTCTTTCATATATACACCATCTAGTAACTAAGAGTACTGTAGAAAATTACCTGCAAAATACAAGTATACAATCGAGTGTCATTATTTAAATGCAAAAACAGGCTTGAGAGTAAGCTCTACAACTATCAATATTTAAATGCTTTCGTAACATACTTTCAAGATGACAATATATTTATTGTAAAAGTAGCTGTCCATGTCCAAAAGAAATGCTATAGTACACCTCAAGCTCATTACTACTGAATACAACCTTTGGCTAAAGGCACAGTTTCAAATCTTTAAAATGAATGTATGAGATGACTATTTCTCCAAGGCAGATAAAGGAAAGATTCAGTCAAGGTGACAATTACCATCTGGCTAGCTACAGTCATTACGATGCTCCCAATTAAATGCACATACAATATTATAATGGATGTTATGAGCATTACAGTGAATGTTTTCATTGAATATCACCATATCTGTATATTACTAGAGGTATTAAAGTTACATATATATAAAACTGACTGCCTTGAAGTCTGGTAATACAAAAGACAAAAATCATGAATAAATCAGTGTCAATATCCTCTGTAAATTCAGTTCCTTCCTAAAGCTTCTTCATACGTGGATGATACCATTTACACTCCTGTCTTCCTTCCACACCCTACACCCTTCTCACCCTGTTTTGGGGACTGACCACTTCTCCAAGAGCTTGCTAGGAGCACAAATAAGGACAGAATCAAAACAAGAACAGGCACAAAATCAGTTTAGACTTTCACTCTTGTAAGTACGTAACAAGTTACAGGTTGCATAGGGGATGGAGAACACTGCTCATGAGGATGAGCATAGAACCAACCATGCCTTGAAAACTGCTAAAGAAAGCAAGAGATTTCTTTATATATCTGAACACTCTGTATTACTCCTGTAAATACATTTATAAAACTATGAGAAAACCAAGAATAGTGTACTATTTGGTTCTTTGTAAGACTTAACTCTTGCAAAATTTAATTTTCAAGTTACTGAAATTCAAAGAAATACAGTTACTTACAAGCACGTCTGACTAAACATATTCAGAAAACTGTTTCAAAGCAAACCTGTGAAACTTAACCTTTTGATTTCTGTGGAACTATTTCACCCTCTAAACAAAACCAGACATAAGCAGAATTTCTGCTACTGAATTCAATGGGAGCCAGATAAGGTACAATACAAAAATTAACGTCCAACTCCAGCGAGAACAATGTTTTACTTAAAAGACAATATTAAAATACTATTACCTCCAGCAAGGATCTTCTCCTCCAAATCATTCATTTGTTTCTTGTATGCTTTTAAAGCAGCTTCTTTAAATGATGGTCGTATTCTTTTTTTCTTTGGAATTTCAGTAACTTCAGTAATCAGCTCTGGGACATTCTGATTTTCATCTTCCCTTATTTCTACTTCAGCAGCCACATCACTTTCAACTTCCAGTATTTCCTCGCTGATCACACTGTCAAACTGTGTGTCATATTGCTCCTCTGGCAGCATTGTATATGGAGTTTCATACAAAGACTGGTCCAGTTCATACTCTTGGACCTGCTCACTAGTTTCACTACTATTAGTTCTATTTTCTAGTTTAGCAAGGACTTGTTCCATTACTTCTACATAGTCTGTTTCATTCTCACCAGATGGTTCATTCAAGTCTTCCTCATACTCTGCTTTGTAGCAATAAGGCTCAGCATAAACATCAGAATCAAGTGTTGTACTTGACTCATTTGCAGTAGACTGAGATAAAGTTCTAAACCTTCCCATAAAAGATGATCCACTGTCTTCATACCCACTTAAACTTTGTGTACTTTTATTCCAGACTACTTCCAAAGCTGACTTAGCACGCTGAAGTGTAGATCCAAATTTAGGAAAGCTGAAAGTCTTATCAGAAAGATCTATGCTTAATCGGCTATGCCATGATTTAGGGGCGGTTTCCTCCGAGTCGTCACTTGGTAGCTCACTTTGACTTCGGTACATCATAGGCAATCTGTTTTGATTCTGGTAAGAGGAGATGGAATTTGTTTCCTGGTAATCATCATATTGACCAGTCCACTGACTTTGTGTTTCGCTGTCAAGCCCTGGACACGATGGAGAAGTACCATCTAGAGTGAAATCATAGCTTTCAGTATCATACTGGAGGTCAGAGCTTTGGCCTTTTCCAAAATCTGTCTGTTGGTCTGACGGGCTGCTCATGTCATACACAAAAACTTCCTGTGTGGATGAGTCTAGGCCCAAATCTGCCCCTTGTTCCAGCTGATTCCAGTTTTTCCACGGGGAAAGATCATCCTGTAAAGAAAGCTGACTATCATCATAGTGGTTTATGTCTCCAGATACACAGATTATTCCATTGCTTACTCCACTATCAACAGTTTCTATGTTCCCTACTTCGTTTTGCTCTGGATACTGCTGCATGTCTTGGGCAAAAGTCTGTTCCTGGGAACTGCCATACCAGTTTAGAGAATCATCTTGCCTTCGTTGCCAAAGTTCTCGATCAGAGGAAGACAACAGTGAACTGCCGTTTGTTCTGCTAAAATACTGGTTTTCTGAAAAATCCTCAGAGTAAGACTGACACAATTTTGAGAAATCTGATTCTGAACGGCTAAGCTTCGGCGTTGCAAAGTCATTCTGCAAATGCCATAAAGGAGTCACATCTGAATAATAGGTCTTTGATTGTTTTTCCATAGTGTCAAATTCTGGTGACTGATTGTCATAACTTCTGTGTGAAAAGGTGCTACTGTCAGCAGTTCTGTCAAGGTCTTTAGTGTTTGGGGACTCAGTGGTCCCCTTTGTAGTGCTTATTTTTATTTGATGTGCTGATTTAGATATCTTTGCATAACTGTTCTTATTTATATCTGATTCCAAGTCTTTATCACTGTCAGGTGACTCCCAGTCATGCATTTTAGATTTTGTCTCCACAGTTAAAAGTTTCATATCCATGCTTTCATATGTCTGAGAAGAAGGCAGTCCTCTTTCTTTCTTGTCTTTTATTTCATGAGAAAATATATCTGTAGAAATTCCAATGCCAGTTCCCTTAAGTTTATATGACTTTTTCAAAATCAAATCTCTCTGTTGTGATGACTCAAAGTAAACAAGAATGGGTCTTGGCTTTGAATTTGGACAGTCTCTTTGCAGCCCCAGCCTTTGGGCAAACTCAATTTTAATAGTACTTTGTGCCTCTGAGAACCCCATTTTTTCCATTAATATTTTGTAAACTATGCTTTCAGCTTTTTCAAGCTGCTCTTCAGGCACGTTTAGAAACCTAAGACTTGCTTTGTTTCCTGGATGCCCTATCTGCTTAATGTAGTCATGTATGTCCCGAGTTTCTCTTCTGGACTGTACAAATCCAGTTCGCAATTGTTCAATTTCATTTTGCACAACTTCTACACTACTAGAAATTTCATCAATTGACTGTTTCAGAGCATTAACATGCCCTCTTAATTCAGAGAGTTCTGTTTCAATTTGACTTATTCCCTGAAGCTCCTTAAAGATCATTTCCATAACATCATGGGTTTGGCTAATACAACCTGTCGAACTAAAGCTAGGTTCAAGAGTATTTGATTTCTGGTGACGGCCAGTTCTGTCCAGAGATTTACTTCTTAATCCCCATGTTTTCTTCCACGAACTTAGCTCCGAGTCTGATGAGACACATTCTTGGCTCTTTTTCCATTTCCTCAGTTTTCGTAAGGCTCCCAGCTTCAGTGTGTGCAAAGTGCGCTCTCCATCCGAGCTTCCATCGGAGGCTGCGAGGCTGCTCAAGCTTTTCCTGTTGCGTCTCACAGGCATCGTGTGGGATAAGTATTCGTTTTTCTTGCTATTAGTTTTTACTTCACTTAAGGACTCAGAACACGAGCTATCATTTGAAGACAGGTCTGGAACTATATCTTCATTATTAGTGTTTGCTACAAAAATATGCCTTTGCAGTCCATTGGCAATAGCAACTCTGTAACTGAACGTTGGAGAAAGTGAAAATTCTCTATTGCTTTCCTCTTCTTCAGTTGATAAATTGCGAGCAGATGGGCACTTGGCAATCTTTTTAACGGTGCTTTTTAAAGTATTTGAAAATTTTGGATTTTTTGTTTGTCCAATCTGAGCTAAGTCTTGTTTTTTGCTCTGACAACTCTCTTTCCTTTTTGTACTATTTCCCGATTTCTTTGTAAACATTCCTTTGCAAATCTTATATATGTAAGATGAGATCAGGCTCTTGAAGAGGGCAGAAACCATGGAGTGTAATTTATTTTATGCTGTTTCCACAAAACACAATTTTTGATCCAGAGAAGTATTTGTTTCTCCAAAAGGATCATCAGCAAATGTTTCAATGGAAGCTATAGCCATATAAACTACTGATGCTCTGGAATAATGTGACAGAAAAATTAAAATTTAAAAAAAAAAAAAAAAATCACACATGTCCTTGTTCAAAACAAAATCCTGAGGAGGTTTTGTATGTCTTGCAAAATCTTGCTCTGTTGCACATGGCTTCTTGAAGTGTCTAAAAAGGAGGGAATGACATTACAAGGGCTGCCAAGCAAACTCATCAATCAATAATACTGATGATGTTTTAACTAGGTTACAATGAAAACACAGATGATTTCCCATAATTTTCTGAATAGATTTTTTTCATGAATAATTGAAGCTGAAAACAGTTCTGGGCAAATATTTTTAACAACAATTAACAAACTAAACTTATTTCCAGGCTTCTTCATCCAGTTTAATTCTCTGACTTTAACAGAAATATTCAGTTTAACTGCTCTCCGCTTTCTCAGAGTACTGGCATTTCAATTTAGATCCATATGATATATGGCAGTGATCAAAAAACCTGACAGAGTAACAAATGGTTACTAGCTAGTAAAACAGAAGCAGAAACTTCTCTCTTGCTTTGTCTTTCCGAGCAAGGTAGGATTCAGGTACAACAAGTGAGTATTGTATCCATGAAGTTCTATCTTGAGACTGAATAATGTACATAACTATGCTTTGTGAAATAATTGCTTTGATCCCAGACTTTAACATGCTATGATAAGCCAGGACTCAAAAGTGGGCTTATCTTCATGGTTTCTCCTCTTTAAGAGGTAAAAAGAAAACAACTCATAGAAAATAACAGAAAATAATGACAACTAATGGAAATTCTCATCCAGGTTATTAAATCTGACATTGTTCTGGTCACAGAAAAAAACAAACCCAAACCTACACATAATGAGAGAGAAACAAACATTATTTACAAATCACAGGACAGAAACAGCTGCCATTGCAATAGGAAAACTACTTGATCTAAAAGAAGTCTAAGAAGATTTCATGAGTTATCTGGAAGTTTCTATTTCATAAAACAAAAGTACATATTCCATTAGAAGTGTAGTCAATACATTTTAAACATGTAAATGCATTTTTTTGCTCAGCATAATATTCACCTCCCAATTTCATAGCTGCAGAATAAAAACAAGGCAACCAGCTCTGAAAAATCCAGCAAAGAAGAAGCTCTTAAAATGGCCATTTTGGTTTCTAAAGCAGCTAAAAATTCTTTGGCAGAATAAGAAGTCTGTTTAGATACAGGATATATAAAGGGTTAAAAATTGCTCTGTGGTAGGAGAAGAACAGATGAACTGAAGAACTCCTTAAGAGGAGTAGAGAATATGAACTGTCCTTGTCTGCAAACAGCCTGGCACTGTATGAAACGTTATGGTCAACTCATACCCCTCCAGATCTTGTCTTTGCATTGCATAGTTTGTCTTCATTAACCTTACTATTATACTCCATCTAATTATTCATTACATATATACACATACATAATGGTAAATAATAAACACTAGCCCCTGATTCATCCTGCAGCAGCAAAACGCACTGTGCTGCACAGAGCACAGGCAAAGCTGCTAAAAACCTGGTTGGCTTCTGGAACCCTGGAACAGAGGATGTAAACAGACTCATTTCTTTTCCAGTTATAACAAAATTGGGATGCAGAGTGAGCAGAAGAATAGAAAACATTCTACACTCTTCCCAAAGGGGCTATTTATTATTTTATAAAAAGGTGAAATATCTGTGGGACATGAATCACATTTTAAACACATATACATCAGCATGGTCCTTGCTTCTTTTTCTTGTAGGCTTATGCCTAAAGTCAGAGTATTAAGAGTGAATCAAGAGCAAGCAACGTTCGGAAGCAAAAGAATGCTCAATGAGACTGCATGCAATTTTCAAGGAATGAAAATGACATCTCTCAGAATATTGAAAAGTTTTCACTAGAGCCAAGGCTGCCTTGTTTTCACATATTGTTAGCAGAGAAAGGAACCATCCTGGGACACT
This sequence comes from Oreocharis arfaki, assembly GCA_013398015.1. Classification (NCBI taxonomy): domain Eukaryota; kingdom Metazoa; phylum Chordata; class Aves; order Passeriformes; family Paramythiidae; genus Oreocharis; species Oreocharis arfaki. Next base: position 317,197 of record VZRR01005435.1, read on the forward strand.
TTTCAATGTCAAAGGCATGTTTCTACATGTAGAAACACTTGTTAACCATTCAGCTCTTACACTGAATGTTTGTAACCATTTATTGAACAAGATTTGAAGTGTGACTGCCTACCTCCTCTGCCCACACAGCCACAGATTTTTAAACACCCTCTTACATAAACTTCACTTAGACGACTTGGATATTCTTCAAATGATTTCAAATCAAGAATGTATAAACAAGCCAGAAGGCTTGTTTCCTGTCTCAGCCTAAAAAACATCAAGAAATAATGAAGTTATCACCAGAATTTGGAACATTTCCATTCACTTCAAATAAGGTTTAATGCTTCTCTCTAAAAGAAGCTTGATTTCATAGCAAGCCATACACACATATATATATATATATGTGGGTGTGTTTGTTTTATCCAGTGTCTAACCAATGCTTTTTATCAGAGATGATTGAAAGTACTACAAATAGCTGAACATTCAGCACTGAATTTATTTAAACCCAGTTTCTGACGATGCCATAGTGAATTAAAAGCTGTACTGTTACAAACACAGGGAGATCTGCTAAATGGAGCAGATTTATGTTCTCTCATGCGAGGTCTATTCCATCTCAGCTGTATTAGTCATATGATCTGTTAATCAGTTTAAAGCCTACCATTGCTCTGTCAAAAAGTCATTTTCTACAATTGTATGTCTACACATGGAATCAAGTTTGAGTCATTACAGGTCTCATCCATTTCTTTCTATAAAGACTTGCATAGGTTGTTCTTAATATTTTAAATCAACATAAGGTTAAAACTCCATAAGATTAGGAACAGTCTTTTAAGAAGCACATAGAACTAAGTCAATTATTTGAACAAGCTGCAAGTTGGCATTTAGAGACTTTCTTGTTTTATCCAGGTCTCCCAAAAAACCATTATGACCTCAGTTTTTCAATTCTCATTTTGCTTGTTTATTGAATTAAAACAATTTATATAATAAAGTTCAACATCACTGGGTTAACCCATTCTAAGCATAAGGAATCATGCTGAAATGTTACAGCAGTGAGGTATGGACTTTATGCTAGATAGCAATAGAACAGGAAACCAGAAAGTGTTACGGATTCTGAGACTAGAACTAAAATAAACTCTTAATAGGGTCCTTCTATAAAGAAAGAACAAAACGACACTTCCATCAACTTTTTACCTGTAACAAGTCTGAAAATAGTTTTGTTGATCAACTTGGTGGTGAACAGATAACTTGGACTGGTTTCAAGCACACTGTTGATAACAAAGCGTTGTCAAAATAAAAATGTCACTTGGAAGCATCATGTATAAAGGATCTTATTCCAAGTCTAAAACGAATGTGTCAGGTAGAAGGGGGGAGGAGTGGGCCGAGTTAAAAATGATAGCTTTTTAAATAATGCAATCAGTGTATTTCAGTTACATATCTTAACACCAGACCCCCATTTCAAAAAATTATTTCAATAAATCCAACCCTGTATTTTTATAAAAAAAGAAAAGTGAATCATCTTAAAAATATAATTTTAGTATTTAAATAGAATAGCTAGATCACTGCTCAGCTTCTCTTCAGACCCTGCAGAGCAGCAGCTCTCTCCATTCAGAGGTAGCTTTGTGGATGCAGACTGTCCCCTCACAAAGCAAGAACCAGGCAGGACCATAGCCTTGCTTAACCTTCACACTATTAATCAACTACAAGGGGTCTGTGGGTATTGAAAGAGGGCAGGGAAGAAGAGAAGACTGAAGTGCAGTTTCTCCCTATATAATAGCCTGTAACAGTTCATGTTCACAACACCAAGACAGTAGGGGGAACCAAAACACAACCAAGAAGTCTTCATCTGCAGCAGTACCACCCTGTACTACTGCCAAAACAGGCACTAGAGCCTACAGACAGCAGCATATTTTGTGATATGCAAAATGCTCCACAGAAATGAACAAATCACACATAACAATAAAAAAAACATGTAAACAGTCTACTCTGCATCTGCAGTAACTGAGGCTAAGAGAGGTTCTCTTACCATCGAGAACATTAGGAATCAATAACAGAATTCAGATATACAGATTTATTAATTATGGTTTTTCACTAGTCTTATGTTTGCCTGGAAATAAGGTTATCTTGACACAGGTGTACTTGCCCTCAGCTCACATCTGGCGGGTGAAACCCAGGCTCCCTTCCTTTTGACAATCCTCACGGTGTACACGCCACACTGCTTCATTAACTTACTATCACTATCCTGGCAATCATCTCAGACGACCTAATTCAGAAGAACTTAATTTAGGGCACTTATCTGCTCCTTGATACTCTCTTCTTAAATTCTCCTTGTAGTCTTAACTACTGACATTTTTAATCTGCATAACTGGTGAGTCTCTTAAGGTAAAAAGACACTTACTTTAACACTACATATGCTATAGGGATGACCTGCCCGCCGAAGACCCTGGCAAAGGCAGGGAGGAGCAGTAAAGAGACCTGCTTTCTCTTTCGGGTAATTACTCTTTGTTCCAAGAATTCCTCAGGTTTTCACACCAGCAGACCTCTGCTCCATCCCATCAGCCCCTCCAACACTCACACAAGAGCACGGAGTGTCAGCACTCTATCCTTTTGGCTAGGAAGGGATTCCTATAGTTCTTCAAAACAATCTGGAAAGTTTACTATATCTGCTTATCTACCTGGTCATATTTCTTTATGGATCCTGCTATTCATACACATCTAACCACCCTGTGACATGTTACCTTCTCTGTTTATGGGAATGTAAAAAGTAAAACTTAACCACCAAACTGCTGTTTCCAACCCCAGTCTTAAGAGCCTACAACCTGCTTATTTTTTAATCCACAAGGCCTACTGCTGTCCTGAGGAGGTCACACACATATTCACGGGGCACGCTGCAGAATACAATCTAAACATTTAACAGTCACACTGCAAGGCTGGTCACTCATAGCTGTTATCTATCTCTTCCCTCAGCATACATCTTAACCGAGTTTAAGGACAACAGATGAGAACAGCACAGGCTTAAACCTGACTTTGGCTCCTTGTGATTTAGAACATCTAACCCAGGAATCATACACAGAACTTTGTGCATTAGTGAATTAACTCAGTAGTGTAACAGTTGCAATTAAACTACTTTGCAGTATACAGAAGCATATTGTCTTCGGATTATCTTAGAGGAAAAGCTAGGACGAGCATTTTTTCTGCGGAGAAAAGTCATCTTCACTGCTTCCCTACTACTACGACCACTACGGAAAAAGAAAGGACTTTTTGGTAAAAGATTTTTTTTTTAAAAATTACTGTTGAAGACAGACATGAATTGAAGAAAAGCCCACTATCCTACAATAACTTCCATAATTACTTTTTTAGTTAGGCTATTCTCTACACCTTTGTATTTGTAATATTTGCATTTTTCTCTGTGAAGTTCTGTTAAGGCAACTGAAGCTAAAATTACAATTCAATTAATCACAAACGACTAATAAGATAATTGGAGGCATTTAGAAGACTATTTCTTTAGAAACACATCTGTAGTATGGTATTTACATTACAAACATAAGAAGTGTATTTGAAGCAACTGTTCTTAAAGGTCAATGGCCTTGACTAGAACTAAAAACAAAGGAAGAGATGTGCCAAATACAGTAGATTAATACTGAGATGTAAAAAGCTATAGAACAGATTCTAAAGGTAAAATGTGGCCCATTTGGAGAGCAGTAGATAACATAGGCCACAAAAATACGAGACAGCAGATGACTTGGAACACAGCTTCAATATTATTTGACTAAATGTGCTGACTTTTTTCTCTTCGATGTTTCTAGTTGTTTCCTTGACTTTTTCAGTCAAAAAAAAAAAAAAAAGAAATTGTAGTGTATAAGCAAGGTGGTAATTATGACTTTTTCCTTCTCTTACAGCTGTCTACATGATATATGCTGTCCTATATAAACTTATTTTTAGTCAATACTGTCAGTTCAAAAACTGCTAGGATTGAGAAAATTTCACCAAATTGTTCATTTCTATTTAAATGCAGACTACAAAAGGAAGGGAAAACATGGGGAGGGAAAAGTTATTTGCTGACAATACAGAGATTACTGTATTACTAAGTCAGTACCAGACATACTAGCTTAGTTGGACTATTACTAGCTTGCTATTATGTCAGATTACCATAAATAAAAGAGTTACTATATAATAACCAGAACCTATTTAGTGCCTATTAAAAACCAGAAAGTATCAACATACATTTTGACCTAATCTCAGTTCTGTCCCTAGTTTTGCCTGTTAATAGAAGGTCTTTTAAACATCATACCTTGGGAACCCAAGTGATTTAATTTACACTGAAGTATAACATAGGGAGAGACTGCATTTATAGTTTACTGAGTGTATTCAAAGTTTCTTTTAATACTAACATTTCAAAAGATTCAGCAACTTTTCAGGATAGTAATTCTATCAGAAAATATATTTTAAAAAAAAATCTCCATTTTCTTTCAGGTAAGAATTTTAATCCTCCAACTGTACTGGCCTGTGCCTTGGAATGGGCAACACACTGCCTTGAAGTAGATCTCCTTGGACAGGGTTTGCCATGAATTCTGTGACCATGTGTGCACTACATCACTCTGCAGCTTTGATTTTTTTTTCTTTCTTTAGGGTTTGAGGGCCTTTTTTTTTGTAACTACTTACAGAAATTCCCAGTGAAATGTTTACAGTAAGATACCGACTTTATTCGGGCAAAGTAAGCCCTCTGGATTCCATTCCTCCGCAGCGAAGATTTTACATATTTTCTAAAATCTAGTAAACTAATAGTAACATCAAGCCTCTAGAACAAAAAGTTATGAAAAGGAAAGTTTCTGATGAAGTGGCCTTTCACTTGATAAATGGGAGCAATCATCTGTGACATTTGCATTTGAAAAATACCACAAGCGCAAATGACAACACATACACTAGGACGAGCAGGCACACACAGATAGAAACCAAGCTTAACACCTGAAACGACATGCATCGATAAGGATGGTAGATAGTAAATGTATTTCTAAATTTGCTGCAAAGACTTTACTAAAAAAAAAAACCAAACAACAACCCTCTGCTGTCTTTGCTTCACTATACTAACAACTGTGATACTCAGGTTTGTACCTGAAAGCAAGAACCTCTGCTACCAACCTAAGCGAATGACACGAATGAGAAAAACAGGAACAGTGTAACAACCTTCTTAGGTGCCAAAGAATTTTTATGCTTCAGAGCTTCAATGGTCTCACAAGGCAGAAGCTATTATACTACTTCATTCTTCCCAGATTTTCACAACACTACAGTTAAAGGAAAATTTGGAATTTTCAGTTCTCATTGATGCTTTAGTGAACTGGGAGATATTCTGAGCTATGAATCTTCCACTGTGTAACACCCTGGAATCCCAGTACTTTACCTGAGAATTCCCAAGTGTTTTCACAGCAATATATAGTCATTATGGTAATGTTGTGCTGACATCACTGCAGGATCAAGCAAATGGTATAGTGACAGAAAACCTTCATACAACTCTCCAAGTTGTGTATATTCCACTGAAAGAACCCTCATTTATCCTGTATCCTGGCTTTTTTCTATATTAAGTTGAGATGACAGCTAATCAAATTTAATAATCATAATTTCTATCATTATATCCCTTACAAAAGGAATTTGTGATGAACAAAACATGCTTTACCCTAAAATTCTATTTTTCATTCTTCTTAGTGCTTTTAGACTTAACAGCATTCTCTCACTGCTTTTCTCACTATGATTTAGATGGTAAGATTTAGCACTGGCTTTTAGAACATTCACACATGTCAAGCAACCTTACAATTTCAATTGCCAAATCACAGTTGTGTATTATGCTAAATAAAGGTATCTATTTTATATAATCACCGACAGGAAAGAAGCATAGTATCACCCTCTCTGCGAAAAATAGCTACAACTTTACAGACAGTTTATTTTCACATCAGAAAGCAATTGATGTTACATCAATGAATGTTTTTAAGATACAAGAGCTCCTGTCAGCCAGGGGTTAACAACAGTATTAAGAGGCTGTAACTGATATTAACCCTTTTTGGATCAACATTTTTTAAAAAAAAAAATCTTACTTGTAACTAGGCTGCATTGAAATTAGAAATGCAACAGAATGTTTCAAGATATTTCAAGACTAATGAATAATCAAATAAGCATTAAGTGGTTTTAATACACTTTTACTAGACATTATAAGACAACCATGAATGTCCCCAGCTTAAGGGCAAATAGCTTTCTGTTCTATTTCACTTATTACATATAGCCAATCGTCAGCTGAAAGAAAACATTAATAAGACAAAAAGTGCAAGAGGAGCCAAGTGACTGAAGAAAGGCAAGGGCTAAAGAATAGTCATATTTTTATATCTGCATAATTCTTCCTCTTAAAGCAAAATGAACCATCTCACGGTAAGAAATTAGTTTTAGCTACTATTGGCCTCTGAAATTGCAGAGGGCAAAATACTAATTTTATCTTCTTGGACCTAAAATGGACAAAAAAATATAAATAGTTATGGTGGTTTTTTGGGTTGTGCCTTGGAGGAGGTACCTAATAGAGGGTATTCTAAGACACAGATTTAGCAGTGGAAAAGAATCGAGCATGCAGTCTAAGCAAGCTGCCTATTCAAAAGAAAACTGCAGGGTGTTCAGCTTGGAGATTAATCAAGACCCAGAAATACATAAACATCCGTAAAGCTCAATTTATTACTAATCCTGTCACAAATTAGGAGAAACATACTGACATATATAAGGAAAAATTACAATATTTTCACCGTGTACTCATGTAATTATTTATATTTTTATATCAATTTAAACATACCGACTCAATGAAAAATCCAACATCATACTGTCTTACTCAACTTACACTGTGAAGTTACCAGCCTTACAAAACAACCCCCCCAGCTTTTAATGAAGTGTTAATTCCAGAAGCCCAGACAGCATCATCGGCACTATAGCATTAGAAAGCAAATCAGTTACAAATAAATGCATTGCAACAGCAAGAACAGTGGGAGGTACAGTCGGAATGAAAATAAGCAAAGGAAACAAAGGAAACAGAAAACTGTATGTAGACTAGACAAAAATACAAAGAGCATACATACCTGGATTAAATTCTTCTTAAAAATAAAATACAAATTACATACCACCATCCTTATATTACTTTCCTTTTACACAGAAGCACTGAACACAAATCCATTACTATTTTGCTGTTCTTCCTTCCGCCTTAAATGAGGCTGCTTCCCAGTGATTCAAGTCAAGTGCAGTCAGGCATGCTGCTAGTCTGCAATGGTATCTGTTCTAAATTCCACGGTATTCCCTAGGCAGCATTACACGGGGATTTTTTTTTTTCCTCCCTCTCCCATTTTTTCCCCTCCTACAACTTGTGCTAAGAGTAATCGTGATGCTAGCTACTAATTCATTCTGCAGCTCAGTGTTGTTTCTCCTCTCGAACAGCAGAGCAGAGTCAGCGTCCTACTCCGGTTCAAAAGCAACATCAACACGAGAGAACAGTGATCATCCTGGTGCTTTATGCGCTGGGACCTTCCCCCGCTGCTGTTTTCTCCTGCCACCGCTCCCGAATGCAGCAGTCGCTGCAATAGGCACAGCCCTCCTGCGTGGCAGGCAGCCCTGGGCTGCCAGAGCCGCTCGCCAGGCTCCGGGAGCTGCCCGCTCACAGGAACAGCACACGCGGCGCGCCGGGGGAGCGGCCAGGTGCGCATCCGCGCCCGCAGGGGAAACGGCGGGAGACAGCATCTCCTGCTTGGCAGGGCCCTGTTCCACCCCAACCTTCTATTTATCAGTCTGACGTGACCCAGAAAAACCATTGTATAGCTACTTCTTTCAGCAGTGATTTCATCAACACATGATAATTTTTTGTAATGAACCTGCTAAATACCCGTCACACAGACTATCATTCTATGATGATTTAAGGGTGCTCCAAACAATAAAAAAATGTATCACTCACTTCCCACGAAAAGCACTTTATATGACCCCAATTAACACCTAGGCAGTAGGACTGAGTCACTTATTTACTGGAATTCAAATAGCAGAACGGATTGTTTTGTGCATGCAGTGAGTAAATTCTCCTGCACAAAATACACCAGGTGTTTTTTTCAAATGTAAACAGCTTTAGTAGTGTGTGCAAGGCCATATCCAGCCTCATGTGCATTGAAAATTTTATCTAAAACTAACACATGAAGAACTACAGAAATGCAGCCGGAATGAGCCTATATAAACCCACTCACTGTACACACAGCCCAAGTGTAAGTGTTTCACAAAACCTGTGTACAGGCATAAGCCCACAGGTATGCGATCATCCTCTTTAATCTTGGGAGACAGCATAGCTGGAATGCCTTAGTGAATATTAATGTATGCATCTTTCCCATATAAAAATTAAACCCTCAAACTTTGGACAGTCTGGTAAGAGCTGACACATTTGTAACAGAGAAGCTTATAACTCAGTTACTTTCTTCAAAAATATATCAAGGATACCTTGAGTAAAAGGCAGCACTTAAAAGTGTTTAACAATTTCTAGTAACAGTTAAAACTTACAGGTTGTAGCTTTCACTTTCTGCAGTCCTTGCACTATTGTTAGTAGTGTCATCCTGGGACACAGTGTTTCACGTACAGTTTATAAACCGAGAAGTTCAGGAATCATATCTCGTATGTACGGCCGTAAATTAATATTCTGGATTTTTGCATATCATTATAAAAATAATTATGGACCATTATATTTTTTATGTCTTGCTGAAACAAATGAAACATATAAACACCCCATTAATTAGATTTATAGTTAAGAACCAGAGGAATGAATGATTATTCAAATCTTATTGTGGTTATTAGCCTGCAGCCATTACTTAATATTCTGCCTAAACTGAATCAAACTGATTCTTCAAAACTGCCATACTGCATGCCAACAAAATATACAATAAAACTCTCCTGTAAGTGCACAATATTAAATATTCCTCTGATGTCAGTACTCGGTGCTATAGTCTCAACTACACAAGATGCAATAATAATTCCTCTCAAACTCAACAGGACTGCTCATGTAAGGATGAAAAAAAACCAACAGGCAGCCTAGTCAAGCATGCCCACCCATAGCAGACTCACACTTAAGAAATAAGTATCAGTTTCAGCAAGAGTAAACAAATGGCCTTAAGAAGACTACAGACAATAAAATCAATAAATATTGAAACTGATTTGCAATATATAGTTTTGTCATTTAATTAAAAACTGTATTCGCCAATAACATTAACTCATAATGCTTGGATTAATGTTGCCATCTTCAAGGAAGTTACTAAGTTGACCCTGTTTATACTTATCTATTGTGTTACCACATGCTGAATATTTCAGCTGAAAGCTGAATTCACTCAATTTATTTTATAATCCATCATAAGCAGGTCATTTTACCATATGCATTATTCAATTGATATTTCAGAAGGAAATAAAAACCCAAACATCAACCCAAAGACCTTCAGAACTCATGATGGCTTATCTTCTCTGGAGTTAAAATTCTGTGTACTTCTCCAAGCCAGAGCTATGCTGACTTTGCTTGTAATGATACTGACCAATCAAGAATGAAGTTTCATGTATAAAATACAAAGTACTTGCAAGTGAAGTTACCCAAATTCATAACAAAACTGCACTGAACCTCTGTTCACACCCTTCTCACGTAGACGCTGGTGACTTTCTAGAGTAAGTCTATGAGCAGAGGTTTCAATTCTGTACAGTAGCTGAAGTTCTCACAGTCCTGGAAGCCCAGACAGCTGTAAGTCAGTGACTGGAATGAAACTACTTCTCACCTTGAGAAAGCGCCCACATCAGTTTTCAAAAGGAGCAACTCGCATGTGTGGGCCCCATGCGTTGCAGTGGTTACTCGGCAGTAAGCTGACACGCTGATGAAGCTGGCCTTGAGGAACTCTAAGGATTCACACCGACTTACTCCATTTCCCAAACATAGTGCTAAAGAAGTAACTTTCACATACAGAAGGAAGAGGAGAAATACATGTATTTGCATGTACAAATACAATATGTATAAAGTTGTTGCAACTCGTTACACAATTCCAGGCTAACCCCTGTAGCTTAACGGAGAAAAACAATGAAAACCCACCCAAAGAAAACACTATCACCACCAACCCCAAACCACACCCCAAGCAAAAAAACCCAAACCTCAACGGGCAGCTATAAGCCTTCATGGAGAAAACGGCTATCCTTTGTGCCTATTTCCAGGATTACACGACCACAACTTTCAGAGACGCTTCTTTAAATTCTTAGAAATAAAAGTCTGTTCATTGAAAATATTTCAGTAATTTCCATCACTATTATTGTGTAATAAACCCAGCATTAAATAACATTTAACCATTTTAGATATTATTTGACTTTCTACGGCATTACACTCATATTGAAATGGTGACAGCTGTAAACCGACAGAACGACTTTGAAGTAATTTGTACTTCATGATGGATTTCAGCCTGAAAGTTGGAAAAGCTGTCACATAACGGAGCTATCTTTCTCCCGCACGTCACCTCCGCAGTCTGCTTAAGGGATGGTAATTTCCCCCCATGTATCAAAGAAAGGCAGTGACTGCCGCTCCTCAAACCGAACCGGCCAGGCAGGGGCAGAGCTCACGGGACCCCCCGAGCCGCGCCCGGAGCGGCCCCGAGCGCGGCCCGCGCGCCCCCTGCCGGCCCCGCGCCGCTCGGAGCCATTCTCCTCCTTAGAGGACTGGTTTGCTTTTTTTCTCTCTACACTTATCATTTTTCTTTACTGTGAAGTTCAACGTTTCCTTCTAAAAAGAAGAGTTTGCAATAAGACGGGGAAGTGAAAATAACTGTTCTTGTATTTCATAATGCACCCGTGAGCTGGTTTGAATTTTACTTAAGATGATTCTGAAAGGTGCTTGGGAGATTTTGAAGTTAAGACAGCTAAAGCTACTTCTTGTTCCACATTAAAACTTTTCCAGACTTTTTAAAAACCAATTGCTAAGTTTATGAAATTATGCAGTTTGAATTCTATTAAGTGAAATAAAACCACATTTAAGATTTTTCTTTTTTAAAAATAGCAATTAACAGGGAATAGGCAACCAATGTAAAAACAAAATTGCTTCTTGCCAGCTGCAATTTAATGCAAATTTGGTCCCGATTTCATGAGGGATCATAAGATGGGATCATAGTTAAAAAGCAAATACAGAGGCAAAAGCCCAACAAACTGAAGAAGAAATAAAGAAAGGACAATCCCTTTTTTTTTTTTACCCAGGAGGGAAAAGGGAGCTTTCTGTCCATTCAGATTTATCAAGCATCTAAAGAAACGCTATGTATTCAAAGTAGTAACTTAAGAACAATATATGCTACTTCTGAAATTGAATCCCCCATGGTGTTCTTTCCTTATCACTGTTTTGTTCATTGTTATCCTCCAGGAATGTGTTCATTCTAGAAACTGTTTTAGTTTTTTTTCTAGGAAAGTAGAATCCTTGCTAAAACATTTTTTAAAATGAAGAATCTGACTCAGTTGCCACTTTTCATGTGGGGAACTGGTTTTAGGTTGCCTTTACCTCAACCCTCAAGCTTTCTCACTCTGGCTCTTTGCCCCATCCCACTGGGGGAGAACAAATGAGCAGCTCTGTGGGGTTTAGTTGCTGGCTAAGGTTAAACCACAAAAGGGTAAAGCTCACTGAAACAGAAATGACAGAGTGGAAGAGTTACAGCATCTCCAATCAATACAACCTTCAGTCATATACTTAAATTCAAGTACATATTTAACAGTGCTACTTAAGGTACTAATTAAGAGCCATCTCAACATTTGTCAAGAGTGGCAGCAGCACAGGAAGATTCAGAAAAAGAGTGCACCACAAAATTTGAAAAAAATTATTTGTTAGTGAATTAAAACATTCAACCTTGCTAATTTGAAAATGGGTAAAAAGGGTAGATCACAAGAAAGATCCACAGCGATGACGCAGGATCTCTAAGGCAGATGCTGCAAGGATTTGAGAAAATGAGTGATTGCAACAATTGTGAAATTACATCTTCTATAATAAATCTGGAAGCCAGGTAATTTACTCTCCTGGATCTCTTTTCCCCGTAGGCCTTCTCCCTCTAGCTACTGCTTAGACTCCATCAATATAATTCATTAGCTTTTCAGTGTAGCCAGTCATTCTTTGTGCTAGGATTCCGAGTTCATTAGTGCTCCATTCTTGGCTGCTCTCAGTCCTCTCTCCTATCCTAGAGCTCCCACTGAAATAATTTGCTGGTTATCCCAGTGTTTCTTTCTTCTACCCTAGGATTTTCCCTTTCTTGCATTGTGAGAGGTTCTCTGCCGATCCTTGTAACTAACAACCCCAATTCTCTCTAATGTAATGGATTTTTGCCTTCCCAATCCTATTTATCTTCACTACATTCCAAAAGGCAGCTTTTTCCTCCACAGAATGATGCCCATAAAGAACAGCCCAGCAGATTCATACTAACTGGCTTATTTTCCCTGGTTTACGTGAAACATCCATTATCACTTGTAAACTTTCTCTGATGAGAACCCTGTTGAGTTTCAGTCTTCTGAAGCATTTTTTTTAAAGCATTGCCTCAAATGCTCACCCAGCAGTCTGTAACTCAATTGCAAATATGCACCAGGAGCTGTATAATTCTGTAATGCATTGAACTAGCCGCAGGTTACCAAAGAAACCAGTAATAAATCATTCAACATCAGTCCACAAACAACGTGCAAAATGCTGTAATATGGTTACTTGAAACAGCAGGAAGAGAAAAAGTGTTAAAATAGTCCCCTTTCGAACTCTGAAGCAAAGGAGAGAACTGAAGCTTAATTGTGGAAGAGAACATTTTACATTCCTATTTGTTGATTTTCCATAATAATGGCCAAAGCAAAAGCTTAGATTTCTTATCCTCTATTGTGAATAATAATATCTGACTTTTTGAAGAGAAAAACAAAGTGATAATTCTTTTTCTGACCTTGCCTAACAGAATCCTTAAATAACGATACAGCAGCTCATAAACATTTCTCCCAGGGTCTATAACACTTAATACCTCCAATTATTGAAGAAAGCCATTTTCAACTTTCACATTGATTTAAGGCAGGGAGGGCAGAGAGTAAATCATAGAATATCTAAATTCACAATACCATAGGAAGATCTAAGTTAAAATAAGTCTTCAATTAAGTTAACTGTAACTATTCAGATAAAAAGACATCTCCATTTTATTTTCTTCACAATTACATCAAATTTCAAAACATTTTCTCCCTGAGAATCTTTCAGAGGGAGTCACTCCAGAGGGGATAACAAAAAGTTTACCTGAAACAACAGGAAATAGAAGAAACAAAAGCAATTTGTTCAGAATTGATGTGTAACACATTCTTGAACTTCTGCCTTTATCAGTGTATCTCCTTTTCTCAAAGTAAATTTTCTAAACAGCACTTTTTGAAAGCCTTAAAGGCAACTACAAAGTGTTCTTAGGACTGTTGGTCCAATTGCCCCACACTGACCTGTCTACCTTCTTCATGTAAACTCAGAGCTCAGACACAAGATGGTCAAAATCATTTGTATTATAGAAGTAGGACTGCTCAGTATAACTGCTCGATAATCAGTAATTTTCTTCATATATTATATGCATTGAAAAATATGATTTGTAAAGCAAAGACTTCCCAGAAATTCCTTTAACTCATCAGGTATATTTTGAGCTTCCTCATGCACCAACTAACATTCAAATAATTGTCAAAATATCTGCAGCTTGGCAAATTTGTACTAATACTGAACTCATTTAATTGAAAAGAAAGCACACTTCATTTGTGTTTTCAAATTGTCAGTTTGTCACTTTTTGTTATAATATTTAATATTTCAAATAAATTCTCTAAACTAAAAAAAAGGCAGCTTCTTTGCTGACAGTCATTTCACCCAATCTAAATACTGACTGCCACTTGAACATAATAATTACTTTTTAATTGAATCAGAATGCAAAATATCTATTATTAATACTTCATGAAAAGGAAATACTTGTTTCCACTTCAAGACACACTTGCACTACTTTGAATACAAGGTTAAAAAACTGTTCAACTGAAAGACTGCTTTATTTAAAAAAAATAACTTATTTGGGCCTATAGAAATCTTTCAAAGAGAAGTTTGGCATTAATCTCATAGCCCCATGGCTCCTAAACAAAGAATGATTTCTGCTTTCACAGCCCTAAATTCCCACTGCTGTCATTGTGTAATACCTGCTTTAGTAATAGTTTACCAAGTTTCGTTTCTGAATAAGACAGTAAATCAATAGAGCTGACAAAACCAAGCTGCTGATAACTTCTCTATTAGTGAGCGTTCTCATACTGAACATCACCACTGCAGCCATCATGTAATTCATCACAAACCACAAAGAACAGCATTACAACAATCCACACTGAATATTTAATTCTACATTATATTTTTTTAGTATTAGAACACATCAATATTTTTAATTAATTGCGTAAGTAGTGATCTGTGTCATGCTCATTTTGCCAAGTTAGGAATAAGGCATGTCAGGAAGATTTACCAAGGCAGATCTGTGCTGCTCTCACTGTTGATGCCCAGATTATAAAACCAGTCAATATATTCCACTATATCATTGGGGTTGTTTTGTCTCCAACACTCACTATGGTCAAAAAACGCAGTTGTGGAATGATACAAAGGGTAACTCACACGAGTAGTGTCCTGCTTAATGTTAGCCTTAGGAATGAATTACTATGCTTTGTATTTGATAAAAAGCAGATCTAACTCAGAGAAGTGACATTTATTTATTCGAATATCTTTCAGCAGCAAAACAGTCTCTACTTCACTAAGGATTAGCAGCTAAAGATATAATCAAAGTGACATACACAACTGGGGTAGGAGGGGGAAGAGGGGAAAATCCATTTGATTGCACTCATGAGTGATGCTGAGTTAAAAGAAAAAAACTCTCCAAGTGCATCTTTTCATAATTATTGTCAGTACTTCATAGCACTTATTTCAAAGCTGTTAGAAAACTAAGGCAAACAAAAAACCCCCCTCACTGCTCACTGTTCCTGGAATACAGCAAACACGAAACTGAAAACCAGATACTGGGACTGGATTTTTTTAAAAGAATGGTGGTTTAGATTTTTGTTTTAAATCAATAAGCAGAAGCACAATCAGAGGACCCTGTCTAGTTTCGCATCGTCTTTTTAAAATGGCTGATACTAAGTTTTACCTCAAATTCTTAATTCCACTCCCCTCTCAAACAGAGGAAAGATTTCCCTAAAGCTTTTATCTTAGCACTGTTAGATCTTACATTATTGCAAGAAGGTTTAACGATTACTATTTCAAATATGCACCAAGGCAACTTATTATCTAGAAAGAAACATTCTCCAAAACAATTTGGCACTTTTCCTATCTAGTCAATGTTTGAGTAAATATTCATCAGCTACAATGCCTCTGGTGAACCACTGGGCTGTCATCTCATATTTGATCAGAACAGCCTAATTCAATTTCGTATTTCCAGAGATCATCATGAAAAGCATACATTCCAAATATTATTACTGGAACCTAAGCCACCAATATATTTTCTATTACAGTAAGAATTCATGTTTGTTTCACCTGTGAGGACATACCTGAAGGCCATCAACCTACAATCCCCCTACCCCCATTCCATGCTAAACCCACTTCCCTAAACATCCAAGAATAATTGAAAAAAAAAAACAAACCGCAAAATTTGTTCTTAAAGGCTTCCAGGGATTGATTCCTTACCTAAGCCTGCTTTACTGCCCAAAAACATCCCCCACGGTTGCTAAAGGTTGTAATTTATTTTTCCAGCTCCTTATAGTTAGAGACAGTTCCCTCCATGGGGTAATATCTTACAGCAGTTACCTACATATAGAGATTGCTTTCTGTGGAAAACTACTTAATTTATCTGTTTGCTTGCCTCCATTATGAGGCTCTGTGAATATCATATCTTCTGCAAAATCCATCAGGATTGTTTAGTCATCTGATCTTATTGTGCTGCATACGGTTTCTTTTTATTGATGGCCTTTTTTAGCCCCAATAATACTTGCAAGTGTAAAGTTTATTTTGATTAGGCATTGGCAGAGATTCATCCTTCAAGCCTCTCAGAGTTTCTGGGCAAACAATAGCACTAATGTCACATCAATTGTGCTAAATCAATGATGAGATAATACCAATGTATTGTTTCTGAAAACCAGTTTATCTTCAGAAAGAAAAAACAAAGCAAAAAGACCAAGGCAACGCACAGTGGAGAAGAGTGAAGCATAAAGGACTAAAGACAGAACTGTATTTCAGGGACAATAACTTTATCAAAAGGAAAACCTTATTCAAAATTAATTTGTAATGAAATAAAATGAAATAGTTACTCAAGAATTAAATGACCCTTTTAAATATTTATAGAAATTCTCCTCTTCAAAAAGAATTTCAAATGAGGTTTATGTTTACAACTCCCACGCACCTGTTCTTCAGCTTCTTAGAAGTCTTACAAATAACTTTGCCACCATCTTTCAGCCCCAAACTGATGCTACATTAGCTGCTGAGCAATCTGCTCTTATTTCAGTGCACCAAGATATTTTGACTCCTTTGCTACAAAAACCAGCTTAATGGCACAGTGACAGCCCAAGACTCCAGCTCATGCATATTAACTTGCTTACTTAACCATCTTATAATTCTTGACCTCAAAATTACTTTGAAGAACAGCAGTGGGAAGAAGTACAATTCTAATATTGCTTTACTCAAATATTTTTTAACATCTGAATGAAATTCAGCTGACTCATCAAGTTAAAGTTGCTGACTGTATGGCATTAGTTATTCGGTTTTAAATTCAGAAATAAGTTTATCCCACTGACTGGGCAATTCAGCACACACTGAAGGATAACAGCTCACAGAAGTAGTTATCTTATGGCTATTGCAACCTCTGCCTGCAAGACAAAACTGGACTATTTGACTTGTCTGGCCATTTGTGTCTGTTGGGAGACCAGGATTCATCCAGCCTGCCTCCTTCACTGAGCTAACATCGAGCAGAAAAAAGGAAAAGATCAAACCAGTGACAGAATTGGATGCAGAAACTGAGAGCAGGTGAATCAGGTAAGTACTCTTCCCACAACACCCCAGTATAAACAGATTTCCCCTCCCACCACTCTTTTCACACAGGCACAGTCTATGAATTATCATAAAGGCAAGAGAATCCAGTAAAAAAGAAATAGGACTCAGTCCCCAAAAGGGCAGGAAAAAATCAGCTCCAAATGAACAAGCAGTATTCCCAAAAGGCCTACACACAAACTAAACAGGAAGTCTGTGACTCTTCAGTTTCTCGTAGGTCACTGTACACACTAAAGACATAACTGCTGTATTTATCAGTTATTGTATTATTTATTGTATCAACAATAGTTTTGCACTAGAGTCAAGGCTGGAAGACTGGGCAAAAGCTAATGATATCTGATGTGAGACCATTGATGTGAGATAGTGGTTTGCACAGTTTAACAGAAACAGTGAGAAAGCAAATACTTGGTCTGTTTATGTGGTCAATAATTGTACCAAGTGATCATATTCATTTCCTTTAATTATTGTATCTAAAAAAAAAATCCATGTTGAGGAAGTGGTATCATCAGTGGAATTTACAAGATTTTTTCTATGAAAAAATATTCTTAAACAATTTTTATTAAATATTTATGAAGTACTGATCTTCCTCAGAATCAAAAATTATTTAGAAAAAGATGTCTGATGTTATGGTATCTGGATTAATATGCAAAACCTGTAAGATGGCCAAACTACAAGCACTCCTCATCTTAAGAAAGTCTCACAATCTCATTCTCTTTCTGTTTCAGAATAAAAAAATCCTGAGGTGAAGGAACCACGTAGATTTAAGAACCATTGGAAGCAATTGTCTCAACTATCAGAAACTTGACAGTCACATCCTCAGGTCTTGCTTACAAGAACTAGAATTCTTACACTAAATTCTCCTTGACAGTGAGAAAATCTTTTAAATTACAGTGACATATCAGTAGATTTAAGAGTAGTTCTTACCTTCTGAATAGCTCTGGCCCATCTTGCTTTTGCAAAATTACCTCCATTACCTTGGTCTGTATTTCTCCTGGAGAAAAAGAGGAGAAAAAAAAGAGGTACTCAGAACAGAAAAGGATGAAAATAAATAATTAAAAGAAATCTGATAAATCTATGGACAAGTAGATTAAAGTCAGACAGATCCATCACCAACTCACAATATCACCTCTGGATTACAAGGGGTTCTGTTAAAGCTAAGAGTTTACTGGCTTGAAAAGACACGATCTCTGTTTCTCATAATAGCAAGGTACAAACAAACATTAGCAAAGGAATACATTTCCCAGTTATAGTAGCTCATAAATCAGGATTACAAAGTCTTTAACATCAAATGGCAGGAGGAGAGGCAAAAAACAACAAAATCCAAACCACCAATAAAGGGAAAAAAAGGGAAACCTTTGAATTTCCTCAGTAAAGGCATATCCTTGTGAGTCAGAGACACTGTCACCGAGCCTTGGCCAACTGCACTAAAGGAGTTACTGAGAAGCCACACTACATAAAAACAATACTCCCTCCCCCTCCAAAAAGTACCCCCAGACAAAAACTAGCATTTACTCCAACCATTCTTTGAAATACAATCTGTTGCATATTTGGTTGCCCTCACAGAGAAGTTGCACACTTGCACATGCCAGTTGTAATCAGGGCTCATTATTCAGCTATTTCACCACACCTGTGAAGAATGTTGGTTTAAACTGAAAAAAGCTAATTCCATTCATGGCCGTTAAGCACAGGTTAAAATAATTAGCGTAGACTCCACCACACTTGCAAGACTCTAAGTAATTCAAAAGACACTGCCTTGTACAATACCAGTTCAGTTGCAAAATAAAAAGCATACAGGAAAATTCTACACATACAATTTACAGAGGACAGTAGAAGCCTGTTTACTAAGCGAAGTTTTTGCAGCGTATTTATATTATACTTCAGTGCCATCCCTTGGTCTACACACTACTATTTAATTATCTTGGACTTCTAGAACAGCGCTCTTTTATTTGAGGAGAAAAATGTTCCGTCTGATACGCACAGCTGAGTGCACATGATGCAAACTAAGCGTGAAGAGCCTTGTCTTCCCCTGCCCTCATCTCTGAGGCTGCAAGTTCGCAGGTTCAGCCTTTTTTCTGTTCACAACTGGTTTTTTGTTTTAAGGTAAATCAGCCAAGTGATATTAGTAATTGGTCCACCTCACCCTGCAGTAGTTAACTAGACTGGAAATACTGGGTAATAATTAACCTCAAGGTCAGATGGAGATTGGGGTGTCAGTGTTGAAACAGAGGGAAGAGAGAAACAGCTTTCTCTGCCTTAACTGAAAGTAAGCAGGGAAAAGAGTACTCTTAAGTTTTGAGGCATAATGTACAGAGGGAGACAAAAACTGGTTTAACTGGTTTGCAGCACTCTTAGGAAGTCATCAGTCTGTGACCAGACTGCTGAGCTGAGCAGAGCAGTCAAACATGCAGTCGAACACACTTCTTATGCCACTTAGAAACTCAGCACAGAGAGACACAGCTAGGAGCTGCTTCCTACCTGCCCACTTCCTGCTGACACAGTGATGGGTCCAGCTTGGACAAATGGTTGTTAATTTTCTATTCAGATCTAGTAAAATTAATCAGTTACCTGGCAGAAAACACTTTATCGATACTGAACAAAGCCTCTGATGACATGTGATTTACAGGAAATCTGGGTAACAAAGACCATCAGATACTGGTGGGAATGATCAGTCCTGCTAACTGAACTGTGCACAAGGAACAGATGTGCCAGACAAATGCATTACTATAATCTGAAACAAAGAATATAAACAACAGCAGATGAGGGAACTTCATACAAACGTTAAGCCAGAAAATAAGGGCATCACATCTGATAATTAGAAGAGCATTAATTGCCAGTGGTCGAACAACAAAGAGTTTGAAAACAAATGACAAATGCCTTCAGAGTGCCTGAAAAATCCTACTGATTCACCACCCCCCTACATCATAATGCCCAGCTGTGGTCTCTGATGCAGGGCAGACCACAAGAACAACAAGAGGGGGAAAGAGACACCCGAGGGGAAGTGTAGCAATATTTAGATCTGGTGAGCTCAACAAGCAGCCCAGGTAAATGTTTTGATGTACCATGCATCAAACTCGGCAGGCTTTCACACGTTGTAGCCAGAAGGATCGAAATAACCAATCTTGCTGCAGTGATTTACCAACAGAGGACATGTGCAAAGGAATGCATAGGCTCGATAAACACGAGGGCTCTTCAGTCTGGTTTATCAAAAGCTAAGGATTTTTAACAGAAAACGAAAGCTACATTGATGCTTTTATTTAATAGATGTTTTCCCTCTTAATTTTGCTGGCCAAATATATTAAAATTGCTCTAGCACTGCAATGATGATTTGCATTTTCATGGCACCTCTTGTAAAATTAATCTCACTACAGACTTCACTGTAATGCAGTTAATTATATAGTGGTTACAGTGTGGCCACATACAGACAAAAAATGACATCTTCTGAATGCTTATTTGTTTGTAATAGGCAATCCTGAACATCTGCATTCTTTTCTAAGTATTCATCAGTAATGTCAATTTTGACAGCTTTGAATGTAACTGGAAACAAACTGGGGAAAAAAATTGAAATAATTACACTCTATTATGACATTTTTATCTGGCAATTTCCACTCCCCAGTGGCAACAGTCAAGCTGAAACTAACATCATGTGCTTAAATCAACCTCCAACGGACATATCAAGCAGACACACTTGGATAGTGCACTACCACAAAACTGTGTGGGGTTTTTTTTCCTTTAAATGTGCTTTTCAGAATATTCCAGTAATGCTGATTCTTGTACAAATACGGGACAAGGCTGATGACAATTCTGAGTTTTATTCTGCATTCCTTTATAGTTCAGGAGGAGGATAGAAAAGAATAAAGAAAGATGAATAACAGCTTCTCTGTTGCTTAGAATACCAAGAATGTCTCACTTCCAGTGCTGTAACTTTCGAAACACGCACAATTTAATGTGCATTGGAAGTAAGCTTGTAATGTATCTCAAACTTTTTTTGTGAGGATTTACACACTTTTTACTCATTTGGACTGCAGCAGCACAAGTTCTTTTGGAATATGTCTGTTGGTGCAGTTACTACCAGAGCCTTGCTCGCCAGGCCAAAGCAACATTAGCAATATTAGATGCACCTGGGCTATGAAAACCTGTCCTGGTTACAGCAACATCAGCAATATTAGATGCACCTGGGCTATGAAAACCTGTCCTGGTTACAGCAACATCAGCAATATTAGATGCACCTGGGCTACAAAACCTGTCCTTGTTACAGCACCAGTGATTAGCTGAAGCTGATGGCACTGAAATAGTTTTCAGCTGAAAACAAGGGGCTTTACATCACTAGCTTTCAAGCCAACTCATGCACTTGGTAGAAGGAAGCACTCTTCTTACTGGAAAAATATGTCTGGGATGTGGAACTATAGAAATGGCATCCCATCAAGGACTATTGGACTACAAAGCTATAATTCAATTTCAAATTTTTCATAGGCCTCAATTATACAGTACAGATAAAAGAATCATTATAGCATTAAAAAGCTGTGCAATAAGTAGGAGTTTATTAAAACACTAAGAACTATAGGTATTACTCACCCATCTTACCTATAATCACATTTAAAGAAAATTATTGATGTGGTAAAATTGCAAAGGAAAATTAAGTGATCTAGGCTTTCCACAGTTAACTACACAACAGTTACCTTCTTAAAGCCTTGCATAGATTAATGAAATTCAGCATTACGCAACTGCCTCATACAGATATTTTTGTGTGTTAGTGGCAAAAGAAGGTGGACTTTCCTCCAAGACACTTTTCTGGTAGCACTAAATCTGTACCCCTACACAAGTTCCCTTTCATAGATGTTCAAGTTACTACTGAAAATTTAGTTTTCAAACACCAAAGCAGAGAACAAAACTTACTCATAGGTCAGCACCCAGTTACTCATCCCTACAGTAAAATTTTAGTTTAAAATCTGAGTGTAAGTTTTTCTTTTCTATTTGCTTTGTTATTGTCTAAAATAGTAAGTTTCAGTAGCTATATTATCATCTTCAATCATATGTTTATATTACTGCTGGCTTTCACTTCAAATAATTTACAGTTTTGAGTTCTTGGTGGTCTTTAAAATTAAAACTGCAAGTTCCCAGTTTCTTTGGGATAAGGTACTAAATTTTATCAGTCTGTATTTTGAGAGCAACATTACTACAGTAATGAAATAACAGTTTCTGATTTCTTTGAGATCACCTTAAGTGCCAAAACACAGGGTACAGCAATAACATCTGTTTTCTAGCCATGCAGATTCAAAAATTCAGCAATGCACAAACAGAAACTAAAACATGCTTACATATCTGCTTTAGTTAAATCCAGTTTTTCCTCCAGCACTCTTTTACAGGTTACTTCCCTGATCATTAAGAACTCCAGCCTTATATAAGACCTACACCTTTGACTCACCTATAGAGAGAATGAATAAAGTTTGAAGGCATTCATTTATCCTCATAAAAGAACTCATATTTTTTTCAGATTTTTCTTCCAGTTCTTCACAAGATTTTCATCGGCAAAATTCACATTGATGTCGATCTTCATCTCTTCCTGAAGAAAAAGGTCTGTCCCTGCTTGCTTTTAGAAGCACCCCTGAGCCAAGTCTGCACAGCTGCTAAAGATAACCCATCAATTACTGCACCTGAGCACCACCCCCCTTCCTGGGCACAATTAACAGCTTGGTGCAAGGAAAGGACCTTCCTCTCCCTTGTGTCTTTTCACTGCTCAGATGAGTCTAAAGTCTGATCACAACCTGGGATTTACGGGAAGTTGCTGTCTCTGTTAAAACTGATTGAGAAGATCATGGCTTGCTTTAACAGTTACTTTTCAGTGATGTTGTTTTAGTGCTCTAACTTACAATATGACCCCAAAAATTGTTTTTTTTCATTACAGATAGAGAAATAAACTCTTCTGTGTAGCTGGGAATGAGTACAGGGAAAAAGAAATAATAATTACACAAACATCTGTACTTTAGGCCACTTCAAAAGTTTAGACTTCAAAATATGTAGAGGCATTTGGGATTCAACATTGTGTGATTTTCTTGTTATTTGATGAACTATTATTCTCAAACATTAATGTCTCTTGAAAGGTTTGGTTTGCAAGATTGGGTGGCATCTTGTTTTCACTACGTTGGAGAAATTTATTCAGTTATATTAAACCTTGTTCTAGAGAACCACCACAACTACAGGTGCTAAAAGGTATGCAAACAGAGATATACAGTAATCCATACCTAAACTATTTCAATTGCAATTCTTACCACTCAGAGCTATGAACTGGATTGTAAACTGCCATTCAGATCTACCAAAACCACAGCTTGTGATATTTATCTTGTATACTTAATACAGTGCCAGTAAGTAACAGCTGATATTTCCCCCTGCATCGCCATGGAACAGCAGCTCTGAAGAAAGGTTCTATTTTTTAAGGCCTACCAAGACAGTAAACCAACATTTTACAAAGTAACTTCTAAGCTTTTCTGATGGATGCAAAGATATTGCAACCTGAGAAACCCCCACAAGATGAATTATCTCCTCAGTGCTGCAATAGCTACAATAAATACTTCCAAACTGCACGATGTTTATCTGAACAAAAAAACATGCAATTAGGACAGAAACTGATGGACGAGACCAAAGGCTATGGCAGGAAACAGGTGACACAAGGAAACACATGTTGATGTGAATAAAGCATTATCAAGACATTGTTCTGCTGTCCAGTGAAGTTGCAGCTTTTAATCAATCTTGAATCTGTCAAAGTGTCATCTTGGATTGTTCCCAGAAAGCAAACAATATCTATCTGACACTTAAGGAAACTTTATGAATTTCTCCAGATTTTTGCCTGGGTTTGCCACTATGCAGCTCTTTGTTAGTCCCCAGTTTCCCACCTATTTCAATGCTATAGCATTAAAACTTTTTTTTTTTTCTTCTAATACACCCAACACAAAAAATAACAATGTGGATTTTTTTTTTCCCAAATATATACTGGAAAGACATATTTCTTCAATCCACTAAACTCAATTTTCTCTTACAGAATCTCTCTATCCATAACCAATGCCTAATTTTTCAATTTTATTAAAAAGCCATCAAAATTAGTATTATAAAAGTATTTGATTGAGTATGCATGCAATAAGCCTCTAGGAGAAAATATATTGCTCAAGAGGTCACTTATTAATTTACCACATCCTTCAAATTCTGATTTAGTGAGTTTTTGCTTTATGTAAAAAGTTAATCAGTTACACTTAATTAGTCATCTGCCTACACCTAAAGTCAGCAAAAATAAACATCACTTATGTATATAACCAAAGAATTGGTAAATAAAAATCAGTGGAAAGAAAAACTTAAGGAAGAAATTCTGTTCACATTAATACTTACATATTTACAGGACAATGAAATCTGGTGTTTAATACAGCTATTCAGAACAAATAGTCTCATCTACTTCCCTACCTTCTCAGATTTTTAGCACAAATGCAGTTATTTGGAATAAACAGACATCTCTGTCTCTAATTAAGCTTTAAAACAATAACCATCTTTCTGCTCAGAATCTTTGAGAATACCTAATAGTCAATAAAAGAAATTTTCATTTAAAAATAATATCTTGTAGTTCAGTGCTGACCCTCAATTCAGTACTGTAAAAGCTCATTTAATTTCAATAAAATTATTCGGTACAGAGATAAAGGAAAGAATTCCACAGTCAGATTGGGTTAACTTCTTTCAGTTTAGCTTAACGTGCTCAGAGGCTCAGATCTCTGCTGCAAATGACATGTCAGCACAGATGATATGCTAATGACTGGACATGTGCTCAGAAAAGTACAGAGAAACAGCTCTTGAATGCTGCCATTACTGACAGCTCTCACCCTAAGGAAGCACTCGTACCTCTCTGTAAATACCCTGCAAGGACTGACTAGTAAAAGCACACAGGCTGAGGCTGACAAGCACCCAAGCGATGCTGCGGCACCTTGTCCAGGCACAGTCTCTGCAACTGCATCCCTGAGCTTCAGTTTTCTGCAGACTCGTCGATTTCCTAATTTTGTGTTGAAGGTACGTGCACCAGGACCCTGCTTTTTTAGAGTACATGAAAAGGTCATTTAAGTGCACCAAGATGTTATTGCCTCAGAGAATAAATAACCTAGTAATGTAATAGTTTTTATCATATTTCTCTTGTGTTTGAGCTAATTTTCTAGTACCACTGCTGTTAAACACGATGTAAACATGATCCAAGTGCCTGAGATGCCAAATATTCTTGCTGCCTTTCCCAAGAGCCTGTTCTACCCCTCATCAAGACAGAACACCTTCTGAATGAAGAACACCATGAATGAAGTATAACACAGTCTGTGACAGCTGATACGAAAGCCAAAATGAACAGTAGAGGGAACCTTTTTTTTCCCATTTGCCTTTCAAAAGAAGGGAAGTGATTAATCTAACACATAGAAAGTTCTCTCTGCTCAGAGACCACTGCCGAGTGGTGTTTTTAGAGGCTGAATGGGCTCCCTCCTGAACATTTAATTCTGCTCAGCAGAAGGTGAGGGTAGAGAAATAATACAGTTGCTGCCACCTTATTTCCTTGCCGCTTCGACCATTATGCCTCATCATTTCCCACACCCAAGTAAGCAGAAAGACAGTAATTATCTTTCCCTTATTTTTTTTCCCCACTGCATTCTTGTTTGTTCAAAACAAACAGATAGAAAATATTCATTCTCTTCTTTTCATTCTGGAAAACTTCCAGAAATGGAGGCAGCCTGTCTAGGTAAATATATTAGCTTCAAAAACAGAATCAAATGTCTTTCCTGCTTTCCAGATGAAATCAAATAGTTACAACACCCAAATCGTGTCAGGAGTTGCTTCCCTTCCTTTCTTAAACTTTCAGAAAGTCACTATGGAATAGCTGGACCCTATGTTGACACACGTCCAAGGGTGAGAACAGGACAGGTGCACATATAATTGCCATAAAAGAACATAGAAAACCTAATAAATACATGGATTTTCTTTTTAAGAAACTTTCAGTCAAATTCTTGCTTAAAATAGTTTTATATGTATTACGCTGACATTCAGACATTTTTTAAAAAATTAAAAATCAACAGATGGTATCACACATGTCCAATAAAATACCTTAGCTTGCTTTCTTGTATGCTGAGCCCACTTTCCATGGACGACTGACCGTCATTTGTATCTTGATGTAAATGTCTTGTACGTTGGAGGGGTGCCCCTCTGTGCCAACCTCTGCAATCTAAATCTGTGTGGGTGTCTGTAGAGAAGGAAAAAACTGCTAGAAATCTTTCAGTCCATTTTACTTCCAAAAGAGGAAGTACACATAAAAGTAATAAATTAATTCATTAGATCTACCTAGGGAATTACCAAATCAATTGCAAACATTATAACAATTAAATCACTTATTACAAGAACAGCAGAAAGAGTTCCAAGATGATCTTCTAATTGTTACTCTAAAAACTTTGAGAGGCCTAAACCAGTTACCTTCTTGTTATACAAAGTTCATTGAACAGTTTAAAAAATGACCTATTGCTGGATTGGGAAGAAAATTGGTCTTTGAAATTTTCAAGTCCAACTTGCCATGCATTTCTTTTGGGCCCACGTACAGCATTCCAAGATCTGGGTTTTTTTGTTTGATTGGATTGTGGCTCTGTGGGGGTTTTTGTGCATGTACTTTATGTAAGGAATCAGGCTCTACTTTAATTCCACATGCTATTGGCCTAGAACTGGCTTTTTTTCTTTTCTCAAGTTCTAGGCTCTTGGGAGAAATGTGACAAGTCTCATCTGCAGCTGGAAGTACAAACTGATTTCATGAAGAACATTTTGCTCTATAAATCATTCTATTAGCTTTAGTTAGGGAGAGGGCTCATGATCTGACCCTGATTGTGAGGAAGTTTTCTTCCATGATGATAAGAATTTGTGTGCCCACCTTTTTTTTCCATTTTAAATGTTTTGGTTACATATTGGGAACGATGCTTCGATTTACTTTCCATCACACTATTTACCAACACCAGGTAAGCTGCCAAAAATCTATGTCACATCTTTTGCTCAAAGTGAACGCAACACTGTTGTGAAACATGAAGAAGATAAAGGTAACACTCAGGAAAAGAGGATCTTTTGCTTTTCCTACTGCAAAAGTTTTAATGCAAACTTTAAGTTTCTAAGTATATGTGAATTATCACACTAACTAAAGTGGTCTGTACTTAGAATTCTATACTTTGAGGCATGAATTTTCCCAATCCCAAGCCTATTATGATTTTTCAGGACCTTGGTTTATGCTGATCAAACTTGTATCAGAACAATTAATTTTCTCATTTGCTAATCCCTTGGTGTATCAGTGCATTAGTACGGTGACTAATGCAGAAACAGGGATTAATCTCATCATTGCTACTTCATTCTTGTTACTTCATTTGCTAATTAACATAAATAAAAATGTGATAATGAGTTGGATTTCAAATAAGACATGAGTTTTGCATGGTATTTTCCAAAATTATTAATGAGGGAAAAGTTCTGTTGACTTTCAGTAGGCTACCTGGCAAAATGACATCTTAGCTCTCAAGACACACAAATGACTTCCCAAATTACAGCCAACACCACTTGCTTCAGTAAAATTACCTTTAATTTCTTTAGCTTATACTCTTTATGTAAGGCATAATGACGTTAAGGAGTAAGCTGCATATCTGTAATGCTGAATTCAAGGAAAAAATAAGACACATCATTTAAATTTTCTTCTTCTCCTCTTCCAAGACAGACCTAATAAATTTGAAGGAAAATTATTGTATTTCATAAACCCCTGATTACCCTTTAAAAAACTTGACTTTTAGAAACATTAAAAACGTTTGCAATCCAACTGTAGTGATTATCTAAATTCAGTATTTTATTACTGCGACTTTGCTTCCAGAATTTTAAATACAGTAGGTCCTCATTTTACTTAGGAGCCTTTTAACAGAGCTCAGTCTAGCTGGCAATGGTGAAATGGCAACTTTACGGCTACCACAACTGGTATTAGATGATACTTCCAGGAAAGGCACTGAACTACTGATGAGAACACCTTTCCATACTACTACAGGCAGGATTTCAAACCCAAATGAAGTCATACTATTAAAGCAGCAGGGAAGGCTCTTGCATTTCTGCCCATTATCCAGCATTCTCAAACTAACATCTCTCAGGAATTGTCAAAAGTAACTGCAGTCTTCTACCTTCCCAGTGTAATTTGTCATAATAAAGAGGCTGTACTGATTCCAACAGTCAAGGACAGACTCTCAGGTGCTCACAGCTGAGCTGAGTCATTCAATAGGACAAGCAATGAAAATGCCCTCGTCAAACCCCAGGCAGATGACAAACCTGGCTTTCTCAATAACTGAGTCATAATGCTTTTGAATTCTTTCCTCAATGAAGAAAACTACAGTGTAAGAGTGACCTCTACAGGATTCCACAGTGCTCTGTGACTACACTCCCAGGGACTGTCTTTGGAACATTTTCAAATGTAACTGTTTGAAAACAGAATAAAAGCTTCAACATACAAACCAATATCACCAACAATCTGAACTTACATTTTGTAAACACACAATTCAGAGTTCCTTTACCACATTTACACTAGGCTTCTAGATACGGGAACTATGTAAGGACACATTAAAACATTCTGCTAATTCAACATACCAAAACCCCAAAGCAAACAATAATCAGAATGCAACTAGGGCAGAGGTTAGCTTTCGAAATTTTATTGGCCAAGTGGTAAAGAAGAAGTAATTTTTGTTAAAAAAAAAAAAAAAGTAGGCCCTGTTGTAACTTATAAGAAATTAAAATAGTCCACAGTCACTCCGTGAAAAGACGTGCATTCCACTTCATGTATTAACAGGAGTGTAGTCATGCAAACTACACCCAAAAACAATTTACCAAGGCTAATCAAAGACAATGCATTTCTAAAAGAACATTAGACAGCCAAAGAGCATATTTTTGGTATAACTTCTAGTCCTCTTTTCAGATAGTTTCTTATTCACCCTTCTTCGCTTTTTTTTTTTTATACTTTATTCTTGCATAAATTTTAGGATGAATCCTTCTAGACACAGTTCATTAGACTATTTAAAGAGTAAAATGTTAAGATAAATTTTGTTTGTGAACTTATTTGAGATAGACCATGTCATACATATTGATTGATAACCTCAGTAAAGTCAATCTCTTTGTATTGTATCTGAAAATAACGTGTGGTGATGTATTATTTGAAGTTCGGTTTCCACTTCTAACTTCATATACACTACATTCATATACGTATAAATAGCTTCCATCTTCATATGCACTAAAAATAAAGGCAGACAACTTTTGCTAGGAAGGTAAAAAATGCTGTGAAGGCCTGGATTTTCCTAAAACTTACATGTGCAAACAGCTGGTCAAAGCTGACGTGCTGCAGAGCTGTAACACACAGGCTCTAGCACTGACCCTTAAGGGGGTACTTCCTTCTCTAGCTCTGCAACCCACATGTGGATGAGCATTAACTGCTGAAACTGCTCACCCAGCTCCCTGTGGGATGTGATTCCTACTTACCAGTAACAACTACCAGTAACAATTGTGGAAACGCTCCAGTGATGAACAGGCATTTAGGAGTCCATAGAAAAATTGCTATTTGTTGTTGTATTTCAGGAACTTCGGTGAAATTTCAGGAACTTAGAGAGAAACAGAATGGCTGGAAAGCTGGACCTTCATCTGTAACTCACCAAATGGTAATGCAAAGTAGATATCTAGTAAGATCTCATGAGAAGTTGGTGTTTTTGTGCCTTGAATCTCACTTCCATTTTTTATTACTTCAGAATGCAATCTCCACCAGGAACCCGGGCCTTCCTAGGAAAAACAGGTTATGGAAATTAGGGATTTATAACGTTATCTACTTTTTACTGAATGAAGTTTCCCCTATGTCAATAGGAGTTCCTTTACAGCACCATTACAGTATTTTCCTATTTTCCAGCTTTTGTTTATGTGTTAGGACTTCATCAAGTTTTCTCAGTCATCAAATTCAATATATAACATTTGCACTACAATATAGACAAACAGACATTAAGGCTGTCAGACGATTAAGACACAACAAATACGAATATTGAAAATTATTCCTATCAAGTGAGATTTTCCAGCTCGCCTTTGAACTGGTGCCAAACAAGTACACTCTAGCAAGACTGAAACAATCTGTCTAAGTTAATAACCAAGCCAAAAAAGAGCTTCTAGAGTAACGCTCCCTTGTAGGCAATTTCTGAGTTATAAAGCCCAGAACAGAACTGCATGGTCAAGACCAGGAGGATAAACAACTAGGAAAGTTCCACAGTGGACTAATTATAAATGAAGGTTTAGAGGATCTGAAGAAATTAAGAAACAATCTCTTATCTTGCATCTTTGTTTGTTTAAAGTTTCAGTATTTATAAGTAAGCCACAACCTCTGTGTCAGTAAGTTGTAACTCAGCAACAGCTTGGGCAGCAGAGCAGAACAACTTGCCCTGGGGCTTGAAATGGCACTTGGCAGCTCTGATACAGAGCAACTTCTAATTTAAGCAGGAATTACTTTCTTCCCCTGCTTCCATTTTCTGAGAAAAATCATTGAAATGTCAGTTCAATGTATATATTAATATTCATTAGTTCCTGTAAAGAAATGGCTACACAGTCTGATGAGAGATACTGCAGGAAGTTATTCTCAGATTTTCTTACCTTTACCCCATCTTCAATTGCCTTTTTAACGTTTTAGAAATATTACAGAAGGCAAACAATTTTTATTTGCAAAGATTGAATTAATCTTCTCTAATTCACAGTTACTTCTTTAAAAATAGCCTCCATGAACTATGCATAGGAAAGCATACTTATGACAGGAAAAATCACGGATTATAAGAATAAGGTACCTCTTACCTTTTCTGAATTTAGAAAATTTTGCAGCAATTGCAGTTTTCTTCAGTATTTCCACACTCCCAGAAACCTTTTTTCTTTATTTTATACCCTACTGAGAGCAAGTACAGTCATTCTGGTGGCCAAGTGACTTTCGTATTGACTCAATTTCTCCACTCATCCTTCTCTATGCCCTCACTGTACTGTTAATTTCTTCTGTAATACCACAGGGCACATTTCTGTTTTCCTCTTTGAGACAATGCTTGATTCCCATGAGGATGAGAACAACAGTATTCCATCCATTTTAACAGAGATTTACCCAAGGTCACAAAATGAAGACCATGGAACTTGATCTAAAATTCTTCCACTCTAATCACATAAACCAAACCATCCCTGCCTCCCTAATCATTCCTGAGTGCTGATGAACCCTAGCTCACCTTCTGTACTATACCTGGCCCAGTATCTGAGCCACTTCTCCAGGGTATATGGCTAATGCATATCAGGTGTCACTTGGAGAGCCACATGTACGTCATGCCTTAATATTACACACTGAAGCAATGGAGTTTGAAATACACATTGATCACAAATGTTGTTAAAGCATTTGGGGAGTCCAAGAATGGAAAATGTATTAAATTCCACTCAGTGTTTCATATTTCCACAGAAAGTCAACTTACATCTGTTGCATATTCCACAGTGGCAAGGGGAATCCATAAAACTCCTAAAATGCTATCCCATAGCAAGCCTTTCTTCCACAGCTCTATAATGAAGCCCTTTCCATCAGCAAAGATTTCACTAAAAAGAATGAATACAGAAATCATTAAACTGAAAATACAATCTCAACTGCTCAGCAATCTAAAATAATAACTCATTATTAAGTTATTATCTTCTTACAGCAGATAGAGAGCTGGGGATTTTTCAGCATACTTGTAAAATACAAACCAGCAGGACAAACACAAATGGTAGACTGAACAAGCCAAAGCTCAAGTCTTACTGTCCAGAATTGCCCTTACAAAATGATGAGGATCTTTCTGCTGGAACAACGGGAAAACAACTCCCAACTTCAAAAGCTGCAGATTCAGACTCCATTTTAGTTCTAATTATAGGATACATGCATTTTATTACTAGCTGCTTTTGACCAAAAAAATGCCATATCACAACCTTATTTTGCAAGAATTTAAAATCAATTTTTACCAGGCCACATGAGTCTCCCATGACATTGAATTAATATTAAGAGAGAGGTTATTTCCTTAGGGAATGCCCCCCATTACAGACCAATTCTGTAAATATGAAAAATATAATAAAGTAGGTATTGGTGTCTCTGCTGTGACTCATTGTATGTAATCTCCATTAACGTTAAGTAGTAAAACTCATCTTCAACTTATTTGTGTTGGGTACCACAGATTACTGTGTACTTAAAGTCATCAGGAAAAGAACAAGTGAAATCAGAGAATGGCGAAGGGTGCCACCTCCGAGACAGCTACTTAACTCATCCTCTTGCTCTCAAAAACCATCCTGCATCAATGTCTAATTTTCTGCTGTACTTGCTTTACACAGTTGAATAGATACACTGAATTTTTGTTTTATTCAGCTTTTCTCTTTACGGATATGTTACAGAAGAGCGATGGCAAATTTTTATCTTCTGGTATTTTTGGACCCCAACTTCAAAACTGTCAACTGAACAGTGAAACTGCAGATTGAAAGGTTAGGCAACATGCAATTTCTAAAATTAATATCTGCATGTAATGGAACACAGTTTTTACTGGCAGAGATGAAGAGAGCCCCTAAGATAACGAAGTACAATATACTTATCAAAATAGAGATAAACATATTTGTAAATGCTTGTTTATAATCCCTATTCAAAGTCTGCTGTGTTGTATAAATGAGCAGGCAGCAGATGGAGCTACAGCAACCCCGTAAAGCAATTGCTACAAGAGCGGTTTGGTATTCTTTGGTAATTAGTGCACTGCAAATGAAGAAAATAATCCTAATAAATTGGTCATTTTTAATGATGGCATGGAACACTCATTTACATATAATATGATCAAAAGCATTTAAACAACAGCAAATCAAATGTGTTAAATAACAGTGTAGCACATTCCTCAGGAAAATTTAGAGGTTAGGTTACACACACTCACTTTAAAATATGTTTTAACTGCCTCCTGCCCGAAAGGTAACAGACAGGGCAAGTGCTTAAGTTTAATTGAATTACTTCCTGAGATATTTTTACACTGTCATCCAATCCATGCCCAATGGTTTATAGAACTGTTATGTCTAAATAAGTAAAGTTCTGAAATAATAACATGATAACAGAGTATTATCATAGAGCAACGATTCCCCTTCACTGAATTGTGACTGTCTTTCCTACAAGAGAAGGCTGCAGTGTAAGAATGGTGTTTAAAAAGGCCAGCTATTCATAATAACTTTCCTTAACATTTTCAAAGCCAGGTATGATCTTCCTCTTTGGATAATTTAGGCTGTGGCTCTGAACAATCAGCTGGAGAAGCCTGGTGACCAGGGAGTTGGGGGAGGAATTAGCCCCAGAGAAAGATTAATCTGATGTGGTCAGAAGTCAGAATTTTTGATGACTTCTATGATATGTCATTTTATTTAAGCAGAAAATGGCATGTAAAGAAGGTACAGATGTTGACCTAATGTAACAGGTTCTTTAGCTTCTCAGAGTCTCCAGCTAAGCAAGACAGCAGTTTGCCATAGTTGTCAAGGAATCAGTTGCATGAAACCAAAAGAATATTCCAAATTCAATTAACCTCAGAAAAAACCTGTGATGAAGATAAGGCCCTAATACGAGATTAAGAACATTGTTTATTATGTGAAAAAACCTGGAAGTAAAAATGGAAAAGCTTTTAGAAATTCCATTTTTAATATAGAATAAAATGAAATTAGGGAGGAGTGAGCTATTTCAATCAAAATGTCAGTTTCAGCATACAAAGTATATTTATATATACCAGAAAGTATGAAAAAATGTTGCAAACGAACTCATTCTTTCAACAAAATATTAAAATAGTTGGACTAGAAAAAAAAATTGTAAAAAAGACATTTTTCATAAACTTAAGCAAATTAAATGTTTAATTTCAACCATCTGTAGACCTCAGGAATAAAATTTATGTCTCAACGACAAGGATGTGATGACAGAGAAAGATTTGTGCAGGGAATAAGGAGGAACCAAAAATGATGGAGATTGATGTATCAACTCAGAATCTAACGGGATTATATTAATTGGGTTTAACTGCTTTGGAAGTAACAGCTGAAAGCAGGTTTCCTCAGAATGTCAGTCAGTGCCAAAGTGTTCGGACCCTCCTGGCCAGTGAGGTGTATAGAAGGCTCTACAGAAAAGAGAACAATAACAACTGAATAATGAGATGGAGAGTGGAGTGAAGTGGGCAAAGATCTGCAGAGAGAAGTGAGAATCTGTATGGGTCAATGATAAAGAAAGTACCTAAACTGCAGTTAAGTAGATAAAATAATGCATAAAACATGAGTCATTCATAATGAAATTGAGAGAACAAAACCCAGGTTGTGCGAGGATCAGTTTGAGTTCTTTATTGTCTCATTCCTGTACTCCTGAAACATCATATGAAATTAAACTTGGAGACAAATTCTTCCCCTTGTTGACTGCTGACCTTGATCTGCTATGTGGCTTGCAAAATTAACTTTAGTTCTGCTCCCCAGAGCTAGCCTGGCACCTTTTCTCTGAGCTGGACACTTTTTCCTTGCTTTTATGGTCTGTACACGACCTCACACACACATGCACTAAACCATTCGACACTGTACAAATACAGCAAAGATACAACAAAATCTATTTATAAGTCCCTTTTACTTACAACATGAAGTCTTGTTCCCAGCAAGGCTCACTTCCTCTTCTATCTATCGTAGTGCTCTTTAAATTTTGGACTTTTAAAACAACATAGGTTTTGGATGTGTCTGAAAAAGAAATAACCAGCACATTAAACCCCATTTTAGTTCTTCCCAGAAGCTGAAAACATTCCACCATATGGCAGCAAGGGTTTAACACAAATTTCATGCACACCTCCAACTAAGAAGTGTGAGTCAAATACGTGGACTTGAACAAGGAAATTCTTATTAATTTTAGTAGGATTATGACAGAAAAATCTCTGGCCATTACAGGTGGGAGAGAGCATAATCCTAAATGGGATTATTTTAGAGATCAGCTTCCAGACACAGCTTTTTACTGTTTATCTATCTCTCTGGCAGCTCTTGCAAGAAAGCAGTACACACTCCTTTTCTGCAAAATAGGGGGTTGTTGTTGCATTTTAATTGATATGATAATATTGGGGACTGGCTAATGAGCTTTTATGTCCAATTAAGGCACAACCATAGACTTGTAATACGTAATTCAGCTTCGTGCATGAATCTAGTTCTGTGTATAGATGCAGCAGGGTTTCAGATGCAGTCCCAAATGAACTCAGATTTTTGAAAACGCCTCTGTAAAGGTACAGTATGAGTATTCATAAAATCGGACATAATCAGCAAAAAGAATAAAATTTTTAAAATTTCAAAGTGCTTGAAAATAACAATCACAGAAAAAACCAAAAGAACTGAGGGAAAGGTCTGTCCTGTAGAGCCTGACACAGGAATCTAAGGCTTCAAAGGCATATCCTACCATCCCAATGAACATGGCTTTTTAGCTTGCATGCACGTAACACATCCTTCTCTACCCTCCAGCATCCTAGATAAGGATCAACATCGATATATGACTTAAAAAAAGACTTCTTTTAATGGAACTACTGCCAAAATATATATATACAAGATGTAGCCAAGAACAAAGCTTTTGAACTGTCTGTATTACCACAGGTCAGTCAAACTCTCTGAGCTGGAGGGAAGCTGTCACTGTCTACAACAGATTACTGAATAGGTTGTATCAAATTACACTGCACTTAACAAAAGGTGTGAAGCAGAAGTGCTGGCTGTGTACGTCCTGTGTGTAGATCTTATTGATTAGCACCGATTATAATATTTGACCAAAGGACTAAAGATACCAGGTAACGGAAACTATTCTTTAATAAACAAAATCAATAATGGCCAATGTTATCTGTTTGTTTTCTATAACTCAGTGCACCAGTCTTCTCAAACATGACTTTGTTTTCATACTGAAAAAATGTGACAAAGTCAATATGAATTTAGAAGTCTGGTGACTTATTTGTGAGAAATGGCATCAACAATGCATGGTTCACACACTACCATGCCGTGTAACTGAGGTAAACAAACCACAAAATTTGCAAAATCTTTTGTAGTTGCAAAACTTTTTTATAGTTGGGAGAACTTGCAACTCAAGGTTTGAGAAATTTTCAAAAAACTCTAAATTACTTGGCTGAAAAATAGCAACCTAAAATGTCTAACTTCAGCCCTTGAGAGCACCCATGTAAATTTAAACTACAATGCCAACCTCCCTCATATCTACAGGGTGTCTCCTTTAAATGAAGCCATAAATGACAAGGTAGAAACTTAAAAACACAATATTAATCATAGTCTGCTTCATTGCTCTATTATTTCATATTCAACTCTAATTTATTTCCCATTTGAAAGTTTCATGTTACTTTGTGCCACACCAGATGATCAAACCTGGTGTCTTTCTGCAGCTCCTTTTCTAGCATGAAAAATTAAAAATATGGCTAAGCTAAAGTACTGTATTCTCCTCACCTAAAACAAGTTTCTATTGATTGATGACACATTCAGGTCACCAAATTATGTAAAAACTTGCTTTAGTGGAAATATATTTTAAATATCACTAGTCTGTGAGACAGTAACATTTCATAACTTAAAATTACAAACTGTCTCAGCTCACAACTTTGGTTGATAATTTGATCTTTAAAATAGATATATAATTCTTTTCCAATTTATTTTGTACTTTACTGTTGATCCAAGGTGTCAAAGCCTAAATGATTCTTCAGTGTGATACAGAAACCCATGCCTAAGAAGAAAAAATTTAAAGCAGAAACTGAAGGGGGAACCAGACTTACCAGTTGTTTTATCCAACCTTCCTTTCTTCACTGCATTAAAAAAACCAAACATATTATTAGTTTCAGATAATACCTTAACACTGTTTTCCAATAAGTTTTATGAAAAACAAAATCTAAGGGATTTACGTGGTATAAAAAAAACTCAACCAAAAATGAAAACAAGTAATCTTAAAAAAGTATCACTGTGGGAAGATAATATGATTGCTCGGAATTCTTTTTGGAAAGAAAACATGTGGAAACTTTACAAGAACTTAATAAATACAGAGGGCAGAATGGAGATCAGGCATCCAGGAATGGTATTATACTTATTATTCATCACATCATAATGCCAGTTCCCAATAACAGTCCCAGAAGACTGACTGTATATGATCTAAACTAACTTCTATCGTTTTACAAAGAACCCTTTATTACAGTGTATTTATTCTGTTAGAAAGGACATACTTCAGTAAACACCTTACTAAATAAAAAGTGAACATTTCAAATCCTGATTTTTCTGCACAGCCCGAAGTTCCACACCATGCCATCTCTTCCATTAATGAAAAATGCTCTGAAGCTAATAGGATTGTGATTCAGATAGTCATAGTTATGAAAATTTAACTTGGTCATAATTTTGTACGCAGTGTCTGACTAATAAAGTTCAGTAAATTTAGACTCCCCTCCATGTCAATACATGTAAGACAGTCCAGTTTAATTTGAATGAAACATCACTGCAGTCCTACAATAATTAAACCTACTCTGTGAATATATTCATGAATACATCATATATTTTACTGCTATACTTATGACCTAGTAATTGCCAATAAAACAAAATGATGAATCCACACCTTTACAATGTAAAGGTTCCCTAGAGATTGCCATTGTTTTCCAATATCCTTTCTACTTGCTTAATCTCCTGTACCTTCCTATTACTTATTCTTGCTTTCCTCTCTCCCTAAATATCCCTAAGAATTCTATGGAGTTGCACCATATTTGCAGAATATCAGAGTCTGTCAGCCGGAATAATTCCATCACGTCTCACACCCAGGAAACTTTCACTTTCAACACAAATGGTGAGGGGCCTAAATGTTGCTGAGCGACAGAGTCTGAACACTGCAGCAATCCAACTGCACTACAAGAGGGCACAAGTTACCTACTTCCCTTCAAGGAAGTACTGCAAGAAATATTCTTATCAACATAAATGAGCAGCTCACAACTCCGGTCTCTGAAGTTACTTTTCATAGCTACGCACTAAATACTTGTCACACGGATGAAGCAACTTGATAAGAAAAACCTACCTTTTACAGAGAGAAGTTCCATTCCAGTAGAACAATGTTTTAAAGATCACACATGGAAATTCAGGGGGTTTTTTTATACAAAAGGAAAAGAAATAGTTTGGCTTGAATTAAATTTCTCCTCTGCTGCTGCCCCCTCACTGCATGTGTGTTTCACTTCTGCAGCACGCTCCTCCCATGGCTCACATGGAGGGAAGCCAACCAATTCATGGAGCAGAGATGACAAATTCCTTCTCCCTCCTTACACGCTGAGATGGAAGAGGAAAGGAGAGATATTACAACGGTTTCCTTACCCTCATTTCCTCAACTTCTATCTGCTGTAGGCAGCTGTCTCTAGTCTTAACACATTTCTCAATGCCATCTTTTCCAGAAATAACAAACTCAGTGCACCCATTTTATTAAGAATGTTCTTTTGTAACTCTTAAACTTTGATTTTGATCTTTGCAAAGCAACTGAATTGGAATACAGAAAGTTTACAACTTTTTTCCTTTTTAATGTAGAGAACACGTCTTTTTGCTATAGCTAAGCGTAAGTAATTTCATAAAATAGTGTAAATAAATATTGAACAAAAATTTTAATTTTATTTTACTTCATGAATTTCTAATTCTGTTGCAGAACTTCCACTTCATAAGATAGTAAACATTCTCATGAAATTTTAAAATATTTTAGACCAATACTCAAACCACTGAAATTATTACAAAAGCCATGGTGTTTATGACTACTTGTTCAGGTTATACTGGGATTTTTTTGTTGTTGTTGTTTTTTTGGGTTTTTTTTTTGTTTCTAATTGTGGTTAACAGTACATATATTTCCATAGACACAGAATATCTTACTTTGTAATTTTTTCAGTCTCCATCATGTAATTGAAGGGTGAGGTCTTAAATTCACAGAGGAGAGTGTCCTTGGATCAGAGGGGTGTT
Source organism: Oreocharis arfaki (assembly GCA_013398015.1). Taxonomy (NCBI): domain Eukaryota; kingdom Metazoa; phylum Chordata; class Aves; order Passeriformes; family Paramythiidae; genus Oreocharis; species Oreocharis arfaki. The sequence continues at coordinate 356,288 of VZRR01005435.1, forward strand.
CAGGAGTGGCTGTCTGCAGTTCCAAGAAACTGGGTCTGGAAGACAGCCCACCTCAAAATACAAGTGTGAGCTGAGATTGTATTTAGCTGGGCTGTGGGAAAGCCTGGGGAGGTGGGCTGGGTTTAATCAATTTTATAAAATCCTGATGAGAGGTGTAAACAAGACTGACTCTTCTGATTGTTGTCTAATAATGGGTGAACAGGCAGAGGGCACAGGAAGCTCAGTTTCACCCGAATATAAGAGAACTTTTTTTTACTGTAGAGTAGTTTAACACTAAAATAGGTTGTCCAGAAAGGACGTGGAGGTTTCTTCTCCTTGGAGATACCCCAAACTTGACTGAACCCAATCCTGGGTAACCTGCTCTTGCTGACCCTGTTTTAAGCAGGGATGTTGGACTAGATGACATTGAGAGTTTCCTTCCTTGTGATTCTGTGACAGCCCACAAGGTCACACTGCAAAGTGTGACACTGATGTAAGTTTAGTTCAGGAGATCATGAAAGCAGACAGTCACCACACATAATGTGTGCAGGTTTCTTCCCTCCACAGAAGTGTCATAAGAAGTACTTATGTTGCTTCAGGGTCATGTTACTATGCCATTATGAGCAGTTGTTAACATATTAAATTTTGGTCTGGTGTTCTAGATTAATATATTTGCAAATATCTCTTCTGAGTTCTGCTCTGAGCAAGTCTCCCACAGCAGTCTGATAGTCTTAGAGACAGGTTTGCACCTTATGCAAACAACGGAGTTCCAGCGAAGCTAACAGAGCAGTCTGGTATACACTGGATGAGACACCGATCCCAAGGGTGCATTTGGATCACATGAAAAAAAATATTTACTTGGAACAAATCCTAATCACTGCTGACTTAAGGTTTAGTAAGTAGAGTTCACAGTAAACCTCAGCACGAATCAAAGTTTTCACAGCTGCATCTCCGTACCTGCCTGGAACTGTGCAAACTTGGCTCTCCTTCCTTTCTTCCATGCCCACTCTCAGATACCAGGGCCCATCACATGGAATGCTCATTTTTGCCTTGAATCCTTGGATAGCAGCTGAAACAGTGGCCACTGTTGTACGTTTACTTTACTGGGATGTCATGATTGTTTTTTACATAAGCAATTAGGAAATATGCTACGATTTTATAGTAAAAAATATGCAGAAAATACCTGAACATAGGCAGAAGGTCACTGTAGACTGAGAACAGGGCATGTGCAAATGCTCTTTCATTTGGAAAAAGCATTTATTATATTTAACAAGAGAATGGTGAAAAGCACTGAGCTGGAACAAGCTGTCAAGATGGTGTTTGGCTAAAGGGCATAAGAGCAGAAGCTGCAGTACAAAATCCATGTGTCACCAACTGAGAGCTTCAGTACCTCAAGTACTTACCCTGTTACTCAGCCATGCTTTCCCCAATGTTTTTCCCTTTCATATTACAATTATTATTTAATGCCTGATATAGCACTTCAGTCCTATATGTTGACTTCTGTTAAAAGGTCCCAACATCACAGGCCTATATGCAGAATAAGAATTTAGAAAGAAATTTGAAAAAAAAAAAGCAAAATGAATTGTTTACACCTCATTTTTTATCCAAACTGCTTCAAAACCACCTATAGTTTCAGGTCACTCTATTCCACTGAAGAGAGTAATGAGGTACAATGCTGTTATTAAGTATGTATCACCTGATACCTGACACTGTTGAGCGATCTGCTTCCATGAGAGCTATGCAGTTATTTTTCAATTCAAATTTTCAGCCAATATAAGGAGAATATGATTCTTTCCATTTGTGAGCTATTTTTTAGTGAGAATCTGCCTTTTTTAAACTTCTTCCTTTATATGAATCCATACAGCACATATTAGCCAATTAAAGCTTGCCACCATCTTTCAGTTAATTCATCAAAAGCAAGGAGATTTCACTCTGATGATTCACCTACTTGGCATTAAAACTACACATTGTTCTTTTCAGGAAGTTTCGCCTCTACAGGAGACTCGTAATGCAATAACTAAGGTCGTGAACTCATAGATTTCGATGTAACATTTTGCAAAAGGAAAACAAAGCACATTTGAATACTGGTTGCAAAAAATGTGGAAGACAACCTCCCAGCTTTCATAGGAAAATGAAAACACAGCTTATTATTTTTTAAAGATATGTCAGTTACAAAAGAGAATATTTAAAAAAAAACAACCCTGCTGAGAAAAAAAAACAAAATCCAATTTTCAAATGTTATCACAAATACAGAGTGTAGGAACAGTCTCCCTGCATCCCCTACATTTTTGTCTGAGACCATCATGAAGCCATCTTTTCTCGGCTCCTTTTATGCTGATCCATGTTTATTTTTAAACAACTCATGGCCTTGGAACACCAACATTTTAACTATCTTTCAGCTGAAATTCTTCCCTTGAGGAGACAGCAAATTTGCTCCTTTGCAAATTAATTCAGAGAGTGAATTTTTCAACTGACCAACATTCATCAGAACCTCCTTAACACTTGCACATGAAGAAATACGCCAGTCACCTGAGAAGAGTTGGTCATGAAGTGGGTTTTTGCATTTCCCTTGAAGTCAGTCATTGGTTTAAAATGAGAACAAGTGAGAGAAGAATTTTGTCTAGTATGAGGAAAAAATAACGCACTCTTCTGATCAAATTCAAAGATAAATAGCCGTATTATCATGATGGGATCCTTATGGCACAGAAACCTGCAACCCACGAACAGGAATTCAACCAGCAAAGCAAGAAAAAAAAAAAAATCACTTCTCCCAGGCAGTTCATTTCTACCTCTCAGAAATATAGATTCTGCATTCCCAGGTGTATACTATAATTTTCAGTAGACTTCATAAGTGATAAAAGATAGAAATAATGAACTCTGTAACAAAATATACTATCAAGAGATACATCATCAAAGCGACAGGATAAGCAGAAAATCAATCAGTTGATTTCTGACCCTGAAATACTATGAGCAATATCAAAGATAGGAACTACAAATTAGATCTGTTTTGTCCTTGCCTCCAAAAGATAGGCACAACTGTGGTTAGGGATAATAGGTGATGTGTTCTGGCCTTCACAAGAATCACCTTGATAAATGAGTTCAAAGTACTCCATTGACCCTTTACCAACAGGAAACAAATGAAGGGCCCTCCTTCAAAATATTATGTGTTATTAAACACCAAGAATATAGATATAAATTTTATTGAAGTATCTACTTGTTATTAATCTCCAAAACTGTAGTGAAGTCAAGCCACAGCAATAAAAAATCTTACAAGTTTTCACACAAAAAAATATAAAGGAACTTGTCATAGATTCATATTCCACCTGTCATACTTGCAAGAGTCACAGGAACTAGTAGGTTATTAGACTAAAAATAGACTTATCACACAAGTTTGCTATTATATTACAGGAAAGTGATACTCAAACTACAAATAAGTGCCCCAAATTTAAAATTTTGCATAATTGAATACTTAGAGGCAATGAGAAGACCATATAATTTTTATTTTGGTCCTGAACTTTAGAAATAAATAGATTATTCATTTCACATTAACCTGAGGGGCTTTGTGTGCAACTTCTGCATGTCACTTCACATCTCTCCTTCCTTGACTTCAACTTCAAAAAGACTCAGAAAACTACCACTTATCTGTCTTTTGAAAATAGTGTTGGAATTAGCATCTGTACAGTGGTTTTAATCAAGAACATATTGAAAAGAAAGATAAACATTTTTAGAATTTTGCATAAATAGAAACTGAATAGGTACAAACCAGTCACTACCACCACACTAACTGGGCAGAGGATCACACACTACTGCCTATGCTGCTTCAATCTGGGTACAGTTCTGCCCCCACTGCGACCTCCGTCTCTTCAATCATGCAGTCACTTGGACCACTGACCTCACATGGCCCAGAAAGCATTGCCCTCCTTGTGCTGTAGACAGCCCAGAAAAAGTGACCTTAACCAAAGCAAGGAAATATAAATCTTGCAAAAATAGGTGTTTTCTTTTTCACAATCTATTTTAAGTTAACCAAGGTTTTCTAAAGTTTTTATTTTGCTGTTAGCATTGCTACTCATCAATATGATTTATGTAAAATTGCTTGCTGTCACAAAAAAAATTAAACTGTGCTTGTATTAATTAAGAAGGAATAAGTTTCAAAAGAAACTTAGCTCATTAGAGGCCAAATCAAATATTTGTGCTCAGTAAGTGATTGCCAGAAACACCAGTTGGTTCTCTATGAAAGGAAATGTTTTGCAGTCTCTTTCACTGCTGTTCCCCGTGTTCTTACGTAGCCTTAGCTGCCTTCTCGACTGCTTTTGTTTTACATTTAGGGACACCTAGTGGCTCACATCTGCTTTGCTCTGGAAAGCAGCGATGATTTCACATTTCAAAATGAACTTCAGGTTTTTCCAGATCTTACTTATCTCTTAAACCACAGCACAGAAAACATTTCACTTCACAAAAAAAGATACAAAAATACAGAACTGTATTTCATAGTACAAAATAAAAAGTTTGAGACGATAACAAAAAAAATTATGTCTTTTTTCGTTCTTTTTGAAATTCACACCCAGGGAGCAAACATATCTAATTTTTTTTTAATACCATAGAAAATGTACCTTAATTGTTTTTTCCCCAGAAAATCCAATTTTATTCATCTCGTGCACTGGATTTATTAGTTTGGCCTCTGTATCTTCTCCTAAATACACATCTCAAACAGATGCCATTTTTCACTGTTTCATGTATGTTTGTATGCATACAATCATTCCTTTGAACTTTTAGGTAAGGTGCAGTAGTTCCTTCATCTCCACTCTTAAATGAAAAAAAAGGCTCTAAGAAAACAAACAGTTTGACTTAGAAAAAATTCTCCTAAATAGCAGAGTAGTCAAACCCAGTTAACCCACATCATAATCTTACTAGCATGCTACTAGCTACATATGCTGCAAATTTAACATTCCTGTTCTTAATGCTTTCAAAAATTCTCCACTCCTGGGACACTCAATGATTGCTTTTAATCTACATCAGCTCCGCACCCATGCTTTTGAGATCATAATCCTCTCTTCAGCTCACTTTAAAATATTTGTATTCAAGAGAAGCCATGAAACCATAGCGAAAATCAAAAAAGTCTGAGATATCTTTATTTCCTGTATCTGTTAAATAAATACACTGGAAGTCCTTAAATTAAAGTTTTTAAAGTATCTATAATAGCTCAGCCTTTTCTCTTTTAAAAAATTACTTTGCACCCTAAAGCCACATTAAATACACATCTACAAGAAATCCAAATATTTCCTATCCTGTTTCTGTTGAAAAACAGAATAGATAATCTCTTTCTCCTACATTCTCATGTCCCACAAAAGTATTAAACGAGGAATTCTCAGAAACAAATATATATGGTCTTACAGGATCAAGAATATTGGAAAAGGCATGGTCATGATCCTAACTATGAGAAATTTTAAAATTGAGAAAAGTTGTTACAAAACATCCCATATATTTTCCCCCCTTTCCACACTTTTCCTCAGAAAAACACAAAGAATGAATAATAAATCCATTATATATACATAATCCTGCAAGGCAAAAGTGTGAAGTGAGGAACTAAAGCAAGGAAAAAGCCCTCAGAAATATTTACGAGAAGAACAAACCAAGGAGGTTACTCCACAAGCTGAAGATGCCGTAAAACAGCAATTCAGCAAGAACAAGCCCGGTTTCGCACGCCGAGCAGAACGAAGCACTAATCAGGGTTTCACCTTCCTCCCTGGTTGCACTTTGCTCCCTCTCGTGGCTAGAATTGAGTACGACAGTCCTTGGTAATTACAATAAATAAGCCAAAACGTACTTATTACTCACATTTTAAAATTAACAACGTTGTGAAACTACCCCTTTGTTGGATCTAGCGTCTACAGTTTTATTATTTTCAGGGGAAAACTCAAACAAAAATTACAGTTGGTAAATACAATAAGAAAATAATTAAGAGGTTGAATTCTGTATTACCAAACACTGCCTGGCTTTATTTCCTCAATATAACAAGCACAGGCTTATCTCACCCTTTTATCTGACAGCAATTTGTGAAATTACATTTATTCTCATAAAGGTTTGCTGATTTAATCAACAGCATTCTCAAGTCTCCAGAAGTCTAGCCAATGGAGAACATACCCACAGCTTATCTTTGCAAAACAATACCTCCGTTGACATGAAATGTGACATCTTTTCATCAATATTTCATCACATTATACATAAGATAATACAATAAATTCTCACAACTTGACAACTATCCTGTAATGCAATCTAAGCTAATGCTGTTTCATATTTCAGTATGTGACATCTGTCAACAATGTTGTTAACCACTAATTGCTCTTACTCAGCTCAGAAACATGCCTTGATTGCTAATTGGGGCCAGATAAATATTTCAGTTTATTGAAATTGCTTTGCTGCCCATTCAGATAAAGAGGAAAAATCTTTAAAAGAAGATGAAGAGAAGAAAACTAGTGAAATTAATTATTGGATGATGATAATAAAAACAGAGAATGAAATTACTATACGGTCTGAATGATTAATAAAATAGTGAGCCAAAATTATTTTTTGTGAGAAGTATGAATATACAAGTACCTATACAAGCCCAGATCATAAGAAACAGGCCCATTTTTTCACATTCATATAGGATATTTTCAAGGTTTTGAAGTGCTTTTCAGTAATAGTTGCCAAAGCCTTCCACAACTGAAGTAAATACAATTTATTAAATTAGAGATAAGAAAAGTAAACCACTGATGGGCAAATTGGCTGCAGAGTGTCTCCAAGTAGATGAACACCCAAGTCTGCAATGCAACACTGCACTTCTGAATCTAGCAGTAGTTCACCAAGCCAAAGCAAAACCTCTTCAACAAAAGCAACTGAAAAATACTTTACAAAACAAAACTTCGTTTTATGCATTCTGTTACAAAGAATCATGTTTGGATAAAATGAGATGAAGCGGCGTGCAGACCAAAAATTAAGAAAAGAACTAGAACTAGAATGCAAGCTTTCTGTAACAGCCCACAAAAGCAATGCCCAAGGAATACAATTAGCACCTGATGCCTGGAGCAGTGATTGAGAAAAATCACTTTAGGAAAGAAGCCTGACTTCCTCCAGAAGAGATTTTTCCCATGCCTACATTGTTCCCTGTCTCCACGCTGTGCACATACTCATCACTGAACTGCCCCTGCCCAATGCTGATTCATCACTGATTTTAATTCAAGAATATTCTGTAAGCATCACAAGTTAATTCATAAAAGCTGAGCCAAGGTAATTCTCATAGTTTGTTTTCATATGCAAACTCAGCTGATATCACAGCAGATACGGGTTTGATGAGTCTGTTCACACTGTCTTCCCCATAATACAGGCTCTTCCCAAGAACCACTGCCACAAAACAGGGAAGAATACCTAATCTTCGCAATTTTATCTTCCTCTACGAATATTGTCTTTGCCACGACATTTTTAACTTAATGCATATGTGTATTTTTACTTACGTAAGAAATATTAAAGTGGTTACATGAAAAAAATACTGAATACCATAAAATAATTAAAGGATCAAATTTCTGACCTCATCTAATTACTTTTCTGACTACTGCTACGGCCTATAGGGGATTTCTCAGTGGCATAACAGCATCATTCAGTGATTCTCTTTGCTCAAGGAAATAATGAGATGGCTAAACCAGGGATAGTGAGAAAGGGACACAGCAAGGGAGTATTTCACAGGAAAAGAAGAGTGATAAACCACAGCTCTGTGAACTTGATCATCATATCAACACTTTCAGAAATAACATGCAAAAGTTACAGTAATGATTCCAATAACTGGTTCACCCTCATCCTCAACACAAGTCAATTTTTCGGCATTATAACCAAGATCCTCGATCTTGGTCTTGAAATATGCTCCAAAATCCCCCTTTCTAGTTTCTTGAGAGAAACTACAACAGAGTTCCCAAACCTTCAACAATCGCATATTAAAAATCTTGTGGCATCTGTAAGGCATGCAATATGTCTTCAGAACTAAATCATTGTTATTAGAAGAACAGTGGAATGCAAACAGACCAACTTCCAGCAGAAGGCCTCTATTGATTGCCAGAAGGGGGCCTACGAGGAAGCTGGAGAGGGACTTTTGACAAGGGTATGTAGTGACAGGACAAGGGGGAGCAAGGGGAGGCTCAGATTGGACATCAGAGAGAAACTCTTTTCTATCAGGGCAGCAAAGCACTGAAGAGGCTGCCCACAGAGGCTGTGGATGCCCCATCCCCAGAGCGACTCAAGGCCCAGTTGAAAGGGGCTCTGAGCAACCTGGCCCAGTGGAAGGCATCCTTGCCCACGCCAGGAGCTTGGAACTAGATGGTCTTTAGGGTCCCTTCCAACCCAAACCATTCTAGGATTCTCTGAAATATACTTATGTGGTGTTAATGTGTACTACTTTTACAGAGTTATTTGTTTTCCCAAGGCAACAAATACAATGTTGAAAGACAAAACAGAAATCACACAGTTTTGTGATCCTGTCTGAGCATAAGATGCAATTAAGGTCTTTGGTGTGACCTTCCCTTTGTGTCAAATTGTGCTAAAATGTATGTGACAGTTTTTGTTATGGAAACCTCCACGTATCGATGATTAAGGAGAAGCTGTCAAAATAATTCATTTAGGTTCACAGGCAGAATTCACAACTCACATGAAGTGTCAAAAAGCACAAGCAATATCTAGTTTATCCATTAAGTTACTCGGTCTCATACAATTATATCACTTTCTTGATAGCATTTTTTGACTACAGAAACTTTAGCTGAGGTTCTAGTTATCACTATGCACTTTAAAGGGCCAGTGTTCACCTTTTCTGAGAAAAATAGTATTAAAGTTCTTAAAGTATCGTCTCATTTTGCTGTCAATATGATTATTACTAAACTCTTCATAAGCAATCCCAGAAAAGAGGTACCTTTGTAAGTTCTCACCTGAGATATCATGTTTCAGGGTTCTATACTTGGCCTGATGCAGTCTAATCAAATACCCTTTACATTAAAGCTCTATTTTCAGGACTCATAACTTGTCAACATAAAATGATTCATATAGTGAAGTGATTCAAGAAGTCTCACCTTCAAAGTTTTTTATTTTATTGTATAAAAAATGTCTTGAAATCTAAACTACAGATGGGCTACGACAAAAGTTTGCAAGAAATGTTTCAACAAGTTACAAATTTTACATGCTTCTGTCTTTATTTATTGTATTCACTTACCTATAAAACGTAGGTTATTGATGCAGACTGTAATTACATCAGCACATTTGAGAACATTAACATTTATATCAAGGTAGATATCTTGGGGAAATAGTCCTGGTGTAAATCTGAATTCAGTAATACTAAAATAAAAACCTGCACACTTTAGTTACTACATTTATTATATTAAAATAGGAAAACCATAGGCAATAAAAACATAGCTCAGTCTCTTGACATCATTCCAACTCCCTGTGGATTTTAGGCAAACAAATGTAGGAAGACCTAATTTTAGGGAATAGATTTTTTTTCTATATAATGAGTCTCATGATTTTGTTTGCAGCCCTAGACGTGACTGTGGCTAAGTATTTCTGCAGTTAACATGAACTCACCTGGGCATTGCACGGCCCGTTCAGCTCTGCTCTCCATAAGAATCTCCTGCAGACCTGAGCTTCTCTGGGACTGATCTTTAAACATAGAAGAAAAAGACTGAGCATAAATCACGCTTCACGTTCTTACGGTATCTATTCAGCGCAGTTTCGTAATAGTTTTCAAACAGAAACACCTGAACTTACAAGACGCATCCTGGCCGATGCACAGCGCTCATGCCCTCGGGTGCGCACGCAGCTCGCAGGGTGTCGGCCCTCGAACCCCCGCACCTGCGGGCTCTCACGCTCCATCCGCCTCCTGCCAGAGCAAACTTTGCCACCGTGCTTGAGGCAGGGCGGGCACACAGGAAGATTCGTGTACCTCATCGCCCCGCGGGGCAGCTTTGAGAGCGGGCTGTGCCACTCTGCCCGTCCCGCGGCGGGTGGGCTGCGGCCCCGTTAGGGGAGCGCCGCGGGGGAGCCGAGAGGCTGCAGCCCGCCTGTTCCCTAGGTACTTGTTCGCCAGCCTGTGTTTGCCCATTGCCGTTCCTCCCTGAGCAGCCGGGGCAGGGAGCGGCCGGGACAGCTCGTTCGCTCACCGGGAGCGCCCGGGCTGAGGGCGGCGCTGCCGCTGGGGAGCGCCGGCTGGATCCGGCCCGCGCCGCCCGTGCCCCCTGCCGCCGCTCCCGAGCGGGATAAAACCTGTCCCGGCTGCCTGCCCTTCCCGTCAGTGCCCTCCCTGCCCCCGCGCGCGGTGCCTGGGAGCCTCTGGAGGTAAGGGCAGCTCCCCTCATCCCCCCTCTTTCCTGCCCCTCATCCCGCTGGGGATGCCCTGTGCGGCCGTGAGGCTCCTCTTCCTCAGTTCAGGTTTGGCAATAGTCGGTTCCCCAGAGCTGTTTTTGTGGGTGCGAAGCCTTTTTAGCTGGGCTGTGTTTATTTTTTCTTACTTGGGTAAATTTCATCCGCTTCTGGGAGGTTTTGTTATTCCGCTGCGTGTTTAGCATCAGCTTGTAACTTTCAGCTCTGATGTTTGGTGTCTGGTGCTTCTGTTTTCAGGGTAGTTTAGTGAATTACATAGATTCCATCAATTGCCTTGGCATGTATCTGTTCAGTGGAATTACTGGAGAAAACTACCAATGTGAGAACATGTAGAGTGCAAAATACTGGCTCCTTGAAGTGTGAAAATGCTTTTGTGCTATTTTGATGGTTTGTTATTGAGTATTCCTTATTGAGTAGACCCAAAGCATTGGACTACAATTTTTATTTATTTTTTTGTTTTTAAAGCAGTCCCATTTTCTCTTGCAAATACCTCTGGTTAGAGGGTAGGGGTGTTTTTGAGACTTGCTCAATTAAAAAGTAATTGAGATGGCTCACTTAGAGTCCTGGGGCATTTCTGTCAAGATTATTTCCTAGTTGGTGCTAGCAATAGTAATAGTTGTCTTAATATATCACGAGATTTTAACGTGTCCGTGATGTCCCTGGTACAGAACTATGGTGTTCTGGGGATTACTCGTTGCGAAAATGGCTGTTGTGGTGAGGTAGGTCTGCTCAAAAGGTTTGTGTTAGTAGGGCTGATTACATGACAAGGCCAGGTTTTTCTCATTTAAAAGCTTTTGAGTGCTGGGCTGATTACATGACAATACCAGGTTTTTCTCATTTAAAAGGTTTTGAGTGCTGGAATGTAAAGTTCACTGTAACGAAAACTGCAATCCGTGCATTGCAATGCATTGAGTAAGTTTTGGACTTGGATCCTGCTTCATAATTAACAGTGTTTTATTACTTAAGCAGGTTAGACTGTATGTTTAACAAATCATTCGGAGTTGTTTACACTAAACAGCTGCATGCCCTGTATCAAAGAACACTGCAGAGATGTCTGTTATTTGAGAGTATTCAAAGAGTAAAATTGAAAAATAAGTAGTTCTTCTTGTTTAGAAATCCTCATCATGATGCAATTGCTTACACCACTGATTATTACATGACAACTGTAGAAACAAGGGCTGGTGAAATGTCCTAGTTCTTTTATTTTTACCATCTGATTCCAGTTTTGTTTGTTGTTTAAACATCGCCGAGTACAGTGCAGCTGAACCAAAAACATCACCTTTCTATGATCAGCAGGGTTTTTCATCTTAAATGAATTCAAGGTCACTTAAGGAAGACAAAATTACTGACTAAAAACTTTGATTCATATTCCCTCCCCTCAGGTTGAGATCCTTGTAAATTTTGGCTTTAGCTTTCATGTGTCTTGATTTTACCAGATCATATTTTTTGTGCTAAAACAATGTAAATAAGAATGAATTCTGTAGTTTTGGCTAGAATTTGTGATATTTACTAAAAATGAAAGTCAATCGAAGCTCTTGTTTACAAGTGAATTTGCTTGGATCTGTGGGATGTTTTGGCACAGACTCAAAGTTTGTTACTCTCTACACTTTCCGAGTTCTGAAGGCCATAAACGTGGAGATGACATTGCCTTGCTAGGTCCTTTGATTTGTATGGGCTCATATTGGGATCATTGACTGTTTAAAGGGCATAAATGTGTTTCTGCTCAAAAAATTTTATAATTAAGAAAATGTAGGAAGCTGTCCCTTTATTAGTGTAAGGATGGAGCACTTTCTTGCCTGGAAAGCTGTTACTTTCAATAAACCCAGGCATGACTGAATGTGTATAAAACCGAGGGTAAAATCTGTCTTTGAGTAAGATGCAATTTCACAGAAATCAAAGCTTAGGTTCTGCAGAAACTGATGGCCCTTTCTGTCACATGGGCTTTCCTGTAAGAACTGCTGTGTGAATGTCCTAGAACCCGATGGAAACTCTGCAGCAGAGCATTTCGGCACAGCATTTCACCGTTAGGATGTGAGTAACTCCACTGGAGATGACTGAAGGTGATACTTTTTCTATGCTTGATGCTTTGGGAGTGACAAGTAACTCGCATGTGTGTAGTTCTGCATGGTGCTGGAGCAGGGCTTCACTTCCTGGACATGTCCCTTCTTGTAGGTGATAGGATGTTCAGACACCATATTTCAGACAGTAAATGTGATTTTTTTTTTCCCCCCCTTAAGAGAAGACGTCTTTTTTTTTTTGCTCCACACACACTTGCAGAATATATATGTATTTTTTTAAAATTAACTTGGCCTATATGTGATTTTAAAACCAAGTTTGCTAGTTCAAGTGCATAAATTGTTGTCTAACGTGTTTAAACAGCTAGTGTGTTGTTGAAGCCTTTGATGACAGTTGAAGAAAGTGAAAATTTATATTTTTGGACACATTTTTGATTTATCTACATAGCAAACAATCATGTTGTGGTGTTTTTCTAGGGAGCTTAATTTAACGGAACAGTTTGAGGTAAAACAGGAACTTCAAGGAAGTGGAGATTGTTTTACTGTACCTTATGACAGTGTGAAAAGCACAAATGTTCAGTTGCTATGTTTTCAATGCCCCATTTTCCAGCTTAGGTGCAACATAAACTATCTTAATTAATATTGTGTCACCAAAAGGTTTTGAGACGGCCAATTGAATTCTGCCAAGATAGAGTCTTTTGATGAAAACATATCTTTATTGATTGTAGAAGAAGAAAATCATTCTTAAAATGAAATCCAGAGAAAAAAAATCATATCCCTCAGAGAAAATTTCTGAGTGGCAGGTTGAGATTAACATCATAAAATTGAATTTGTGCTGCAAACCTTTGATGTAATCAGCAGCTGGGAGATGGTGTTGCCCTTACTGTGCTCCTTCTGATTGTGGTGAATTATTGTGTGGAATGAAATAAGTGTTTCTTGTGTCACTCGTTCAAGAAATACAAACAAGGTATTACCAGGTGCTTCTTGCCAGTAAAAATGGGTTGTATCGATTCCTGGTCCCAGTGCCTTGCTCCCTTGGACGGCAGGAGCAGGACGTCCCCACCCCGGGGGAGGTGCGGGTGTCACTCGGCAGTGACTCCTGCCCTTTAGGGTGGAGCCCAACAGGTCTTGAGGGAAGTCCCATCCCATCTTCAACTGGATTACCGGAGATAGTTAAGCAACTGCCGTAAGGAGAGTGCAACATTTACATCATAAAATAGAGAAAGTTGTGCGAGCTGTACGGGATGGACCAGTAGACTGGTAGGAAAGTAGACTGCAAAGCTACTTTTAAGAAAAATATTTAGCTTTTTCCTAAGAGTAAAACCAGTATTGATAGGACTTTATTTTCTCATGCAGAAACTAAGAGAACGTGTCAGATAAAACCAAAGAACAGACAGGAACAGGAGAATGGGATAGATTAGAAACACAAACACCCTAGAAACTGGTCATGAAAAACTTTAGGCTCTGCCTAAATTTTGCTTCCTAAGGCTTCCTTTACTACAAGGATGACTATAAAGGGGTGTGCATGGGGGGAACTTATTGAATCCCATGCGAACAGCTGAATTCTGCTGATATCTTAATATTTTCAAGACTGTAAGCAAATTTCTGCACATTTTTGTTTTCTGCCTGCATTTATTGCCGACATTTAACTGGACTTTTAAGAAAGTGACCTTCTATTGACAGCTTGGAATGTGTAGGAAACACGGAATAAGTATGGCTATAAATTTAAAAATGTTTTGGCAGGTTGACTATTACCTGTAAAGTGATATTTTGTTGTAAGATGTCTTTTTCCTTCTATAAATAAACTATATATTTGTATTTGGTAGGGGTTTTTTGTGGATTACAGTGATGAGAAAGAAGTTTGTTGCAACCAGCATTTTATAAGGTGAGCTGTTATGACGGGGGAGTCCAGCTCCTAATTTTAAGGACCTTGTACGTATATATGAAGTGCTATTTCTGCATTCATTGAAAGATCAGGGTATGTATTTTCTTTATCAAGAAATGTCATTCTTACAACTGTAGCTAATAGTTTAACACGTTGAGTAAAGCTTCTTTAGTCTTTTGAGCAAACACTGGGAATGCAAGGACCGACAGAGAATGTGTGCCGCAGTCCTCAGTGGGGGCAAAACAACGCAGCTTTTGCACATCTCTCTGAGTGCTTGGGTGTGCGTGCTGGTGAGACCTGAGCCACTCTGCCATTCTAACCCTTTATATTCCCAGGCCGGTGGCTTTAGGGTTATAATTTCTGTTTTGAGAAAATGCCGCCCGGGGAGGGGATGTGTGCCTGAGGTTAAGCAGCAATCACGCGATTGCAAGGACTGAGACGAACCTCATAGAGAAGCCAACAATTTTTTCATTTTGTTTTAAGGTCAGTAGAGGAGGCGAAGTCAAGATATACTAAGTGTATATGGGGAAAGCTTACGTTAAGTTATGATGGCACTATTTCTTTGTGGCATAATCTGACCCTTTCCATTCTCAGTTCGTTACCAGTCCTAGTCAAAAAAGCTGAGTGATGAGGAAAAGACCTTGCAAAATATGTGCTTAGTAAGGCATTCAAGGTCAGACCTTCGGCTTTCTGGCCTCTTAAAGCTTTTGATTAGACTTTTAAATATCTCATGGGTCCTGTAGAATAAGGGGTGGTGTACTTAGCTTTCCCAATTAAGCTTTAACATTACACAAATGGTCCAAAGTTACTACAGTAGTACAACCAAAGTCCTTGAAGCTGTGAAAATTTGGATAATTTTCCAAGTTAACAGTAGTTTGTGGTGTGGCTTCGGTGTGAAAAGTATTCAGTGAACTAAAGACAGAACGGTAAAGGTGTAACAAGTTAGTGGTGAGATGGGCTGGTGTGGTTTTTGTGGGGATTCAGAGTGTGGCCAGGGAGAGTGGCTTTGGGTGGTGTGGGTCCTTGGGAGGAGCAGGAGGCGAGACAAAGAGCAGGATCATTAACGGGAGATTGGGCTGCAGATCGTGATCTGCAGCCCTTGGAGAGGCAGAAGATGTAACCCCAGAAGCCGAGCTCCGTGGCTGCTGAGCTGTTAGTTTGTAATAGCAAATAAAGATGTGCCTTGTACAGTAAAGTTGGCTGTGCGTGCACCCGGCGGAATCCGTGTTTCAAACACCGATAGTTTTAACTAAAACCTGTGAACTTCTCAGTAGTGGAAGTGCGCTCTTTGGCAGTATGATTATGAGGGAAGGACAAATAAGCTTACTAGGCTGTAAGCAGGGAGAAACGGGCAGTATGACTGAGAAACGTGGTTTCAACTTGAATTATGGGTTAACACTGCGAATCAGACATGCTTGAATGGGCAGAGCTGGAGGAATTTGACAGGTGCTGATAAGCTACGTGCAGCTCAGATATGCCTTGGGCAATATTTGACTTTGTGAAAACAGTTTTTACCTTTTTAAAGGGAACAGTCTGATAAATATCTGTTGATTTTTATTTCGAGAAAGTTTGCTTTAGGTGGCATCAGCATCACTAAAAATTTGATAAAGCTCAGTATTAGACAAAATGCTTGCGTGTGGATATGCCGTGTTTCTAGTGAAATCATGCTACACTAAGAAGCAAAGGTTTCATTCAAACTGCTTGTGCATCAGAATATCTTAATCTGAAAGTAGTTAAATAAGAAGCAAGTGAAGAAAACTGTTAAGAGCTGTTGTATTAATAGGAAAATTCATATACCTTCTGCTTTCCTTCTCTTGGGCTTCAGTCATAATGTAAGGAGAATATACAAAATATTCTTGTCACATTTCAGTCTAAGTTAATTCTCTTACAACCAGTGAGAGTTAGTGGTATTAGTTTTTTATTCAAGTTACTCATGAGTAACTAAAAGGTTTGCAGATCATATATACATTAGCAGATTCTATCAGTTTGTTCTCTTTTTAAAGTCTGTTGATTTGAGTTCTCTGTTACTCATCACTTGCTCAACAGTAGGTCTTTGGCTAAGAATATTGATCTTGATTGTATGCTTCCCCTGTAAGAAAATATAATTTATGACTTAATATTCAATATTCAGTGCAGTACAAACCTGAATTGTGCTTCCTTATGGTGTTTTACACTAATTGAACACTCCCATGGTGCAAGTATAAATGACTACATGATATGCAAGCAAATGCATTTTAAAGATGTGGGATTTGTCTTATCATACCCTTTTGGCAGCCCCCTTTTTGTAAGCCCTATGAAAATGGCAGCCTTTTTTAGCTTACCTGATAAACAAAAGCATGTAATTAAAGATTGTCCAGAATAGCTTTTATTTCAGAGCATAAATTGCAGTGTTTACAAGTAACTTCGTAAGACTAGAGATTTGAAAAAAAGTTTTAGGAAAGTCAGATTATAATGCCGGGAACAATAACATATCTCAGTATTTTTGTATATCCACAAAGAGCTTTTAAATAAAACTAAGTTGGATTGAGCCTAATAAAATCATGACCTCAATTTTTTCTTAGATGCTTCTTCCTCTGCCCTCAGCATTCTGAGGTTGTATGGCAGGACCTCGATAGTCTGCCATACCACTCTTTTCAGCCTTTTTTCTCAGTAGCTGAGCCCTTTATCTCATTTTCTTGTCAGGAAGCGAGACCATTCGTTTAGTTCTGTTTCGCTTTAGGCTTTTAGTAGTAGTCATGAAGATTCCTCTTGTGTGTGTCCCTGCTTCCAGCTTGCTGGCTTACAGTTTCTTTAACCATAAAAGGCTGCTTCTGTGCTCCATTTCTGTCCTGTGGTCTTTTCTGAATTATCACAGGAACTGCTCTTCATGTCGCGTCTCATCATTCCTGTATTGCTTCCTTTGACTCACTGTTACTAGCTGCCATGCATTTTGTTTTGCCCAGTTCCTCCCTCTCCTCACAAAATTTCAGACTTTCTGTCGTGTTTTTTGACTGACTCCTCCCAGCTGCACTACTGTAGCATCTTGTTTCATTTTGAACATCTTTCCTAAGGATGTGCAAAGGGTTCTGGTGTCTCTTCTTTCTCCAGGACAAATAGGAGCACACCTTCTCTGAAAGGTGAGTTTTGCTTAGTGGCTGCAAAATGGTTGCTCTGAAGTATGTCTTCAACTGTATTATTGCTGTCTGGATTTTAAAAAAGGTGAAATACAATACTTCTGAAAAGAAAATTGGAATATTTGTGTACTTAAATGACCCTAGAAAATGGTGAATCTGAAACAGCTTAAAATGTGTTTCTTCTTTTTCACTGACGCTTGGGAATAACACATTGATATATACAAACTTTTTTGACATTGCTCAGTCTGTCAGCTGTCTGTCCATTGCCCAGCTGGTGGGAGTCAGAACTGCCCTCAGTAAAATGGACGACTCCATCCAATCAGCTTTTTGAAGTAGGGACAGATCTATTAGATGGTAAAGTTTTTTGGACAAGAGACTTGTGTCTTCATCAACAGAGAGAGTCTGTTCAGTCTCTGTTTCTCAGCTTGCAACTCTGCAGCCGCCTTTATTCTGGTTCTTATCTCTAGGAGATGCTACAGGATGGTTGGGTGCATACTGCTTTGCCATCTTGGGCCTCATTTTTCTTTCTCCCTGACCCACCACCAGTTCTCTCTTTTTGGCCACGGTATCTTTCTCTTGCCTTACCCTCCTAAAAATCACAGTCTTTGACACCCTGCTCCTGTGCCATCCATCTCTGCTCCAGCGGTTGGCTACTGTGAGTAGCGGAGGCATTGTGTACTCCACCAGCCAAATTTTAGGGAGAGCAAGTGGGCCCATCAGAGCTAAGCCAGGCTGTGTGGGGCAGCACACAACTCTTGTTGCTGATGTTTCAGTATTCTGATAGTACTGCACCCTGAAAGTCTTAGTGTGGTGTTGGCAACAGCAAGAAAATGTTTCAATGCCTCATTGACTTCTTGCAGCAATATTTTATGGCTTCTCTTTTGGGATGTTGATTAAATTCCCCCCTTTTTTTAGGTTATTTTTTCTTATGTTTAATCTTTCTTAGGATTATCATGACTTTTCTGTTTTCAGGAGTTGACCATGAAGACATGGGTACCAGCTGTGGCTGTGTGGGGGAAATCAGCTCCCTCTCACAGCATCACTGCTGTTATGATTACAGACGACCAGCAGACCATAGTTACCGGAAGCCAAGAAGGACAAATATGTCTCTGGGATCTTTCATCAGACTTAAAGGTTTGTGTCCACTGTGCTACAGTTTGTCAAATAGACAGACTGGGGTTTTGTCTTTTAATATTGGCAATAGTATTATCCAGACTTCTCCTTATTTAGATGAATTTTTAAAGATAGTGTGATATTTGTTATTGGAAACTCTTGAAGCAGAAAGTGAAATGCCTGTATGAGCAACCTGTTATTTGCAGACTTTGGAGAATTTTTCATAGATTAGCATGCCCTGTGGATTATAATTTGAGGCTGTGTGCTCTGAGTAATGACAGCAAGTAAATATATACAATTACCATGATTCCTATCTTGTAAAGGTTTTTTCTTTTGTAGATCAATTACTGAGTGTGACCTGTCACCTAAAGAAAAAGCATCTGTTTATAAAACAAAATCTGTCTACCAAGATGGAAGCAGCAAGATGAAACTTTTATTTTTAATGTAATTAGGATGCAAAATATTGCTCTGATCATTTTGTATTTATTATCCTGAGAATGGAGCAGAGTCAAAACAGTTCCTGTTTTTTTTCTCTGTGTTTCTAGAACTATGGTTCTCTTCTCTTTTTTTATTTAGTTGTCCCATTTGTACTCAAACACAGCCTGAAAGTTTTCACTTTTATGAATCTACCTTTTCCAATTAAGATCTTTGCATGCAGTGATGATAATCGGAGAGGTTATTTAAACATGTGGTGTGAAACACGTGCTTAAGAGCTTTGGTTTATCAGTTTCTACTTCACTCTGCCACTTTTGGTGCATGCTGTAGGGTGAAGGCCAGAGATGTTCTGCACATTGCCTGTTTTATATCATTTGAGGTTCCACACATTCTTCAGAAGATGAATGCAGTGAATACAAAAACAGAACTTTATGCAAACTGCGTAATTCATCCATATCTTTCTGCATTCCAGAAACATGACTGAAGAACATAAGAATATAAAGCAGGTTGACAATTATATATATCTGCAACTAATATTCTCTTGGTTTTAGTTATCCTTAGTTAATACAGAAATTGTTTAAGATAAATCATTATGTTATTCTCCTAGATTTCATCTAGAGAAATTCTCTTTGGCCATACTGCTTCTGTAACTTGTTTGGCAAAAGCAAGAGAGTTTGAGAAACAGCCATATGTAGTAAGTGCTACTGAAAATGGGTAGGTAACTGAATATTCAATTGTTCATTTCTTAAATCATGAAACGTATGTCAAATGTAGGTCAGATTATGAATTTGCAGAAATGTTTCAATCCACTCCCATGATATTAAAATGATAGCAGCTACTTAGAGCGACTACATTAATATACAATAGTCCAGCTAACAGCCTATCCCATGGATGACAGAAAGGTTTGGCAGATTCACATATCTGCTTAGTAAACAGAAAAAAGGAGTTATTCAAAGGGGTTGGCTAGACCTTATTCAAAGGGAAATTAATGGATTGTTGGAGGACATCAGCACGTTCAATAGCATTTGAATATCATGGTGTTTTTCTCTGTTTCTTCCTGAACTCAATCTTAAAAACTGAACCAGTAAAAGAGACTAATGTACTCTGATTGGGTTTATGGTTCCTCAGTCAGTACTTACGGAAGCACAGCCCACCCTTGAATTAAAGGCATATGTGTTCCTTGTCTGTCTTTAAATCTGATGTGCTGTTTTGGAGAATATCCTTTCAGAGGGCCCTGATCTTGCAGCTTTTCTGCTGTGTGTTTGACATGGCCTGTCACTTGAGCCAAACTGGTTTCTGCTAGGTTACACTTAATATTTGACAATTTCTTTAACTGGGGTCTGAAGCCCTTCTATTAAGGATTTCATCTGTTGAAAATAGTTAGGGCTAGCTGCTTACTTCCTTGAAGGCTTTCTTAGCAATTTTGTCTCACTGCTTGATTATATTCCCCTCTTATTTTTAGGTTCACCTTTTCTAATTAACGGGACAGCCCTTTTAAATTGGCTTTCCATGGGAGTTCTTGTCAATTGTCCTTCGAGCTATACTTTCCAGCACCTTAAGGCTACTGCTTTCTCACTGAGTAGCTTATTAATCCTTTCCAGCTGCTGGGATCACTGTCTGATTCTCTCATTGAACCATGAGTATACAAGAAAGGGATAACCTGCAAAAAAATTATTTCAGGCTTCTTAATCTTGAAAGATTAGACTGCCTCACTGGACAGGTCGTGGTAAAGAGTACTGTTTATGTGCAGAGTGAGATCTACACAACCAGTTTTATATTGCCCTTCTACAGTTCTACTCAAGGGTTCTGAGCTGAAGCTGTTTTTCATCCCAGTTCTGAAGTTCTGTTAGTGCAGTACTGCTTCCAGGTCATACTTGGGAGCAAAGATACTGTACTTCCAAAAAAAAAATAGGGTGGAAAGTGTTGAGAAACAGATGAGGATGTTGTGATAGATATACCATACAGAGGTGTTCACATCCTAAAGATTCTGACTCTGGAGGGATCATTAGACTTGTTTGGAATGTGTATAGGTAGGATTGAATTGTTTTCTGGCCCCTTTAAATGCTCACTTTTACCAAATTACTGCTGACTTCTCATCTGTATTCCATATGGGCAAAACATCCATCACTGATCCCTGGAACATTGCAACATGGAGTTGAGATAATTACAAGTAGGAAGCCTTGTCTTCAGGAGATGGAGAGTTTGCCAAACTGCATTTTCTGGCTTGTGGATAATTCACTTCTGCCATTTTCAGCCTTCCATCTCTTTGTAGTGAGGGATGGAAGAAATCATAGGGAAGATGATTCTGTGATACTCTTGTGTGTTCCACTCCAGATTATCTTCAGAGTTTCTGTAACTGGCTAATCCCAGAAGAATGAGCATTGAGTATTATTTTTATACGTGTATAAATTAATATAAATTAATCTCCAGTGATTCATAGGTTCTCACTGACATCCTATGAGTGATAAACCTGTTCTACAGCATATGCTATATGTAATGTGTGAGATTGCTCACTCCTTGTTAGTACACACAGTGTATTGAATACATCATCCAGAAACTGAAGTTACATTCTGACATTCTGGCCTCATTTGTGCGTGTTTGTATGTTTGTATATATCACAGTGATGTAGCTAAAGCAGTAAAGTTTTGATATAAACAAGGAAAAAACCATTGCCCTGAAATGTTTAACAAACAGTGTAAAGCTTCCACTCAAGTTCTGGCTTTGGATCTACCAACTTTCATGCTGCTATTGCTCAGCTGAAAAATATTAAGTAATAGTATTTTGAGATTAGCATAAAATGGGAAAGTGTGTAGATTAAAATGTAAATCAGACAGTATTTCTGGTATAATAAAATACTCTCCCCAGTGTTTAAGTCTTTATACAGAAAATGTCTTACAATGTGATGTCAGAAGTGATGAAATGAATGTTTCAATTTTGGAAGTAATGTGGTTTTTTTTTTTTAATAAAATTTAAAAGCATCAGAATTTAACATTCAGTTGCTGAACTATGATAACATCTCACACAACCTCACTTACAACAGTTAATTTGATTGTGTCTCTTGTACTCCAGTCCCACTGCACGTTGAACAAGGTGTAGAAGGTGTGCCGAGGTGTCTTTCTCAAACGACAACCTGAAATGTACCCGGGTGTAGCTGTCGTGTTGCACGGGTGCTCAGGTGGTTGAGTGCACGGAGAGCAGATTGCAGGAACAGCCTCATGATGGCACTGTTTCTTCTTAACAAAAGTTCTTCCTCTCAAGAACTGAAGTCTGCTGTGGGAGAAGATGCATAATGCTTTTTGAAACGTGCGGTTTAAGTTCAGTGAAATGAATCATTTTCAGGAGGATGCAGTTCCAGTGACAGATAGTGACATGTTGAGAGCTGTAATGGCAGTACACCTACAATTTGTTCTAGACCAGAGTTGGTCTTAAAGTCAGGTTAGTTGCAAGGCAGCAGGGTGTAATTACCAAAACAAAAAGAAACAGATACTGTATGTCATCCTCTGCTAATGACTGTGTTTTCTTACCCTGCAATCTGTAACAAAAAGCTTTATAAATGACCAGACTGCACTTAAATACAGCACTAAAGAAAAACTTGGTGGCACAGAATTATTCCAGCCAATTGAGTGGAAATGACAGAGAATAATATGAAGTTATCTTTGGCAGGGAGATGTGTGTTTGGAATGTCACTAGTGGACAGTGCATTGAGAATGCAAAGCTTCCTTATAGACACACAGCAATCCATGTAAGTATAGCAACTTTTCGTGGGATCTCTGTTTGTTGCAGGAGTTTTGCTTCTTTAGCATGATATTTTTCAGAAACAATTTTAAATGTATAGCTCATTACATAGGAGGAAAAACCCTGTCATAATAAAAGTAGTTTTTATACCTTTTTCCAGTTTTTTCTTCTAAGAAAAGAATTGAGACTTTTATGTTCCTCTGAATTCCTTAATCAAATCAGACTGATTAGTTTTAAGCTGCAAATATTTGAAATGCAGTATTGATTAACTTACTGTTTGTGCATCAGGTAGCCAAGTGAAATGCTATTAATCTTTGCTCTTGTCTTCTGTTAAAGTTTGCATGGAAGCTTTAAGTTTAATGTTGGCTTTTTCCTGACATTTTAAAAGTACAAGTTATCTAGCCAAACACTGTGAGGCAGTCTGCTGAAAGACTTACTTTAAACTTCTGAATGGTTTTGGTCCTCGAATCCTGACCTGCAAAAGACTGCTTCTCACTCAGTTTTCAAAAATACACTTTCGTTCATTGCAGAACTTTAGGAAAAATCTCTTATTTTCAGAGACTTTAAATTCTGCTTCAGATAATTTCAGGTGTCTGGTTGAAGCTGTAACCAGGTAAAAGAAATACCTAGAGTTTGGAGTGTGGGAGTGCTTGGAATACACATGTGGGAGTAAGACTGAGGGGCCCAACTTGTATGGGTTTGATTTTTGAACATGGCTTATTTCTGGATATGTTACTAGAAAAGGAGCTCAGGGCTCCTGTGTTAGTTAAAATGCTGTTTTTCTTCAGAGAGGAAGTCAGGGCTGGAACTAAGGCTCCAAATGATGGAAATCTGGGCCTTTGTGTAACTCCAAAGTAGAGCCAATTTGGAATCCAAAAGTTTTGAAGCTTCTAGAAGAAAATGTTTCTCCTGACATTGCTTTGGTTGATAGGAGGAGTTCAAACACAGTTGTTAATTGCAAAGGGAAGTGGAAAAAGCTTGGATATATTGCCAGCAAAAATTTGGAAGATAAACTTAATTTTTTTTTTTTACGTGTGTGTGTGTAGAAACAAATCAAGAATTATTCTACACTTTTATTTGTGCATATGTTTAAAGTATATATATTCGTTAAATGGATGTATATTCACAAACAAAACAATACTTAAATTATAATTCAAGGTGCAGTATGACCTGCTATGTTCAAGTGCTTAGTTAGATTTTAATAGATGATGTTACAGACAAGTTCTGCAGGGAAGGAGGCAAATCTGGCCTAGCTGATTAGCTGACAATCTGTACATCTTTTGTGAAGATCAGAGGTGGAGTATTCATTCTTACCCTTCAAGCAGGTGTAGCAAATACTTACAGAAAATAGGTACTTCATCTCTTAGAGATGGGCTAAACCTAATTGTGGCAAATAATTATTTTTCTTAATTACCTTGGGCAAGAGAACTAAAGGAAAAGAGGAACATCTGACAGGAAAACTTTCTTAGGAAAAAGAGTAGATATTGCTAAGAGGGGAAGCTATTCTTAAAATGCAGCCTTCAGGTAGTTATAATAAATTGTGGTTTTGTGTGTGTATGTTTTGTTGTAGATTTTTTCTTGCTGTTCCGTGGGGAGCAGTTGCTTGTGCTGTAGTTACTGTTTGGTTTTAATTGAACTAGGAACCTATCTGCTCTAGTGGGTTCCTTTTGTTCAGTGGGGATGAT
Organism: Oreocharis arfaki; assembly: GCA_013398015.1. Classification (NCBI taxonomy): domain Eukaryota; kingdom Metazoa; phylum Chordata; class Aves; order Passeriformes; family Paramythiidae; genus Oreocharis; species Oreocharis arfaki. The sequence goes on from VZRR01005435.1 coordinate 380,637, forward strand.
TTAGCTATGAATGGCAGATGTCAAGTAGTGCAAACTGAATATTTGCCATTTGAAATGAAATTTAACACCAGGGTCAACACTTAAACATGTGTGGATCTTAGCCAGTGTGGAATTTTCTCAGAGGAATAACTCACTGTAAAAATCACCTATTTCAAGCCTAATTTAATGGTAACAGTAATTGCAAGTTTTAGGCATTTCTGTCGCTGTTTATTCGTAATATCTGTAGTACTATTTAGCCTGTTTCCTGTTATTTATTTCTTTTGTTGTCACGCTTCAGTTAGTTGACTGAAAAACCTAGAATTATTATATAAGCAAAAATGTACAGAAAACTTGTAAATGAGGTGCAGTTTTTTGGGTTGTCTGATATTTTTGTCTGACTACATGATTGTTGTCTTTATTTTAAGGTTAGTATTAAATGTAAGTCCCATTTGAGGTGGCTGCTTATGCATTTATAGAAGTTGTGTCCATTTGCAGATAGAGATGCAGTGCAGATGTCCTTGCACATATAAAAGACCTAGCGAAAGAGAAATCCTCGTAGTCACTCTGCACCACTGTCATGTCTGTTTTTTTTCTTTGTGATTGCTGGGAAAGACTCTTCTGAATACTAGGGCATTTAATGTCGGAATGAAGAATATCTCATGGAGTAGAAATCCTTCTTGGATAGTAATCAGAAATTCATTGTGAAAAATTTAATTATTAATATTCTGCATTTTCACCTAATTTTTTATTTTCACATGACTCTTGATGACTGGAGCTTTACCAGAGGTTTGGAGAGGGGCCTCTCAGAGGAACAAGTCTCAAACTTCTTAGCAATTTATAGGGAAAATTAACACCTGAATTTCTTCCAAAAATTGCAAACCTCTTAATATTTAGGAAGGACAGGTGCTGCTTTCAGTATGAAGCACCTTTTACTAAGCTGTGTGCCTTGCTAGTGTCGCTAGCAGTATTGTGTATGGTTTCACATATGCCTTAGATTTTTAGTGGTGCTAAAATGTTGATTATGACAAGTTCAGTGTAAAAAATCTGCATGCTGTTTGTGTAGCTCTGTGTGCTGACTCTCTGCTTTCCACTTGGACAGTATTACCATTGCTCATTCCGAATGACAGGTGAAGGCTGGCTTCTTTGTTGTGGAGAATATCAAGATGTTCTTATTATTGATGCTAAAACTCTGGGTGTTCTTCACACTTTATCATCATCTCAGTCTTCTGATTGGATAAATTGTATGTGTATTGTACACTCAGCAAGAATTCAAGGTATCTGTTTTAAATTTATTTATGTAGGCAAATTAAATTGTGATAAAATATTTCTGTGTAGATGGTATGATCCTACCTGACTTAAGATCCAATCATGTTTCACAGAGCTGTTATGCAGAAGATGTTAACATTTCATTGATAGCACAAGAGGTGTTTTTAAGGCTCCTAATATTGGTCATGCTTTATTTAATATGTTTTTTAGAGAAAACCACTTTCTATACTGGGTGTAAGCAGCTAATTTCTTGGCTTTAAGTATAAATAAGTTTTGTAATGCCAGAGAAATTAAAGGCACAATACCACAGTTCTGTGCCTTCTGTTAATAGGTTGCTTACTGTTTGCTTACATGTTTTGCATTTCTTGATATAATTTACTTATTTTTTTTGTGTAAAACTGAGATTTCATCTAAGCAGTGTCCTGCAGAATCCTTGTTTTAGTGCTGAATAGGTAGGTGCTGTTTGAACTTGGCTTCGAGTTGACTATCTCCCTGTTTACTTTTACACAGAAGACTCTTTGGTTGCAGTGTCTGTAACTGGAGTTCTCAAAGTGTGGGACCTATCTTCATCTCTGAACAACATCCAGGTCAGTGATAACGTGAATGTTCTCAAGTAAAGGCTACTTTGAAGCAGAATATGAATAAATCTAAATCTCCTGGATGTGTATTAAATAGATTGTATTACTTTTGTTACAAAATCTTGAAAACACATCTTCATAGCATTACCTAAAATTGGGCCAGTGGACAGGTCTTGCTTTGACAGCCTACTGCCTTGTGGCCAGGCTTCTTGTGTTTTCATATTCCAGGATGCTGAAGCTGCAATGCTTTCCCACTATCCTGATAATGTCTTTGAACCCCTTCACTCTGTCCTTTAAACTCAAAGCTCTTCAATATTGGCCTTTGTACTCCCTCTTCACCCTTGTTACTCTCTTCAAAATGGTCCTTAAGTTTTTGTTTTCCTCAGTCTGCTTTTCACAATGCTGTCTTCACTTGGAAAAGAGTCTTGCTGTGTCAAGTGTCCTATTTTTCTATCTTTAAGCTCACTTACTCTTTTTTGTGTTAATATTCTCAGCAGCTGTCACCTTTCGTGAAGAAGTGTTAGACTTGTGATGCAAGTTTTGTATTTTAATTAAACTCTAAAAGCTAGATTCACAGAGGGACTTCAACAGTACGGCCAAATACTATGAAACAGAAATGGCAAAATATCAACAGACTTCTCTGAACGTTGGTGACTCATCACTGCCTGGCTCACCAGACTGCAGGGCATGGGCAGCACTGCTTTTTCATGGCTGGAATCAGGCCCCTGAGCAGAGTCTGTCAAGTTTGATCTCATCCCGGTGTTTTTGATTTATCTGCAGTGTTTTGGGGTGGGTGCATCTTTTCAACATTCCTAGAGTAAACCCCACTGCCACGTTGTAAAATTCTGAGGACTCTGACAACTGATTACAGATGTCAGAGGAACATATGGTGTGGGGCAGTCTTTTTACTGCCTGGGGCTACCTTTTGTGGAGGGACTGCCACAGAGTTAGTAACAATCCTGCTAAATTCTAAAGAACAGTATTTTAGTAAATAGTGTTGGATTTACTTGGAATTAACTGAAGCTTCGAGATGCTGTTAAGAAAATGGCTTTCAGTTTTATAGCCATGATTCCAAGCATATGTACCCCTTCTCTGAGAGGTTTTGACTGTTGATATCTTTCAAAACAGAAAACATCCCTTTTAAGTGATTTAATCAATAATTAATAAATATAACTCCAGTAGAATAATTTTGAGCATGACGACTTTAATAAGTCTGATATTCACACAGAAAGTGTGAAAATACATACATTGTTTTTAACAGTTTGTACTTTTAGCAATATGAAGCTAAGAACATATAATTACTTTTATACTACCTTTAAAGGTGTTAAGAGCAAACAAGACATATGGCAACACCAACATCTCACTGTCCTGTTTGCAGCAAGAATGAGTGGGAAAGTATTATATTCATCAGCTTTTCTGAATCTGATACTCTCAGTTTATAGGCTGTTGTAGTTATTTTTTGACAGAAGAATACTTAGCAGATACTCATTACAGCAGATGCTGTTTATGGCCTGCCTTTAGTCCTTCTCCGCATTCATTATCATTTCTTTAAGTGAGATCAAGGTCTGAGCCACACTGAATGTTTACATTCTTCTGTTCACATGTTAATTGTGAACCCTGTTGTCTTTCTATGTCATTTTTAATTAACAATTATGTGTTGCTTTGGATTTTGAAAGTCTCTTAACAGAAAGTTATTTTCAGTGGGTTGTTTCTATCCTAAAAGCTCAGATACCTGAAACAAACTTCATAGCTTTTTTTTTCCCTCTGTGCTGAAAAGGAGAGACAAAGCGTGTGTGAGAAGGAATCTAAATCTCTGGGCTGTATGAATTGTCAAGCAGTAAGATTTTGTACTTACACGGAAAGGCTCCTTCTGGTTGTGTCCTCCGTGTGCTGGCAGGTACATTACTGAGCTTTACACTTCCTTTTTAATGTTGTTAATGTTGGAAAGCTAATATGATTTTTACATGCAGATACTTGTTTTTCTCCTTAGGTTAAAAAAAATGTTCACGAATTGTCAGATATAATTATGCCTGCAACACTTCTTGGCTTATCTTAACTGCGTGAAAGAGATGAAGCTTTTATTTTTTATGAATGTATTTCTGCTTTAAAAGTTGAACACTAAATTGGCTGGAAAGAAGGGGGATTTAAGCATTAGACAGTTTTAGAGCACTGGGTGCATTATAGTCCCCTGCACAGTGCGCTTGAAAGGGAGACTGATTAAAAAACTCTGTTTAAGTATGACAGAAGTACTCACAGTTGGCAAGTCCCCCGTAGCCAGGGACCTTTGTTGATAGAAGCCAGCAAAACTAAGGACCCCAGGCTATATTGCTTTTTTATGTAGCTGTAATAAAATAACTAAAATATATTAAAAAAAATTAGTAACAGTTGTAGAGAATACACAATGTATTTATTCTGAAATTTATTGTAAAAATTCTGTATTTCTCTTTCCGGGTGCTATGAAATTTCTCTTACGCTGATCACTCAGGATTATTTTAACATGAATACTTGACTCAGACATCTCTGGGTTAAAAAATTTCACGTACACCTGGGTGAACTTCGAATATTGTAGTTGTAGACTAACATTGAGATGTCTCTTGGGCTGCTTAAATTCTGTACAAAAGCATTTATAAAGAAATTTCATGGGTAAAATTGATAGGCTTTTCATGGAAAAGTATCTCTAACATGCATTGCTTTCTATTAATTTCTGTAATGAGGCTATAAGACCCTAATGCTTCTTTTTGGTTGGGTTTTTTTTTATCTATTGTTAGTGTCTTTAACTTTGAACTGTATGGTTTGACTCTGACTTTGCTACTATTTAAGTAGTTTGTTAGTTTCAAAACATGTTAGGCTCTAAAAGTAGTTCAACTACGAAGAGTTGAACACATGTTCTGCTTACTGATCCACTGCCCAAACCCAGTTTAGATTAAAATGAATTTCCTGATACTATTTGTTTATATTTTATTTTTCTGAACTTAGGTCTATGATTATTGTGATTTCTCCTTGCTTTGCACTGAGTTCTGTAAGAGTGGTAAGTGCTTTGCTGGTGGGGAAGTGCTGGCAGCTTACAGACTTATCATCTGGACAGAAGATGGCCACAGTTACATCTACCAGCTGCTAAACAGGTGGGCTCAGATGGGAAATTCACAGAAAAAGTTCAGGTACAAGATGAACTTTGGGAGGGTTACTATGGAAAATCTCTGCATGTTGCAAATGATCAAAAACCAGAACAAAACCACTTTGGCACTCAAAGATTTACCCTGAGTTTGACAGCCCTCAGTCTTTGTTTGACACAGCAGGGGACGTAGGAATAAGATTAGCCATGTAGAACTTGGGCAGCTGGTGCTGTGATTTCAAAAAGTCTCCTGTAATTACTTATTTGGTTACTTTTAATTGAACTTGTGAATCTTGGATGTTACTGTTCTCCTTTCCAAAAAAATAACTTTCTAAAGATTGTATGTTTAAATTTTTTTTTTTAATTGTGCAGTGGCCTTTCTAAAAGCATGTACCCTGCTGATGGAAAGGTGCTGAAAGAAACAGTTTATCCTCATTTACTCAGCTTTACTGGTATGAAGGAAAATAAGGTAAATTCATAAGGGTTTGAAAATTTATTTATTGTCTGTTTGCAATTACCTCAATAATATGAAAAAAATTGATAAATTCATCAACAGATTTAATTGTTCTATAAAAACAATGAGTAATATTTATTCCTTCATTTTAAAGTTGTTACTTACAAACTTGAAGATGCTCATAGCACATTTTGTCTTTGATTTTGGCTATATTTAGGTTTTTTTCACAGTGGCAAAAATGCCTTTATCTTCAAATATAGATAAACTGGTTGTTGAAGTGGTTGGTATTTTTTCTAATTTTGGCAAAAAGAAAAATATTTTTCTAACATGAGGGTGTGGTCTAGAATATTTTTAGAAACCTTACTTTCAAATCTGTAAAAATTAATAAAAATAAATAATAAAAACTCCCAGCAAATAACACCTTGCCATAAAACCGAAATCAAAAAAGGCAACCCAGGAGCAGTATGAAAGCGAGTTACTTAGTTCTTGTTTTATTAAGGAATGTATGCATGTTTTAATGTAACTGCATAAATAGGTTGCTTCCCATGTGTATCCACCCTAAATTGACGGGGTCTGTATCTGTGGCATCTTATCTGGAATACTGCTGGCTTGAGCCTTCAGAGGCATAATCACACGCAGAACTTTCTTGCACTGAGAGCAGACTGATGTACCCACAGTGCATAAAATTAGACACATGTGACTCTCTTCAGAGCCATGGTCTTGGCTTGAAGAAGCCTCTAATATTAAGAAAAGAGGAAGCTGAAAAAGTAGGTGGTCATTATACTTTTGTTTGAGAATTCATGTTTAACATGTCACACCAGTTTCAAATTTGAAGTTACTGTGTAGACAACTATCTCAAATGGACTCGGCTGCTTTGGAAAACCTGCATCTTCACTGACTTTCTATGTAGTGCTTTGTGTGACCACAAAAAAAATAAATAAGGAAACCCAGTTCATTTAAAAAGTTGAATTTATAGTTAGGAAGCTGGGGAGTGGGGGGCAGGAAGGAATTGTGGTAGGCCTTCTTACTTGGGCAAAAAATAAACCAAAACAAATAGAGCAGATTATTCTGTGTGGCTTCGGTTCTGGGTTTTTTGTTAATTGATTGCTAATGCTGTTTATGAAGTTGTAATTGTTGGAAGATGTGGATTTAATTCCTGCCTGAATTGCATTAGTTTGAGTGTTTGTGTGACAGCTCAAGCAGCTCGTTAAGCAGTTTTATGAAGATAAAACTGCTGTATTTTTATTTGTAGCTGACTAGAAACACTGTTAAATATATACCTGAAGTTTTGGAGTGTTCTTTCTTTCTGGTGACAAATGTAGGCCCTTAGAAAGCATGTTTGTTGCATAATCTTGTGAAGCCTGACCGATTTAATTTTCAGTTGAAGGGAAATGGCATAAGCCGTTCAGCTTTTCCCCAAATGCTGTGGTCTAAAATCGGATGGGATAGCTGCTGAGTGATGCCAAAAGGTCAGGAAAGGCGAAGGAAAAGAAGTAGCCAAAACACATGGCTTAGCAAATAGTAGGGTTACGGTGGTGGTACGAAGTTCGTATATGCTTCCCTCCAAATATGTGCATTTTTAAAAATAGTGACCTACTCTTTTTAATATTTCTGCTTTAATCTTTACCTTACTGCGTGAATCACTTTTATAGCAGACGTGCGAGACAACCAAATGGCCTGTGTGATGATCCGTTTTGAACTCCTTTTTGAGACTATAAACTGAACCGTTTTACAGGACAGTTAATTATTTTGGAATGGACTCTCAAACTTCAGTATTGTAAATAAGTAAATCCAACATATGAGGTAGTTGTAGAGAGTGGTAAGGTTTCTCCTGAGCCTTCTTTTTTCCAGAGTAAACAACCCCAGCTCCCTTAGCTGCTCCTCGTCAGAGCTGTGCTCCAGACCCTTCAGCAGCTTCATGGCCCTTTTGAAATGCTCCACCACCTCATGACTGAGTGATGGTGTTTTAGGCTATTACGTGTGGGAAAGCATAATTCCCACCTTTCGTTATTTGGAGTCATGCAAGCTGTGATGACTGAAGCTTTACTGAATTTGTTTTGATGCAAAGATTATCAATATTTCACTGCATTGTTTTTTCACCCTGACCTTGGTGCTTATGCTGGTGGAACGATAAACCTGAGCAGACTTCCCGGAGCACTTTTCCATTTGGGATGTAGGTTTAGCCAAGGATACTTGCAAAGCAGAGGTGATCTTTGAGAGGCTTGTACCAGGCAGAGTAGACTTGGTCTGAGCAGAATTTAGTGGCAGATGAGGAATCAACTATGGTTTGGTTTGTATTTTTACAGCTTTTGGTGAAAAAAAGCCTTCACATTTACAGTTAATTACTACATTATTTTATCAGTTTTCTTTCAGAATACTGACTTACTGTTCTTTTTCACAGAGTCTTCCTTTTGTCATGGGCTTCATGAATGAAAGGAAGGAGCCTTTCTACAAGGTTCTCTTTTCTGGGGAAGCTTCAGGACGGATCACTTTGTGGCACATTCCTGATGTTCCTGTGTCAACGTTTGATGGTTCTCCAAAAGGTTTGGCACTTTTGGCACCTTGCTACCATTTTTTTCATTATGTCTTGGGGTCGATTTTCATGAAAATAGAAATTCTCATAAAAAACTTTCCACACAAAAAAGTGATGCTCATTTATTCAATGTGTGATGGTTGCCTGTGGTAAGGAGTAGCAACTGTTGACTTTCCAATCCTAGACTGCAGAAAGGATAAGTTAAGGGAAGTGATGGAAAGGTAAGGATGGAAATGTGTATTTTGCTTAGTTTGACTTTTTATATTTTGTTTTGCATAAACAAAAAAATCCTCTCTTGCCCCACCCTCTAGAGATCCCAATTACAGCCATGTGGACTCTTCAGGATAATTTTGATAAACATCATTCCATGTCAGAGGGCATTATTGATCAACTTTGTGGATCTGAAGATGGATTTGGAAGTGCAGTTGTCAGTTCCTCTGTGTACATACCTGGTCTGGATAAGCTTGTGTGTGGATGTGATAATGGGAAAATTTTTATAACATTAGGCTTAAAAACTGCAAGAGCAAGACTTCTAGAGAACATATCTTTTCTTAAAGGTAAGTTTTAACAATTTGTTCAGATTCATCTCAGTCAAGCACAGAAGTCTTCATATTTCTGGCATCCCTTCCAGTGATCCCTGTAAAAATTCTGTGAAAAATAGAGCTGGTGGTCAGGAATGAAATGAGAAAAATGGAAGATTATGATAATCTTTCTCCTTCTGTAGCTGATCTGTTGGGTCACAGCTTAGTACTACCAAGGTGCTTTCCAGTATCAGGAATCTGGGAATGGCTGTGGGATTGGATAGCCACTAGAAGTGAGATATGTGGCATGTCACTATATTGGCAGGTTTCTTTTTTATTTGCTCTCTGAAAGATCATTCTACTGAAGGGACCATAAAGGGGTACATCTCAGATGAAGCTCAGAGTGCAGACCTTTGTTCTCCCTTTTACGAATAGGTCCAAAATTCTTTGATCCCATGTAAAGGTTGGTTATATTTAATCCTTTGAATATCCTGACTTTCAGGAAATGTACTGTAAAATATTGAACTTCTATTCCTAAAGAGCAAAAATAATTTAGGTACTGTCTTGTTTCAGATAATCTACCTTTTAAGGTTCTGAATGGTCACAGTAGCAGAGTCACTTGCTTACTTTATCCACATGACAAATCAGTAAGATTTGATCCAAGCTGGCTGTTATCAGGGAGCCAGGATTCTGTTGTGATCTGCTGGGATATATTTACTGGAGGCATCCTACACCAATTTAATCTGCAGTGTGGTCCAGTGACAGAGCTCTTGCGATCCCCAGAACACTACAGCGTAAGTAAAAGCATAATAAATGATGTCCCTAAAAAAATTATATACCCATCTGTGTGTATATATTTATATACAAGAGAAAATAAAAAGAAAACACTGTCTGGCAATACTTTAGCCCACAGCACTTTATGCTTAATTTACCTTCACTTAGTTGTCTTCTTCGAAAGTTGGTTTTAATTTCAGGGAGTTCTTGAGTTTGTGGCACATTAAATTGAAGCTCTTACTCTCTCATTCCATTCACCATTTTTAATATCCTCGTTATCAACTTACATATCAATCTGATTAACCCCTCCTCCTGAAATTTAAAAAGTGTGCTCAATAAGGCTAGGAGCTTGAACATAGTATTTTAGTCTAATCTTTTCTATTGGTCCAAAATATATATACTTAATTTTGTTTCCTGACACATCTTTGTGGTCCTTTGCGTGTATGTTTTTGCATTTTATGATATTTAGAATAATTTAAAGTTGTGTTTTAATTAATTGAATTTTGAACTTAAATTTAGGTGAAGATTTACTGTACTGAATGTTCTATTTAACTTTGAACATTGCAAGCTTTCTAAGAGGAAAAATGGAAATGCCAGCCCCATGGGAATATTTGATACCTAGGAATGACTTAGATGGCACTTACATGCCAAAATTAAGTAGTCAAAAAAATGATTTGCAGTAACAAAATTTTTAATGTTTGCAAGGCTCCTTTTCACCTTTATTCTGACAACTGAGTAGGATTTAATGCCTGCCTGCCTGGCTGATGTTTAGCCTTGTTTAAAGAGCTGGGGGTTTTTTTGTAGGGGAATTCCTGTGTGTCACCAAGAATTATTTGCAGGAAGGGAAGGCTTTGCAGTATCAGATCCATACAGTATGAAATGAATTTGTAACTTCCTCAGGTTTTTTGTTTGAAATAGCTTGCTGTTTGTTTTTAGACCTGACATCATTTTATATCACATGAACACTGGTTTGGTTTAAGGTAATTTTTTTGCTACTTTCCCTTCTAGGACAACTGCTTACTGTATAGTTGGTTATATAATCATTGCTTTGATATGCTAAACATTTTTAATATATGGAATTTAAATCATTCTATCTAAAATAATGAAAAAACAGAGATGATGGTGTGTTTTCCTGTCAGGGAATGAGTTGTGTAGCCAGCCTGTTGTAAACAAGTTGAAGATGTTGGCTGAAATAAAACATAATTTTCTAAAATGAGTATGTTCTGGGAAAGAAATCATTGGAATGTTTTTAACTAGGCCTGTTAAAATTGTGTGGTTATGGATGTGGTTACAGTGTTGAAAGTGGAGTTTTCTCTTTTGCAGTTAAAAGACCAGAGTATAGTGTGCTGTGTGTGCAGTGACCACTCCGTAGCAATTCTACACCTTCAGAAGAGAGTGTGTCTCCTGCGTGCCAGAAAGCATCTGTTTCCTGTGAAGAAGATAAAATTTGACCCTCTTGAGAACGTGCTAATTGTTGGATGTGAAGACAATTCTGTTTATATTTGGGAAATTGAAACAGGTAATAACACAGAGGGATGTTTTGTTTACTTTCCTGAAGGTTTGTCTGTCATGTGATATCATAGGAGTGTAACTTATAGAAGACCAAAACATTAGTAGAAATACTAACACATTGATTATATTAACTGGAGAGTTTCAATGTTTATATAAACAAGCAAGCAAGAAGATTTTCTTACGGTTCAGGGTATGCTACTAGTAAAATAGAATAGCTTGAGTCAGATCCTGACAATCAGGAGTTTAGCTGACATGGCAGTGAATTGAGCCGAACATTTCTGGGAGCTATAAATAGAAATCAGACTTATTGAAAAGACCGATGTTTTCAGTGTAAACAGTCCCAAGCTGGAGAACAGTTATGCTTTCTTCCAAAAATTCGTAATCTGAGATCTTTTGACTTAATTGATAACCAGTTAATAGTGGAAGATAATTGTAAAGCTCACAACTGTATAGTCAGCAGAACTAAAGCTGAGTGTTTTCAGGTTAAACTGTAGATTCCCAGGTGATGAGAATGTAATGCTGATTCGTATGGGTAATAAGTGTAGTTGTTTAAACTTGGACAGACAGAACTATTAGGGGTTTTAATGGTACTAGCACTACAATATGAGTGTCTAGACAATTCAGAGCTGTGTGTCCTGAGAGGAGGAAGGTGCATTGAGTCCAGAGCCACTGAAATGCACAGCGTGTTAAAGCTGTATTGAAACACAATTTTACCAGCTGAGCACTGAAATCACAATTTACTTTACAGATTATTACAACATACTGTCTACACTGTTTGCTTTAGACAAAACAGAAAAAATCAGAATATATTTTATGTATCTTTCCTTTACTCATAAAAACTTTGCCTATTTCGAGATTAATGAGGAAGTAAAACTGATGCCATTGCTCATGCATGTTATATATTCAGGCAGGGTGCAGATGGTTAAAGGTGTGTATCTTTTGTTAGGAGTATCACAGAAGAATGAGTGCCACAATCACCATCTCTTTAAGAACAGCTGGCACACAAGAAAATATGCTGTTATTTGCTATACAGTAGCAATTAACAAATCTTTTTTTTGGTTCCTTTTATGCATTGCTGACTAAAAGGTGCCATCTAGGGTCAATACCTGAGAAAGCCTTGTAGGATATGCTGTAGTTTCTTTAATGTTGAATTACATCTGTATTGCAGGAGAACACGAGAGGTCGCGGCGTTGATCCTTGAAATTGGCCTGACCTAGATCAAGAGCTATGTAGATACTTCAGTGGCACTCAGGCACACAGAGCATTGTTGAGATGCACGACAGAGATGTACACAGCATCACTGAGGCAGCTCTGCAGGAACACAGCACCTTTCGTTAGGGTTTCGTCTGTGGCGAATGAATGGGCGAGCACACATAGAACCACTTGCCTACAGTTACCTGTGAGCGTGTTCCCTGACTTAGATAGATAGGATGAGATCCAAGTGGTAGCCTTGTGCTTCAATTCTGCTATGGAAAGGGACATAAGATAGCTTTTATTGCTTCTACAGTCAAAAAGTGTTAGTTTCTTCTGGCTATGCAGTTACCTTCGTGACTGGGGCTTTGCCTCTAAGTTAAAGTCAGTGGAACATTTTGTCAGACTCATATATCACTGTTTGCAGTTAAAAAACCAAACTGGAACAGTGTTCCTGTGCGAAAGTTGATGGATGACTGAGGAACAGCCAGTCTGTTTATAATTTCAGGCTGTGGATTAAGAAATTTCTATGAATATTTCAATATTTACATTGTTGTAGAGTCAGCAATAATTCTGTTGAATTTGACAGATGACTTTTTTGAAGTTTAGAGGCCTGGTACCACTTTAAAACTGTTCTTCCATCAGGTAATTAATAGGATGACCCCTGAAGCAGGTGGAAGATTTCATTATGCATAACAGTTCATTGTCCAGTTTCCTGTGACAGAGGTTGACACACTTGTACAGAAAGCATTCCAAAGGACTTAAAAATGTTTGTCTCAACAGGTTTCCATAATCATCACTTTATGGGGCAGAAGAAACTTTGCATCCTAGGTTAAAATCTAAGCTAGTGCTACTTCATGTACAAGTTGTTGTACTCTCTTTTAATGAGATTTCTAAAGATAACCTTATTTTACATAGTCAGTTGGAAGTTTTCTGAATACAATAATCTGCATATATTCTAAATAAATAGGATTTTCAATATTTCAGTTTATGCTGAAATGTTAAATACCTGGAGTGTAGTTGACTTCAAGTGTAATTTAAGTCTGTATTTTTTCCCCACTGACTACAAGGCAGGACTAAAAAAGGTGGGGGACAAAAAAGGCAGAAGATAATTGCCTTCTGCTCTTACAGGTCTAGATTAAGATAAATTTAGTTATATCCTTTTATTCCCTTGATTTACAGAGCAAATTAAGTTACTCTTAGTTTGAATGGTGGTGTTGCACCTGCATGTAGGTAGTGGTATAGGAAGCAATAGAGAAGCCATGAAATGATGTCTGTGTAGTGTAATGTATTTTACCTAAATTTTAATATATGTATACAGCAACTTTCCATTACAGTGGAATATCTTTCCATGACAATGGCTATTGATCTAATCATACATTTGGAATATTTATACAGTATGTGTACAGGATATGCTCCAAACTTGTGTGCTAGAAGACAAATATGAAAATCAATAACAAATTTTATTCTAATTAAAGTGCAGAATATTTCTTCCAATAGCCACCACTTGAAATCCCCTTCAATAAGGAAATTAGCTGTTATGTGTATTACTTTTACATTTTCCTAACCGGTTGGTATCTTTGATTTTTTAGAGAAGTAACTACCAGTACAGTAAGATAGAGTAATAAAAGGATCAAAGGACTTTTCCTTGCTGTGAACAGCATATGGCAACGTGTCTACCAAGCCACCTTTATATCTAATATGTATTGAGAGTGAGGAATGAATGGGTAGGCTTTAAATAGTAGTCTTCCTTCCTCAGAGTTAATAATCTTTGTTTATCAGCAATAAATTGTTTTTCAATTAGTATGAGTTTAAAATGAATTTATTCCTTGAAGTTCATAATACTTGCTGAATGAATTATGTACTAATTACCTGTTACTTTCTTTTGCCTTGCAAGGCTTTCTCTGTTTTACTGTTCTGCTATATGTTTATTTTGGGTTTAAAGATAGAATAATGTCATTTAATAGAACTTCAATTTATTGTTATGTTATCATACTACCTATTTAACTTTACACTGGCTATATTGTACTTTTTTCACACTCCCCCAGGGAGTGCAAATTTTAAGAACTGTCCATGCTGATAGCTCCACCATGGAAAAAAAAATTGAAACATGCCTCAGGAGTATTTTTATGAGGTCAGATCTCCTGAATAGTCAAAACTAACTCTATGGTTGAAATCCTTACTAGGAAAGGTCCAAATCACCAATAAATAATAGACAATTACTAAATAAACATCTATGTAATATTTTGTTTTATCCACACTTTGTGTATTGCTTTCCCTATTTGTGCTCTACCCGAATCCTTTTCTGGATAGAATACTTGTATTTTGACACATTGATTATCACAGTATCTGAGTGCTTAGTAGCAATAGTTCTGCCATTTTCTTCTTAAGTGCACAAGCATCACAGTTGTCTTGGCTTCTAACTTCTGCATCTAAACAAAGCAGAAATCCTAAGAATGGCTGTTTTCTATGGAGTTATTCTTAGAACACCTTAGGTGGTGTGTGGTTTTAAAACCCCCATGTTTTGATGTATTGGCCAAACCAGAGATTTACGTAGAAGCACCTGCTGCCTCAATTCAGAGGTTTTCTTTGCTATTACTCCCTGGTTTTGCAGATGTAACATCAGGGTGATATTTACGTGTTTGTCTTGGGGTTTTCAGTAGAGGTGAGTGAAGGACTTTGTTCACTGTAGCGAGAGCGACTCTGTCACCGTGTGGAAAGGTCTGCATGGACCTCCCTCGGCTGGGGGAGCAGGAAAAGCAGTATTGCTTGGAGTGATGCTGTCATTGTGGTGGGAGCGAGGGGTCGGCATGGGAGGCGCAGTTCAGAGAAGGCAGATGTTCAGCTTGGAGTCCGTACTCCAAGGCATGAAGTTTTTCTGAAGCACTTCTGTTCCATGACATTAACAAGAATGACAAGTGGCTTGAGACACTTCTGCTGAGAAAGGAAAAAATCATACCACCTTGAGATAGCTGTCAAGCATAGAAAATTTTACCTCCAGCACTTAAAAGCTGCACAGGTATCAATAAAACAAACCAGACTTTTAATGAGATTGGCAGCCCTCATAAAATATGCAGTGCCTAGTATTAGTCAAATCTATCTGTGTGATCGTAAAAAAAATCTGTATGAAAAGTAGAGAAGAGTTCAGAAGTACTCTGAAAGTATTTCTTGTTGTGTTAATGCCACATCAATAAATTCAAATGTTCCATAAAACCTCTGCTTCTTCAGAAGCAAACCTGCCATGGAGGAAATGAAATTACTCTGCTGATAGTGATGTTATGGATCAAGCCTTTGATCCTATTGATGGTCAAACATGCTGGAAAATTTTCAAACATGGTTTAAAGATAATTTTTATGTAGTTAAATATGCTTCAGTATTTTCATAATTGGTGCCAATAATGAGTCTTCTAAACCTGTGGTAAACAGCAAGTGTCACATGAGTTGAAGAATTTGCGAGGGGAGGGGTTTGGGTTGTTTGGTTGGCTTTTTTTTCTTCTAAGTAGACCTGTATTTAATGCATCTGACAACTCTTCTCATCTTATACAGAAATTAGGGATTAAACTGTTTAGAAAGCTAAGGCTTAGATTTCGCTGGGTGGCTGTGAAAAAATAAGTTGTATAGTTTTAATGAGACTTAGAGCTCTATCAAAGTAAATTTGGTCATTACTAAGATTTATGCCTAGATAATTGTAGAATCAACAATAATTACACTTTTGTGATCTTTTTGTCCTTGTAAAATTTACTGATTTATAGTCTCTTGATATCTTTTTCATTTTCCCTGTCTCTCCATTGTTCTCTTTTTCTCTTTAGGTCATTGGTCAGAATTAGATCTGAGTGGGTGAATGTGGCCTAACTGATAAATCCTCTGGTTGTGTTTCATCTGCTGGAGGCCATGGTGTAGGGTCAAAGTCGTAGCAGTCACTGCATTCTTGTTTCTTTTTTAACGAATTTTGCATAGCCTAAAGATCTGAAAATCTTCAAATAAGATTCAAACATGAATATATATGCCTTGAGGAACTTAGTATTTGCATTTGGGTGGTTTTTTTGTTTGTTTTAATTTGTCGGTCTTACGTCAAAAGTCATGTTTTGCCTCTTTTTTTATGACATCTTATATTTTATACGTGTAAGCCTCAGGTCAATCTGTAGCTTGTACTTGAATATTTCATAGCTCTCTAAATTTGAGTCATTGTTCAGCAAATACTTATTGATGTGGAATAATAAAGGGTAGTGGAGCTTGGGAAAGTCTGTCTCAGGGTAAAGAAAAAAAAAGCAGTGTCATCTTTTGCCCAATGTGCAGAAGCTGAGGGTACCTGACTCTGGTCAGCACAGGAGTGTATCTTTATATTCATACGTATGCATGCACAGATGTACATTTATGTACTTCATGTACACTTGGTGGAGCATGTGTGGAATTTAGCTATATGTGTCTGTTCCCTCCAGTTAATTGATCTTTGTTCTTATTATGAATAAATAAGATTTTATAAATGTATAAGTGAATATATATGAAGTGTAACTGAAAACTGATTGCTGTGATCCAGTGCAGCCAGAAGAGTGCATGCCAGGGAGGGGTTTCATTCCAGACACTGAGACAGATTCTCATTCCGTCTTTCAGGCTGTGTTCAAGGAGTAGACAGGAACAATTTGCATATCTTCCGAGTTCAGAGCTGGTAACTTCTTCATTCAGCCCAGTTTAGCACATTTATTGTGTCTTAACAATTCATGTTACAGGGTTATTGTCCTCTACTGTTTGGAATAGTTTAGATGGAGTCAGGGAGACAACAGGGGAGTTTCCATGTCCTTTCTTTTGAGGTCTTGTGCCTGCATCAGAAATCCTGAGGTAAAAACTGGCTGCATTGGGGGATTGCTCTTTTTACCCACCTATGTAAAGCAACATTATAAATTAGATTTCAGTAGTTTCTTTTGTGTTGTTCTTCATTGCTTTCTTCAGCTGAGGGTTACTGACAGTAGTTTGCTAAGGCTCTTCTGAAAGTTTGTGTTCTGAAGAATGTCAATAACACACGGAGTTGGACTTGACAGAAATCTTGCAAATGCAAAAATCAGTAAGGAGGTCTGCAAAGATGCATCACAGGGCATCTCCATTTTTAATCTCTTTCTATCAATAAAATACCTTTTAATATATTATTAGGTTTTTTGAATAGGCTGGGTTTTGCATAATCTGTTCCATTTCAATTTGCTAGATGGCACTTACTTTTGTCTTGGTATTGGTTGGGATATATATTCTTAAGGCAATGTTTGTTCCATCTCTTTTGGGCCAATTTGTATTGGAGTGGTAGCACTGGCAATAAGGAGAAACTTTTTAAGCAAAGTGCTTGACAACTGTCTTGGAGCAAGATTGTAGAATTGTAAAATTCAAGCATTTTTGTAGCAAGGAACATAAAATTTCTGTATGCCTCGCTCTAGCAGCATAAAAGAAAGCATGCTGGGAGGGTTTTTTTCAGGTGGAATAGGTATTTATGGAAAGGAAGATCTTAACAGAAAATAAACCACCTAATGTTAGAGATGGTACTTGTTCTGAAAGGCGAGTTTTCTGTTTTGACTGCTAGTAAAGAAAAGGGTTTGTTCTTGGCCACATGCTGTTTTTAAATAAAATCAATTCTGAAATAATTTCTCATTGACAGAGCAGTGTTATGCTGTAAGAGTCATCTGAGTTACTAGGTCACAGCAGCACTGCAGTACTGAGGATTTTCAATGCTTTAGCTGTGACAGCAAACAGAAAGCAGTGGAGCCTGGCGATGTGACAGGTCATGTGATGGCAGTGAATGCCTCGTCTTGAGGCAGGAAAATACGCGTGACCTCTCCAGTAAAAATGCATCATTCAGTAGGAGCAGAACCCAGAGAACTGTGTGGGCAGCATTAACACCAAGAGACACAATTTGTAGTACTTGGTCCACAGGAAGAATAAGATGTTGTAACAGTCTCTAGCCAGTCGCATCTGGTGGTCCAGAGCTGCCCAGGAGAGTGAAATACTCCACTCTTGTCTGTTCCTGAGACTTGGTTGCCATGGTCACAGCTTTAGAGAGATAAAGACTTTCTTTTCCTGTGTTTTGTATGTGTAGTAGGGGGTCATAGCAGTGGTGTTGCTGCCATGTAGACACCCCTATGTCTTGCTGTTCATCCATTGTTGTTTTATGCCCCTCAGTCAAAATCCTTTGGGCTTGTTTTTATTTAAAATACTTCAGGTCTGAGAGTAGATTTTATTTGTCCTCTTTCCTGTACTCTCATGTACAAGCTTTGTCTTTTCTTACTCTTTGTTTTTATTTTCCTTTAAAATCAGAGACAGCATGTTCCCAACAAATAACAGTTTCTGAACAATAATCACCCCACCCCAGTATTTTTTTTAATTGACTGTTGGCAATGTCCAGAAAGTCTTTGTCATAAATATACAGGTTTCTAAATCCTTTCCCCTCATCCTCCCTGTTTGTTTCCCTGAATGATGTATTCAGGCATCATGGAATACAGGTTTCGTCCTTTACTTTGTCTCTGCCAACTATTTGCTCTGTAAATGAGTAATTTGGGCTCTTCAGAAGAGTAAAGTTAATCATGTAATATCAATACTTTATAATACTTTCGTGATCACACGTTTTCCTATGCAGTTTGTGCCATTTTATTGCAGCTCCAGCCATACACACAAGCCTGTACATAGATGTTCACATACAGGATTGGGTAGTATATGCAAGAAAGGATGGGGTTTTTTTAAGAAAATAGCCATCTTCTGGAAGGTGCTACTTAAAAGGGATTTGAGATAGCTGTTATGAATGATATATAAATGATTTAACGATGTAACTGAAGTTTTGAAATTGATTTTATGGTCGTATAACGTTCTGTTAGTAAGAAACTAAGCTGGCTGTCCAGGGCATTTGCTATTCCATGTTCCTGTCTGTAAATGTGCTTTAAAGATCAAAATTAAAAAAACCCCAAACCAATTCTCTATGTGAGAAGCCAAGTCCTGTTTCTTGTGTAGTGTGAACCCAGAAGGGATTTTTCAGTTGATAAGATGTTAGTTTTCTCTTCTCCAAACTACTCAAAAAAAGGTATGCTTGCAATGGCATCTCCTGACACACTTAGAGAAGAGTTTGCTAGTAGCAGAAATGTTCAGTAACCCAACAACCTGTTTGGTGGTTTCTCACTTTGCATCTGGTAAGTCTATAATATATAGAAGCATATCTGTCATCTGTTTAAAATAAGATGTGTGTGTTAAATATGTGAAATACAGATTCACTTTCATGTACATGGAGAATACCTGTATATTCCATTCAGGGCATTGCCTTCCAAGGTTAAATTCTGCTATCACATTTTCTGTACCTTTTACCACTTCTGGTATGGTTTTTTTTTCTGTCAACTCAGATTTTTTTTCTTCAACCAGAAGTTGAAAAAATGGTTCTGAAGTTGTTGCCAGAGAGTACCTCTGATATATGGAAAATAACCCAAGTCTGTAGTATGGTAGCATTAACTAAATTATATTCTGTTATAAATCCAGTAGATTATCCTGTGGAATGGTCTGACTCTGAGGGATGACCGGTGGTGAGGCACTCGAATGCATCTGGAGCTAACGAGATCTGTTTGGAAGTTCTGTCTAATACCAAAGACTATGCATAATCAGGTCTTTGGAATTTAGTGCCATGCCCCCAAAAGTCTTGGACTTACTAAAAATTTGTTGTAATTTCTCCTTTAAAGGAATGTGATGCCTGGTAATTTCACAGGGATAGTGTGATAGTCTTTCTGAAGTACTGGAGGAATATGGCAGTGAGTGGCACTGACAGAAGTGTTACAGAGAGCAAGGTTGGGTATGTGGATGTATATACGTACATACAAATGTTCACTGTGTAGTGGGCTTGCCACAGAAGGTGGTAGAGAAAGCTTGGTCCTGCCTGTTTAACAGTAGGAGGAACAATGATTTCTTTGGTGTATTTTGTTCATATTTTGCTCTGAATAATCCAGATAGTTCTGTGGGGAAACAAGGCATGTTTATAGCTTGAAAAGCTACTTTCCATGTATGAAGAGGCCAAAATAACATTATTTGAGTGACTGTATTATTTCCAAACTTCTTCACTTTGCGAAAGCTATAGTATTTTTCAGAATGTTTGCTGATGTCCAGTGTGAACTGTATAATCATCCCTTGTAGGCATCTATAAAACATTGTTTTTGTCTTCTGGAAATACTGAAATGACTCAGTGCTGGGAGCTTTGTAGACAGACTAACTATGAAGACCTTTTGGGCAGCTTATTTTCCTTTCAGTAACCATCCTGTTCTGTAATGGTTCCTGGCACTGGCTGCAAGTCCTGGGGACGAATTAAGAAAATGGCATATTAAAAACAGTTGGGGCTAAGTCTTATTTCTTTCGGTGTAGTATTACAGTCATCTGTAGTGTTCACCTGATTTTTATAGGGGAGGAAGAATCAGTTGCCCTATTTTCTTCTGCTCTGAATTCAAAGACTTTGTCATGTGAGTAGTAGAGATGATGCTACAGTGAACAGAAATGGATGAGTTTCAGAGAAATGATTTCAGATAAAGAGATTTTATATACACATATACACACAAACACTTATTGTATGAGATCCCTCAATCCCAGTCCAATATTTTTAGCAGGTGTTACTGGTAGAACTTCAATGTTACACATTTTTTTCTTGTAGCAGTGAAAGGGAAAATTCATGTTGTATTACTTGAGGGTAGAAAGAATTCAAACTTAAGGGAAAAACATTTCATGTTATAGCTGATATTTAATACTTGAAAAATTCTTCAGATGTATTTTATCTCGGATATTTATAGGAAACATGCTATTTCAGCAATTTCTTTTAATTCCTATAGGAAATGTATAGTATATAATACTAGCTCATTTCGAATACATTTAAGCTCAGTTTAGATATCTTTAATGTTAGTTATAATTAAAATAGTATTACTAGAATTATTACTAAATAAAATTTTTACTAAAATAATATAACTGGGTATAACAGCTAGGGGATTTAGATTCCAGAGAGACACAAAAGTGATGAAATAGTCTGAAACATAACATTCATATCCCTGATGACTAAGCTACATCTATTATTCAGGTGTTTGCAAACTATCTTTATGTCTGACAATTTTTAGGAATAGAATGAAAAAAAATTAAGCTTTCTCTTGCTATTTGTAATCCAGAACACTAGAGGACAGCACTAAAATATTACATAAATGTGTTGTTGTTTACACTGTTAATGATGTCAATGCTCTGGGAGGGCTTTGTGAGGAGAAAACCAATTACTATTTTGAGCAGTTAGGGCAAGTGATATTTTTGTGAATGTTCTTGGCTGTTTTTGAAAACTGTATCTCACTCTGCATGTATAAAATATCTGGAGTTGCTTGTGCTCTGAAACAAAGTTATTTGCTGCAGTGATTTCTTTAGAAATGAAGCTTAATTTTTTTAATAGCAGTAGTGTAGAATTTATTTTTAATTGCAAAGAAAAGGAGTTATTTGCCTCATCTGTAAATATTTTGTGATTTATTTGCTCACATGAAGCGTGCTATGTTAATACTGTGATACCTGCTCAGAGATGTAATAGTACAGCTCCTTGAGAAGGTTACAACTTCTGTTGTGTTTCTCTAGGCATGCTGGAGCGACATGAAACTGGTGAAACAGCACGAGCAATCCTTACTGCCATTGAAGATTCAGAATACTTAGTGACAGATGCTCTGTTTCCTGTATCTCAAGAGTCAAAACGATACAAGAATTCTGGGTACAAACACTCCAGCTTGTATAAGCATGGCATGGGCCCTGGTCTTGCTCATACAGAAAAATCTTCAGATAAGGTAAGAGTGAAGAGTAGAGTATAACTCAAGAGCCATCCAGGTGTGATCCAGATTCTTTACCCATTCACCCGCTGATGTGTAAGTGCGATCGGGGCTTGGTTTTAAGTTTACAAAGGCTTCTTCTGGCTGGCTTAGCTTTTATGCCTTCAACCCCATTTCATGGACAAATGGGGAAAACAGGCAGAGGGCCTTATGCAAGGTCATCAGGAGATAATCTCAAAAGGATTTTCTCAGACTTATTACCCTTAGTTAGACCCTATTTCCTTGTACCTCTAGTTCATGACTGCACCTGTTAGTAGTACCCTCAGAACAACTGAATACACCTTCCACCAGTTCAAATGTGCATGTCTTGAGAACAAGCACACTGTGATCCAATGCTATTGGTCTTTCTCTTACTACTTTGTTAATGAGGCCACAGATTCCTCTTGCCCTTCAGTAATAGTTTTTATTGGATGTGTGTTTTCTGTTAGCATCATCACAGAATAGGCTGCAAGTGCCTTATGTTTTCATTAGTGTGATTAAATTTGGCACCTTACTGGCGAAAAAGAAGATGGTAATGCTCCTGTGAGGTACTGGTCTGCAAATAGGTATAACCATCTTCAGGAAAGATTTGGCCAGGGAGAGATCTGTATTTAGCTTTATCTAAAAATACTTTACTACAGAAATCATTAACCAGATAATTGTGACTGATGAAGAAGATATGCTCTTTTTGTTTTCAATAGAAGGAAATAATATGCTTGAAGTAGTGTTAATATGCCTTAAAAACTGAGAAAATGAGTACAGAGGCACCAAATCATGAGAAGTAAGGTTGAAAATGCAATAGTCTCTCTATTTTCTTGTGGCCTAGAGATATCTATACTTTTATCAGGTATTTGTAGATATTTAAGAAGTCTGTATTTGCTAATTATAAAACTGATTATTAAAACTGATTTAATACGATCTCAAATTCAATGAGATGGGTATTGCCTTTCTCATGTAGGAAACAAAAATGGTGCAAACCTGTTTTCTTAAACCGTGTTTATGCATCAGGAGGTAATATATTCAATGAACTCTTGATTGGAGTGTATCTTAAGAATAGGGCTTTCATGCTGTTTGCTCTTGCTTGCCAGTTTTTAATTAATGGGTTTTGGTTCTCTGTTCTCTGCAATAAACAGAGGAAGTCATGTCTGCTATTCCTCAACCCTCAGTGTGCATAGAAAGTATTTTACCACAAGTATTGAGAATGAAAAATGCTTTCCCTCAACTTAAACATGGAAACAGCCTTCAGAATGGTCTCTGGCCTTTTTTCTGGCTTTATTAATTATAGGAAATGAAGTACCAGGTATTTCAAAACTGACTGATAAAATACAGCTTGATCCAAGTCCTCACTCTTGAATTTTGTGGTCTTTTCTTTGTTGTATCTTCAAATTTACATATAACACTGAGTTTATAATGATTGTAGTTTAACTCTTAATATTTTTCTTTGACCTCTTACTAACCTTAGTCTGATTTCTAAAGTTCTTTTTGATCCCATTTTCTGAAAAGTCTTATTAGAGCGTAATCCTGCTGAGCATGTTGTGGGGCAGATGGTGCACTAGTTGGCCATTGACACAGAATCTGATCTCCCTGTTAGTTTGTTAAAAGGAATAGTTTCTTCTTGCCTTTCTGAATAGGAACAAAGGAGAAAAGTTTTGATAGTTCTTTAGTGAGGAGTTTTAGGTAGGTCTATTAAATTGAAAATTGCATGGATTTAACAAGGTGGGAGCAGAGAAAATGTGCTGATTATTAGATATGGGAAAAGAGTTTTTTGTAAACTTTCAAGTGCAGAGTTTAACATTCTTTGGGAATTGTCATGGTCTTAAATTTGAAGAAATGTCACAACAGGAAATAGTGGAATTGTAATGATTTGTAGTGCCTTTTTTTGATCTGAAATACATCTTGCCCGCTCTGATTTCTCAAAATAATACTCTGTTTCCTTGTTTAAAGATTGGTCGTTAATTATCTTGTCCAAATGCAAACTTATTAAAAATACTATTGATGTCTCTTAGACTTTTTCTGTCAAAATCTCATTTTTTTTAGTTTCACTTTTTTTTTGTCACTACAGACCTGTTAAATTTGTCTAAATTCATAATAAATTAAGTTCGGTACTTGGGAAAGCACTTTTCATTTATCAAACATGTATCATCCAGTACATTCAGAGCTGCTTCTCACTTGCATCTGCATTAGAGAGGATTCTGTGATTGGTGTGGGAGATGCTGGAGGCTGAATGTGTACAGAGTAGCTGAACCTGGGAAAAACATAACAATGGAAGTCCCCTTAATGCTATTGCAGAATCCCAGTGCTGGCTGCACAAAAGGAGTGTGGAACTCTGCAGCTTTTTTAGCACTGCTCTGTTATTGCTGAAATGAAGGCTTGTTATGGAGTCTGCTGTTTTTTCTTAAGTTTTGTGCAGGAAACTTTTTATCAGGGTCTTCAAAAAGTGCAGTATTGGCTCTTTTATATCATTGTGTTTTAGCATCTTGAAGTATTCTGGAAATTCAGATCCCATGTAATTAGTGAGAGAACTGTGGGTATCAGACTTCAACATTCCATACCCTGTTATAGCATATAATTACTATGCACATGAAACTATCACAAAACTTTCAGATTATCAGAGGGTTTTAATATAGAATGAGTATTTCATTATCCATTTCCTTCTTTGGCAAATTGTGTATTAGAAATTTAACAACATACTAAATTGTTAATAACTTTTCTATCAAAAAAACCCAGCATCATCAATTTTAGCATATATTAAAGAACTCAATTTTAGAAGATTTATGTGACAGGAAAAATGAGTGGGTAGCTATTCTATCCTGTAGGTATTGTAATTGTGAGTGATCCTTTTGTACAATGAGTGATCCACGTGAAGATTGCAAGTAAGATTCAGCATTTATTCTTACTGTTATTACCTTGTTTTACCATTCATATTATATTTAAGATGAAAGAACATTTTTAAAATAATGGCCTCTTTCCTCCATCCTAAGAAAGAGATAAATATCCTCACATAGTAGTGTGGCTTCAAAGGCTTTCTTTCAAAACGCTTTCCCTCATGTAAATCACAGATACAAAAGCAGAATGTTTTGATTTCATGGTGTTTTGACCATTTTAATTCTTTTATTGTGCTGCACGTGCCAGTGGGAGTACCAATAACAGATGACTGTGACAAATGCAGTTAACACAAGATCCATATTAATGTTGTCAAATCCCCTTGATGTATTTAAACAGATTTTAATTATTTTTAATGTCAAAAGACCCAAAATATATAGCTTAATAGTTCTTCAAGAAAGCTTTACTTAATATGTGAATGTAAAACCTCTCATAAAAATGAAACTTTTATATTGGCCTTAGTCATTGACATAGGGTATTCATCAAGTCAGCAATTTGTGTGGCAAAGTGCCATTTGAATAGTGTATTGTTAGAATACTTATGGTCCACTTGACAAGGGCTCTTGCTGTAAATAGTGCAATTTGACTCCAGCTGTTAAAGAGTGGCTTTGACAGCAGCCAAATAGAATGGAGATGCTTTACTGCACCGCAGAAAAATCAATATTGGGTTCTTGTTCATGGTAACCTGTTTTCTCTTTTTTTTTTCAGATTTATACAAGACTATCTAGAGTTCATTTGTGAAAGTTTAAATATTATTTTGAAAGTGAGGTTGTTTTATTTTTAGATTGATGTTGGTGGTGAATGATGCTTGTGTTTAGTTAAAAAGACAGTGCTTTGTGGACATGCATAACAAATGTGATGATGCAGCATTATTCCAACTCTGTTTATAGGGATGGATGTCAGGATGTGGGTGCATAAGTTGTGTAACTAATGACAAAAAATGTCCTTTCCTTCCTCTTTGTGTTTTTTTTTTTTCTTTTTGTAGTGCCGCTGTAGTATCCCTGTTGATTTTCTAAGTATAGGGGATTCTTAAAGCAGGTTTCTTTGTTGTTCTCCCTGTTACAACCCCCACAGATGTTGACAATCTGTAGTGCCATTGTAGATTTTCCTGAAGCATGGTCTTGCTAGTGCTGAACAGTTTTCCAGCAGTATTCAGTGACACAAGGTTGCTATGATACCTGGCCAGTAGCAATAGGTATTGAATCACTGGTCTTAATTACAACAGAATACACACTAGACTGTGCTCGTGGTGTTTATATGGAACTTGCTCTCATTATACCTTTAAGTCATAGTTCTATTTGAAAATTGGAGCTGTGTGAAAAACTGATGTAAAAAAAGATTGAAATGCTTCAGTGCGTCATGAAGATTTCATTGATGCACATAAAAAGCTGGATGTTTCCAGCTTTTGGGATGGGAATTGTTTTCCTGATGTTCCAGAAACCCTTCATGTTGGAAAGTTTCCTGCCTTTTCAGCTTCAGTCTTTTGGATATAAATCTGTGGTTTTCGTGCACTAATATTTCTAGTGATTTCAATAATGAAATCAGAATGGTCTGGATAAAAACATTGGAGGGAAGAGCAGCTTACAAAATCTGTGCAATAGTTGCTGAACCTTGAAAACTTAAATTATACTACTGAAAATCTAGATCAGGAAAGGAAATCTTTTACTCTGTATATAAGACAAGGCAAAGATGGGGCGGGGAAATCTATTCATTTATATGCGAACTTTTATAAGTATATGTATTTTTTGATATATTAACTCAGCAATTTTTAAAAAACCTTGTATTAGGAGTTCTAAAGAATTTGATATTCACTTACATAATGGCATTAATATTCTGCTCTGAGCAAAAATATGTGAAAGCAAGTATGTCCGGAAGTTAAAAATAATAAAAGAAGCATCTACTTTGTTGCTGCACAGATTAAGTAAAAGGCAAATGAAGACTGTAGGACAATAGCAGCTATTTGTTTTAGTATAGCAAAGGAAGCAATTTGAAAGTAAAATTGTTATTGGAAGCCTCAAAAATCACTGCTAGTTAAATCTTGCTGATGGAAAAATTGATAGAAAAATGGAAATAAGATACAAGCACAAATACCAAATAATACTTAGCAAATAGGAAATCGGGAGTGATACCATAAACAATGGTGTCACAGACGTGGATTGCTTTAATTTCTTTCCTTTTATAATATTTAGAGCCTTATTATGGGGAATTACAGATCTTAATGATTTATGTGAAGTGGATTATTAAGGACAGAGCAAAACAGAAAGCAGTAGAATATTTCTCCTTAAAGTTGGTAACATCACACTGCTGCTGCAAGGGTATTTCTTTTTTTTCTGTTACTAAAGTTCAGTAGCTATATTTAGTAGTTTATTAAGTAAGTGTTACAGAAAAATGAGTGAAGAAGAAAAGACTCAATATATACAGATTTTTTTTTTCTCTGTTATTCAGTTGCAAAGCATTTTGACTACTACATTTCCTGTGAAATCTCACAATTAAGTATTTTATCAAGGGACCAAGGTAGCAACGTAACTGCAGTGAAGTAATAACTTTGGAGTTATGAGGTTTAAATTTGTACTGGTTAAAAAGAATTGTGATCCTGGGGGATATGGATAGCTTTGACCACGTGCCATCTTTGGTGGAAGTTACTGTAGCTTTTGAATTGCCCCACCAAGTCAAGAGTTTGTTGATTTGTGTTTTTTCCATTGACTGCCTCAAAGCAAAATGAAACCAAAAAGTTGCCATTGTGATATTGTAGCACATTTCAATCTTGCAGATGTGGACAGCAATTAACAGGATGACAGAAATCTGATAGTAAGTCTTAACTACTTAATTCAGTGCTTCTGACACTGGTTCTTTTCTACTGTTACTGTACTGGAGGTGACTGGCTTAGAACTTTTTTCCCTTCCTAGAGAGCTGATTGGACTGTGTGATAAAGCTAAAGAAGGTGCTGTAGTATCCTAGTAGAAATAAATCTAAGGTCAGTATCTATAGTCCTTGTGAAGTATTTCATGTGGAAGAATGATTTATTGAAGCTAACCTAGCTATTGCCGTCTTATTCTTTGTCTCTTCCCGTCCCTCTACTGCCATGCTGCAATTCCCTTCTCTGTCTCTTGGAATCTTCAGCAAAGTTTGCATTTTGGTTTTTTTAGGGATAGGCCTTTGTAATTAGAAACATACCTATGATTTGATTTCAAACAAAGCAACAGCAGTGGTTATATGTCCATTCTCATGATATATATTTTTTTGTTTATTAATACTCAAACCTTAATTTGTTCTAGTGGTCATATTTGGTTCTTGAAATACTTGTGGGAAAGGATGAATCATCCAAGCAGACATCTGAGAATGTTTATTTCCAAATACTGTCCTTTTGGAAGCCTCTGCAGTAAGATTGAACAGCTTGCAAGGAAAGAACAGTTTGAGGTGTATGTGTACAGAAATGTAGCTGCTATCCTGATACGTTCTAGAATGGTCTAGGATCTGAAGAAAGTCCAGCTTGCCTGTTCTTGGGTTTTCAAGAATGGCACTTTCTAGAACACACAGGGATTCTTTTTGGTTCTTTTTCTTTAGTAGAAAGTCACTTGCTTATGAATTGATCTAGAACTTTTATGCAGATAAATTTTCTGGGTGAATTGTTTCTTATAATTCAAGATGGGAAATGCACTGTCAGAAGCCCAGAGAGAATTTGTTGTTTCGTTTGGAGTCAGCACTCAGATGTGTATTGCTAACTTAATTTCTATATACATCAGTCCTTCTTAGGACTAAGCAATATTCTCAAGGTCCTGTTGGCAGTATCTCTGTGTTCAGCATTATGTCTCACAGATATTTGGGTGTTCATCCAGTAAATTGTTCAGTATAATTCCTAAATCCTGAGCCAGCAGCCTGTGGCTTTGGGTTGCTGTAGCATTGCTTGTCCAGTTGATGATCAAGGGAACGTTGGAGATGTTCCATCTTCTCTTCTAAAGTGCTGAGTGAGGATGAAAATTTTTCACTACCACCCATCACTGACCTGTAAATATTTCTAATATTAATTTACTAAAATAATTAAAATATTAATTTACTAATACTAATTTACTTTTTCATTCAAAATAACTTAATATATTAAGATGTAGGCAGAGTATTTGAATATTGAGTGTATAAATAATACTTAATTTAAAAACCATCTTATTCCTTCCTTCTGTCTAAACTTTTCACGGCGCAGAGACTGTCCATTTCAGAAATGGATGTTAGTTTGAGATGAGTGGATCTACAGTTCACTTTTATATTTTCTAAGATAAAATTTATTAGACAAGATTTTGTCAAAACTGTTGTGTTTAGAATTGCCTGATAGTGTGCCCAGACAGGCAGTGATATGAATTCTAGAGCAAAGCAAAAGTTGCCTTTAAAAAATAGTCTGTATGTTTCTCGAAATATTTTTGTGACAAATAACATGTATACTTGTTTTCTAGTGTTGGAAACTTGTGAAGAATATTCGGTATATTAATTTTATTTGCCTGTTATTCTTTGATATCTTTAAAAGATTTGTCTCCAGAATCACTTTTATGTTTACACTTTAATTAAATCCAGTAGAAAACTCTAAATTGAGTGTTTGTTATGGAGACGAAGCGTTAACTGGAAAACAGAATGTCTGAAACATTAAATTTTCATACCAGACCTCTACATTGAGCAGTAGATGTGTTAGCAATTCTTCCTGAACAATTGAAATTTTTGTGCCCAGTAGATCCATCTGGACAACAATCTGCCTGACAGTAGCCTTCCATACATGATAAAAAGAGGGTTTATTCAGTTGCTTAGACTATTCATCACACAGCTTGAGCCTGAAGACTCCTTGGCTTAATTACTTACATTGTGCCACAGACACATCAGGAGTGAGGCTGCAGTTACTGTTCAGAGTGCCAGGAAGGTAGTAAAGCCTTCCACTGGGATTTAAAAAAAGAAAAAAGAAAGATTACAGTGTTGGGAGGAAAGAGGGTGACTCTGCTTATGTTGCAATTAAGTTGATAGATAAACACTGGTGCAAACTCAAAGTATTGTAGCCTTTTCTTTATGGGAGGTGGATTCCTAGCAGGATCTGGGCATCCTCAGTAGTACGATCAGAGTTGTCATGGGTACCATAATAAAGGTCATGCAAGGCAAGTTCCCAGCAGTTTATTTTTACTAGTTCATATGGGAACATTCATCACAAATTGACAAATTTGTTTGGGACTGCATTGTCCAGGTGATGAAACCTCAGGTCAAGCACAAATTGCATGTGAAAGCAAACTGGGGCACTACTGCTGCCTCCAGGCTATTTAAATGTGAGTCCAGCCCTTTATATTTGAGTACTGAGCTTGAAAGAGGGTAAATTAATAGGACAAAAGTTCTGCATGCCCCCATCAAAGGGATCCTCTGTGCTGTGACTAGGTGAAGTGTCTGAAGGTGAGGACGATGGGTGACCTTGGGATAGTGGCCCCGTAACTGTGTGATGCTCGCCCTGTGCACGAGGCCAGTGTTGCTTTGTAGCAGGTAGGCCTGGCCCCTCTGCACTCCAGGAGACCATGAGCACTGTTAGTGACAGGAGCTCTTCACATGCTCTCTAAATTCAGAGCTCGGGAGGTAGGCAGGGTTAGGCAGGGGTGTGATGTGTGGGCTGCTGATAGGAGCTAATATTGGATTAGGAAGTGCATATGGTTTTTATGTGGAGATGAAAGTGTAGCCGATAATTTGCATCCTTTCTTCCTCAGCAGGTTCTTTTAGGGGTGGTGTATTGTGTATGTTTAAGTGCTATTTCAATTACATACCTGCTGCTTGTAACTATTTTTAAATAAATGCACCTTTGCACATATCCTGGATTGCTCATCCTTTCAACAGAGCAAGAAAATAAGACAGCCATGTATTTGAAAAAATGTTATGAACTTAAGAATGCGGTTTTGCTGATGGGATTTACCTGAAATAAGACACTGTTCGGTGCTTAGATTATTTTTAAGTTACAAATACCTAAATAGGATTGAAAGACCATAATTCTATCTAATTATTAACAGTTCTTCAAGCATGACCCTGAGAATTTGAATTTTCTTTTTGGGAAGGCTTGGACTTTCATTTCAGATTTCTTACATTTCTTAAAGCCCTTGCTTTTTAAATTATTGCATAAAAATTCTAATCATAATACATGCGAAGTCTGTACTCTCCAGCTGTCTTAGTACTCTTCCACTGAATGATGTTTGATTGTGTGCTGTATGCTGTGCTGTTATGGGAAAAGGTTATACTAATTTTTCTTCTTGCTTGTCTTTTAATGATCAAAGTAATTAAATTACGCTTTCTAAATTTGGAAGTGACTTAATGCTAATAGACATGTAAACTACATCAAGTTTTTAGTTTTTTATGTGGAAGACACATTAAAAAAATACAATTTCCTAGCAGAGAAAGAGATGTTCTGTTCATGGTGTAGGTTTAAGATGTGCTATTTGAAATCTGAGGTTTTTGTGGAACTTGCTAACAATATTTTATGCTCATAAACCAGTTTGAAGCCCCAAACACAATTTCATTTATCTTTATATTCTAAGCTTTATAGAGTCTGCAGAAGTGTCCATCTGTTCAGTCGAGATTGCTTCAAATAGTGAGTGGTCAGAGAGACTTAGCTGATAAAGGTCAAAGGAGCCTCTTGACCCCGTGATTCTTGCCAAAGCAATTGGAGCGTAGGGACTGATGTACAGTTAGATACAGCTTGCTAACGTGATCTCCACTTTAATTGGTAATGATAGCAAGAATGCACAGCCAAGTCATTGCTGAAAGAAAACAAAAAGTATCCAATATAGTAATTTATTACCAGTCAGTGGGTTTCACGCACTGGGTTGTTTTACCCCTGCAGTGGTCGGAGAAAGCAAAAAGGTACTCTAACACTTAGCTGAAAATGGATGCCCTGCTGCTATCAGAGATGCATGGTGGTCAAACGATTGCCTGTGCCATTAGCTTGGTAATGTTTTCTCTATTGTAAACTCAGCTCCCCATGTTCTTCCTGTGCATCAGCTGCAGATTGAGGGCTTTCTCGTTTGTCTTCTATTTGTGCTGCCAATCATCAAGCTGCTGTTCACCAAGCACATTTCAAGGAGGCAATTTTTTTTACTCCTATCGACTACCATCTCTAGCAACTGAGGGCTCAGAGGATTTAGAAACAAATTTAATGCTTTAATTTACACTGTGCCAGCCATTTTGTGCATTGTTTTTATATTTGTTTTCTGTGACAATTCTGAGATAATTACGGGTTTCCTGTTTTGCCAAAACTATGCGTGAGATCTATGTTTTGGGGACACATTTGCAGGAACTTACGCTACTATTTTCATTAAAAAGGTTGAAGAGAAAAATGTCTTTGTGAGTAAAGATAATTTTTAACCTATTCAGTAGTTAAAAACACACCAAAAATACAAACCCAAACCCAATGGAAGCTAACACAGATAATCCTTCCCACCATCAAGGGTAAAACATTATGTAGAATGAAATAGAGCTATCATTGGCGATGTAAGTTACTGTATAAAACCCTTAGGTGTGGTAGCCATGCTTCAGTGAACAGTTCTTCAGTCTCCACAAAATACAAGTGTAAGAGGAGGGTAGGAGTACCTAAATAGCTCTTACAAGCAGTTGTGTGATGTATTTAATTTTTGTGAGCCCTGAGCCAGAGCAGTGATGAGATGTGGTTCTGAGATGTTATGACTCCTGAACTTCTGTTGACAATCCAGTGACTGGCCTGACCAAGACACAGAAAATTCTTAACCATCAATAAATTTTGTTTGACAGATTCTACTACCCTCCTCTTTCATTTCTGTAACAGGCTCTCCACTTTTTTACTTTTTAAAAACAAATAGCTTGTCAATGTTAATGATTGCTACAGAGTTAATGAAGAGTGATTCACACATATAAAGAGTCTTTACAGTTTTTATTTCCTTTATAGTGTAACAAAAGGTTAGACTACAGTAAAGACAAGTGACAAAAATAATTCTAATTTCATTGAAATAAGCATATTGATATTGCATTATCAAACATCGTTGTGATATTCCAGAAATTATATTTTAAAACTTCCTAGAGACTGTAAGATGTGAGGTTTTTAATGATTCTATCCTGGGTTTTGTTTAAAAAGTCTTCTTTGACAATATATAGTAGAAGTGGATATTCACAGAATGTCTTCATTGAGCAAACAGTAGGATGGTGGTATTTTACTGATTAAGTTTGCATTACTTTATTAATAGTAAGGATATTTAATAATGACACAATTACTCATTAAAAGTCCATCAGATAAGACTTACTCTTTTATCATGTACCTCAGTGGGCTGTTGTATTATATCTGTATTAAAAGCCAGTGGCCTAATTGCTGTAAAAAGTGTACACCTTCAAAAAAACCGAAGCAAATCAGAAATAGAAAATCCCTGACCCCAAGAAAAATAAAACAGCAGTGTACCTTCTATGAATGAAACAACCTTCCAGTCTCTTTGGCAATATTTCAGTTAAGCTCTACACATTCCCCTCCCCAGTCTCCCCCTGCCTAATCTACCTAAAAATTCCCATTAAAGTAAGTTCTTCAATTTCTGTCTAATGTTTTCTTGAGCCTTTGCAGATGGCAAGCAATGGATAAAGGAGGAGATTGAACTTTTTCAGTACTAATGGATCAAAATATGTTCTTTCAAAAGGGAAAGCTCAAAGGAACAGAATTAAACCCCTTGAATATTACATAATTAGGAAGAAACTTATTTAGAATCAACATTTGAGCTATCAACAGCATAGCTCCCACTTAGGCTTTGTACAGCGTGATTCATTCTTTGGGCACTGGGAACTTTGGGACCAATTTTCTGCCACTTTTATCCTGTTATGTTTGGGATAGATTGAGAGTGCAGTGGATAAAGAAAGCCAAAAGTCTGGAAGAGAAGTCATTTTTAATAGTTCAGTAGTTGTTTGACATAGGAGTTGATACTACTCATGCTTGGGAGCTCAGCAACTTCTATTCAGTGGTATCAAAGTGGCATCTAAGTACATTTTGAGTCTTGTTTGCCTTCTAGAATTTCTACTTTGTGATTTTACCACTTTATTTCCTTTATGTAAAATGAATGTCAAGATCATTCTTGTCAAGTCTGTTTTTAGTACAAAACCCACAATAGAATACTTCTGTTAAAGAAAGCAGGTACGTGGAGAAAGTACCTACATATGAGGAGCTGAAACAGTATGGAATCCCTGCCAGCTAATGGAAGTGTGTGTTTTAAGTGGAATACCATTCCCAGAACAAGTCGGATCCCAGTGGAAAAAGGCCTTTAGAGATGAGAAAGCAGCTAGGTAAAATAACACTTGACTTGTACTTCCCATGAAATTTTTATGCGGCATGTCTGTTTTATATCTGTTAAAGATAATGACATATATTCATGCAGTTGGGGGCCACAGTAAGCACAGCCCCCTGCTGCCCCCTTCCCATAGGTATAGGGAAGTTTTCCTTGGATGCTAAGGTAAGAATGAAGGAAAAGACTTAGAAGAACAGGGTTGTGACTTCTGGAGCAGTGATGAATTACATGCCAGAAAATTGGAACAGGCTTCCTAGAGGGGTGTACAATGCCCCAAGCCTGTGAGTGTTTAGGGGCATTTGGACAATGTCTAGTTGGACTAAATGGCCCTTTTAGGTCGCTTCCAACTGAAGTAGTCTATTCTAGCTCGTCTGATCCTGGCTTAAACATCTAGTGGCAAACTGGAGAGATGTTAGGGGATGCTGGCCATGCATGGAAAAGAGCTTGGCATTTCCCTGAATCTTGCGCTTCCCTGGATATAGAAAGCTTTTTGTGCTGTGGGGCAGTGATGCACAGGAGGTTCACAAGTCTCATGGTATAATTTTGGTCTGTAGTCAGATTTTTTGTTTCTTTAAAGATAACAGTAGGTTGTCCAAATCAAAAATAAAATTTAGAACTAGAAATGGTTACGCTAGAAAGGGCACCATATATGATGTAAGTATCTGTTAATCTGCTTTTCAATATTCAAAAAATGCTGTTTCCAGCTCTCTAGTTTGTAGGTAGTTTTATGGGTTTCCCTCCATTCTCTGTAATCTTCTATTACAGAGAATGACTTGCCGGGATTTCCTAAATAGCATTTTATGCCTAGAGCTTTGGATGCCCACCTGCTTTCATTGGAATGAAATGCCTGTGGTAGAGAGCTAAGATAACTTGGCAGACACTTTTAGGATCAATGTCAATAAGCTTTCATATTGCCAAAAGACCATAAATGTTTATTGTGACTTCATATGTAGTGGCATCACCAGATGTCTCAATGGGTTGACATTGTCACTGTGTTTTCCTTTGTTTGGATGGTGATTTCACTAAAGCTTTCTAGATGTTAATCCACTAAATGTAAGGGAATAGAAAGAGGAAATGATAGGCCAAATAATAATAGCATCAATAAATGTCAAAGCTAGCCTGTGAATTCCAGTGTTTGCATTCCATAGGGTTCTCCCTATCTATTAGGAAACAGCATAATTAAAGATTAAAATAATCCTAGTGCTTAACTGCAATGTATAATTTTTTTAAAAAAAGGAAAAAGGAAAGGGATAAAAAGAAAACCTGAAAAAGCAGTTATAATCTCTTACTTATGACTCCCTATGGAGATTATGGAGATCTTTAAATGAGATTATGTATTTAGAGTACGTCCTCATCTGGTGGGAGCATCCTTCCCTAAATAACAAAAAGCCAAATTATAGTACTGCCCAAAACTGGATAGTTAAATGGCAGAGTTTATACAGTTGATTCTTTCCTTGTGTTTTTTGTACTACAATATCAACAGTTTAAAAATAGCTAATCCTATAAAGTCGTAGTTTGTAATGTAAAAGGAGTTAGGTAAGGAGTGGTCATGAGAAGGAGGAGGTAAACAACATTGCATTCCAGCGAGATCTGGTTGCTGCCCTGTTTATTAATGCTTGATGGTCCATTTTGAGATTTAACTATTTCCAACAGGAAGTTCTTTGCATTTGTGGAATGCTTCAAATTATCATAAGAAAATTAAAATTTACAGTGATTTAGAAAATTCTGTATCGCTAGTGATATGGAGGCTGGTATGATTGGTTGCAGAAGTATTACTGAGAGGAAAAGTTGCTTCTTGATGTGTCTTTCTGCTTGTAAAGGTGAAATAGACCGAGCGTGGTGCTGGGAGCATAAACTTGTGCAGGACAATAAAAACATAAAAGTCATAAATGCTTAAAGAAAAGGGCAGAAGTGTCAATGAGGAGTTTATATTTCCTCACTTCTGGTGTTTCCCTGAAGGTGAAAGATACTTCTTTAGCAGATGCAGCAGGATTATGATATAAAATGTTGTGTCACTGTGTGACCTCATCAGCTGATTTTTGAAGTGCCCAGATATCCCTTCTGCTGGAGTTTGTCACAGCATAGTGTCTACCCTTATGCCAAGGACACTGGTAAAAGATGTAAAACTTCCCTCTTAATGACAATTTACCATTTAAGTAATGAAACTGCATGGCTGAATGGGAGTAACTTTTTTTTTGTGAAGATGATTTTGAATGTTTCCCCACGTTCAGCTGACAGTTCATCATCATTAAGTTACTTCTACAGTTTAACATGTGAGTTTAAAGTTGTGAGCAGCTGTAGCTCTTCTCAAATCTTCTGGTTTCAAAAGCTATGTTCTTTGGGCATTTATTAACCATAATTAGCTGTGTATGTTCATATTAGCACAATTACCATGTTAGTATGTAGAACTGAACTGATGCTTTGCAAATTACCATTACTGTGAATGGGCTTCGAGGTTGGGGAAGAAGTATGGAGAATTCTAGAAATATGCAGGAAGGAAATAGGGTGGCACAAGATAAAATCAGATGTTCACAAACTTTGTAGTAGCTCTGTAGCCTTTTCCTCTTAGTTATTTTCAGCTAAGATAATTAATTGTGTAGGTGGAGATTTATTTACCTAGGTTCCTTATTCTTGATATGTGCCTAATCTCAGAATGAAGTCACTTTTAGATAGCTTTGCATGTTTTGAAAAGGCAAAAGTCATCATCTTTATCCCATACACATCCCCTATATTTATCTCATAGATCAGATTGAAACAAGGCATGCAGACAACTCAGGGTTTGCCCAAATTTTGCAGTATTGTAGGATTTTCTTCTCTGGCTTTATTTTGAAAAAACAAAGGTTTTATGCTTTAAAATTTTCCAAAAATTCTTTTAGGTTGAAATGAGACTTAGTAGAAGAAATACCAGCCTAGAGTTTTTGCAAAGATGTGTGCAATCTACAGTATGGCTGTGTAGTTGAAGATGTTAAGGAGCCTGTTTTACAGTATTTACACACAGATGTCTCTGTGTATCTTAAGCTGCTTAGAAGCAAATCTTTTTTACTTAAGCAAAATTGAATAAATAGAAGTAAATTGAACTTAATAGAGTTAATAGATTTTTGTCTATTCCATAGGCAATTCTTTGTTGATATCTTGAGAATTGCAAAGTACTGTTGGATTTTTGTTTGGACATTTAATATTTTTCTTTTTAGTTAAGTGATACCAGCTGCATCCAACAGCCCTTTACTATTTTACCAGCCAAGACAAAATGGAGCAATGCAAACTTTCATGTTCTCTTATTTGACCTGGAAAAACTTGAAGAACTTCTGTCATCTCAACTCAATGGATTAAAGTCATCAAAATCATTCCATAACCAATACACTCTAGAAAGAGCGAAAAGTACTACTGAGAAAAGGGCACTGACATTAAAAAGAAAAAGTGCTGCCTTCCTACCTCAAGTAGAAGGGCAGGCAGAGACTGTTTGTGCAGACCAACTTCCTAGGGATAGTAACACAGCTAGGCCTGTGGAAGAAAGTGGTGGCATGAAAAAATGGAAAAAAATGAAGAGTTCAAGAAAGATCAGAATGCAGCCATCAGGAAACGTTGATGTGAACGTTGCGCCTGATACAGCCAAACTGCTTTTGTCATGTCTCCTACCATGGGGTGTAGATAAAGAGATGGACAATCTCTGTGTGAGACACTTGGATATCTCGAGGCTTCGGTGTCCTGTTTCTTTTGGACTTGTGTCAGATGAAAGCCACCTATCACTAATGTTGCCAGGATGGAAATGTACTGATTCTGGTGTGCTAGAAGAACATGAAGTTTACAACTTGTTTTCAAAAAGAGTCCTTGATTTATCAAGCAAATACCTTGCTGCAACTGAAGGACAGTCTGGAAAGAAGGATGGACCTGAGAATAATGATTATGGAACAAGGGATTTGGAAACAGTATTTTACTTATTTAGCAGAATAGCTTTAATCAACAGGATAATTAACACACCTTCAGCAGTTACAGATGAAATTGAAAGGTAAGATCTTCTTCATTATCAGTCTTCTCTTCCTTTATAGTGGTTGAAAAATGAAAAATAAAACTTTTCTTAAGTATGTACTTCTTCAACTGAGCTTATCTTCCTTTTCTAGAGCTTTGTGACAGATGTTCTTTGGAGAAAAGGAGATCAGGATAAAATTATCTTTACATTTTTCTGTTCAGCAGATGAGAACTGATGCAAGAATTTTTTTTTCATTAGAACAAGAACTTGAATTATCCAGTTTCACACCCAGTTTTTCCAGAGATCACTCTTTTCCTTGCAGTTCAAACTAAGTAGAATAATGAGGTCTCTTTAGGCACATTGTGAGATGTGCATTAAGCACATTTGTGCTGTTTAAACTTCCTCTCCCTGTAAGCAATATACTTCCTTTGCCATGGAACCCTTGACTTCACAGATAAATAAAACATAAGAGACAAGAATGGTCTGTCCTAGTTATGCTGTCTGGAGTACAATGCCCCCAGTAACGATGGCAGCTACTGGGAATGAATGCCTCATCGGCCCTTGTGTTGTGAGAACCATCCCAAATAGCATTTATGTTACTCAAAACAAATTTATTGACTAAATGCTTTTTCAGCATTAAAGGAAAAATAACATGCTCAACAGTATTTGACCGAGCCAAATAGAGCATGCTAATCAGGCAATGGATATTGTCCACGGATTTTTTGTTGTTTGGCACACATAGGTTGGTCTGTATTCAGTTTTTTAGGGACAATTAACTTCAGTGTTGGTGATGCTATGGCCCCAAGGCAAGAAGGGGGGACAGAAAATATTGATCTTGCTGCAAATATCTGCAACTCCCACAAAGCTCTGGGCACTCAGCATCTCTCAAGACATGTGCACCATCCCACAGGACACATGCACATTTCTCAGTTACTTTGGCTGCTAATTGTGTTGCCTGTTGGCCCGTATTCAACACAAGCTCTTACATGAAAGCTTGTTTCAGGATTCCAGCTTGAACATGAATTCGTTCCTATGCAAAAAAGCACTTAATGCTTGCATTGTGTATTCCAGCACTCTTTTGGAAAGACTTTGTATAACTGAAATTAATCAGTCTACCAGAATCAAACGTTTTTCCCGGACATGTGCGTCCTGGCTTTGGAATATATATCCTGTGAAATTATAAATACTAAAGTTGCTGCAAGGAAAAAATGTCTTTTTTTTTTTAATCTGAAAGAATGCTATCTAATTTTAACTTTTCTCTAGTATGCATAGAGGCCTAATCCCTAACATCTTTAGTAAATGGTATTTTGATGAGTTTTCCTTCTGAAAGTAGAATATGTAGCCAAGCCTCTTTGGGCAGTTGCTTTAGCCAAAACTACAGTATGCTCAAGGGAAAAGAAACCTACATATTGAATTCTAGTCCACCACAGTATTTGCAGAAGTAGTTAGTAGGACAGCTCTCACAGCTTGTAAGGGTCCTGGTGTTTGTCTATCTGTTGGTTTTTTGCAATTTTCACTTGCCTGTGAAAATAAAGGAACCTGCAGCAAAATATGTCAGATCATAAAAGTGGGACAGAAACAGGAAGAACCTGGGAAGAAAAGATCTTCAAAGAATTTTTCTCCTGCTTTTTGACAATTGTGTGTCTAACTTAAAGCTCTCAAGCTGCAAGCTTTCGGAGTTGTTCAGTATTGTAAAGTATTTTGAAATATTATGACTTTCTGTTCATTGTAGTGAATTTGAAAGGCAAATGTATTATTTTTAAATGACACATAAATGTCGTTTTTGCCAGGTCACTATAGAGATAGATTTAAAAGAAATAGTTTAAAATTGTGGTAAGTGTTTGGAGTAGTTTTTTTTTACTTTTTCTCCACCATCCATATCCTTTGTTTCCAAGGGTTAGGTTGCTGAGTTAGTGACTCAGAAAGAGCAAACACTAGTCTCTTAAATTGTAGCCATCTACTGAAATCCCAAGTATTGTAATGATACTCTAAATTATTTAGTACCGTGGGGGAAAAAAAAAGGAACCTTTAAAAAAAGGCTTTTAGTTTTCCTTGAACTTTTGTCCTATGTGTTAGAAAAAAACACAGGCAAGTTCTTTTGTGAAAATGATAGTTCAGTTCTTCACATATGAATTGGTTTCTTTATTGCAAAATAAAACTTCACATTTGTCTTAAAGCTTATTAGGCTTAAGTTCCTGCGTTTGGAGGGTACTTTTCAGTGTCTGTGTATGTGTGAATGTTTCAATACCAAGTTGTAGGCAGAAGAATGCCTAGTGGCTTCTGAGGAGAAACTAAATTGTGGTTGATAGTAACTGATAGCAGAGTGCCGACTGTAAAAAAACCCTAATCCTACCTTAAGATTTTTTGTATGTGTGTTCAGGTTTTGTTTAATAGTTTCATATTCTTTTAGTCCACAGAAATCAGAATCTGTACATGACAAATGGAGAAATGTAGAAGCAGTAACACTTTCATGCCCCAGCGTTTATGGAGACTTACCAAGCAGTAAGTATGTGAAGTGGCAGTATTTACTTTTAAGTGTTATGTTTTTGCATGCTTTTTATCGCTAAAATACAGAATTTAATTTCAATAATGATAAAAAATAATGTTCTTTGTGCAGTCCAATCTGCAAACAGAGAAACTGAATTACTCTGTTTTCTTCTGTGAATATCACAAAAAACATGTAAACAAATTGTTAACTAGAATCAATAATATTTTTCCTGTCATGACAAGACATTTAACTGAGTTTCTAAAGACACTTTCTAGCAATCTGAAAAACAGAAATGTAATAAGACAAACACTGCCCTCTCCCCCCTCCCCCATCTCCCTCATCACCCTTACGTGCCCACCCAATAATATATATAGCCCTCCAAGCAAACTGTTGCCGTAGTGATGCAAGAGCCATCCTGGCTGTTCAATAATGCCTTCAGACTTTAGGCTTAGGGCAGAATAAAGTAATCTGTTCCCGTTAATGTCCCACAGGCCATTGCTCGTCAATCTTGGCTTGCAAGCCAGCCTTGGTTTGTTTACAGTATGTAACTAACCAAAGAATGTTTAAAAAAAACCTGAAAAGAATATGGACGTTTGTCAGTGCACATTACCTGAAAAACAGCGTTCCTCTTACAGAATAAGCCGTGTCTAGACTGAAAACACAAGTTCTTTTACATCAAATCTTGACCCTGTGCTGTGTAGGTAAACCTTAATATCCCCACCAAAAATCAGTTACCTTTCCTTCTCTGTGTCTAATATGCACTGTAACTGTAGAACTTGCAATGGCAGCAGAAATATCCATTGGAAAAAAGAGATGGAACATAAAATCAACTGACAATAGGAAATAAGTAGGGGAAAGGCATGGAAATGGTCTAGAGGTGACTAAAATGTTCATGAACATAAAAATGGATTTACTGAGTGACCTAAAAATTCTAAGGTAACCTAACTCCTGTGTCGTATCTCCTAATTCCTACAGTTGTTCTGATTTGCCAGTTAAAACCAGAGACTTGGAGATCTCAGAGATTCTAGGAACAACCTGTTCTTTAGCATCAAGGGCATGCTGGACAGCAGAACAGGGAATGCATAGTTAAGTAGTCCAAAACAGAAAGTATTCTTAGTATCTTTAGAAAATTGTGATGAAAGAATACTCTATGGAATATCAGTTGTCTATTAAAAAAACAAACAAAAAACCAACAAAAAACAAAACCCAAAACCAACAAAAAACCCCCACACTAATTTAATTTAGAATGTGAATATTAGAATGTGAATGTGTTAAAGCAATAGGTTGTCTTAACACTGTGCTTATTGCATCAGATGAGACCGTGTTCTAAGAAATCACATTTTTTCAGATCTTTTCACGTATGTTACTGAAATGAAAATTTTAAAATGATAAAATATTTTTCTGCTGTGTCCTTCTCTATATATTGTCAGTACATAAACTATATATGTGTTTTCCAGATAAGAGTAGATATCATTCCCCAGACTTTGGCAGCATTTCATTGCTGAAGCTCGTTTGTTGTTGGAACGACCAATCTGTAAAGGTAGGAAATAGCCTGTGCTAGTTGTAGCAATGTAATCCTTAAGTATCTTTTGCTGTAATTTAGTATTTGGAATCAGTAATGTGGCCTAATAGTTATAATTTGTGGGGAAACTATTTCCTAAGTCATGCCACTGAGGTCTGTGGAAAGCAGATTAGTATTACAGTATGAAGTATGCTACTCATGAAACTATTTTGCCTTAAAATACATGTTTAGATAGGACGAAGTAACTCTCCTGCTAATCTTTCACCAAAGTGCTCTTGTTCATAGCATTTATTTAAGAAATGAGTTCTCTCTTCTCTAACAACCACTTGTAACTTACATTAAAAATGCCATTTTATGCTCAGGAAAACAAAAGGCCAAAATAGGGGCAGTGTCTATACTAATGCTAATTATTATAGAAGAAAAAGAAAATGCCAAGTCCTTAATTATTACACCACTCTTTAGGAATGACATGTAATTATGGGTTCTTCAGGTCAGATGATGCTCATCCCTGGTGTTAGTGAAGAGTCTGAAGTCTTGAGAGATAAATAAGTGTTTGAGAGTTGGCAGGCAGCAGTGAAACAATCTGAGCAGTGAAATCTAGAGACCATTTTTCATTTTGGAAATATGCATTTAAATAAAGTTGTGTTGTTGTTTGAGTGAGTTAATATTCAGGGATACAAAACTCAAGATGTTACACTCTGACCACAATGGATTTTATTCCAGAAAGGGGAAATACCTGTTACAAATCTAGTTTATGGTATTACTTTTGAAATTGAATGCAACTCTGTACTACTTCAAATGCAAAGAATATTTTCCAGAGCTGAGTTTTGCAAGGGTGGTGCAGTGATAGTCCCCTGTTCTGTTAGACACAAATGGTTTCTGCAAATATTCAGTTGATTCCAACATTTCATCTTGAGCTTATCAGTTGTTTATTATATCCCTACTGTCTGCAAGTCTTCCATATTGTTTCTGAATTCTTTTTCTCTCCCCTTTCTCTTACAGAGGAGAGAAAAAGGGTTTTTTCCTTTTTTTTTTTATTTTTTTTTTCCCCCCCTTTTTCTTTAAGAGGAGAGAAAAAAGTTTTTTTTTTTTTTTTTTTTTTTTTTTTTTTTTTGCAACCTCCATAGCTGCAATTGTAATGTGGAATGCATATAATCTCTTGCTGACCTGGTCAGCCACTGAAACTCTTTATGCAGTACTTCTTATATTCATGAAAGTTGTGTTTGTAGCGTAACTGATTATGGGAGATTTAGGTGTTTCTGGTTTTGAGTGTATTTAGCTACTGGTCAGTGTATACAGTGGTACTGGTCTCATCTGGCACAGGAGGTTGGTGTGCTGGAAGATAAGGTATGGAATAAGCTGCCTCACACTTTTTTGCCTGAAAAGACTTCAAATTTAAGACCCTGAGATTGTCAGGTACTGCAAATATCATTCTCTCAGTGCTTCTCAAATATTAACATTATTCAGGTACAGCATTGTAGCTGCAATAAGCTTTGTTAACGCACTTAATAGTGCAGATTTCGGATTGATTGCCACCAAAGTGCCATAAAACTTTTAAGATTCAAAAAATAAGATGTTGGCAATAGGTATGATATTTAGTGACCAGTGGTTTATACAAAATTACAGTTTTTGTTGATAATAGGATGGTTTTGTTAAAACTTTGTTTATGCAATCCCAGTTTAATGGCCAGTTTATTAATCCTGAGCAGCCTGAATAATCGCACATGTGCGTTTACAAAAACATCACTAGTTACAGTTTTTAAAAACTTTTTGTATTGTGATCTTCAGTGAAGGAT
This sequence comes from Oreocharis arfaki, assembly GCA_013398015.1. Classification (NCBI taxonomy): domain Eukaryota; kingdom Metazoa; phylum Chordata; class Aves; order Passeriformes; family Paramythiidae; genus Oreocharis; species Oreocharis arfaki. The sequence continues at coordinate 424,321 of VZRR01005435.1, forward strand.
GCTGACTCTTGGGCATGACCCGAAGGAGTTACCATTTATTGATTCCTCATTTCCTTACAGCATTGTAACAGATTCTGTGCAAACAAAGAAACTGAAAAAACCTGCTGCAAATGTTTTATCAGTGGTCTACTGACTTGTTGAAGTTGAAGGCTGTAGGGAGGTCTTTTTCTGAATGGAATTTTAAAAATGCATATATTTTAAAAATATTTTTTAAAATTTTCTTTTCCCCAGATGATTTGAAAGGAAAGGTCATTCTCATCTGTTTTGATATTTTCTAATAAAATATAGCCACTTCTTGCCACACTCCCATCCCACCCAGAAATGACTTGTGTGTTCATCTTTTCAGATAGATGTATGAGGAGAAATAAATATTTCAGTAGGAGTATCTAGACGACTGTCCTGACAATGACTGTGCTGAATTAGAGGAAAGCAGCCTGGATAATTCGTGTTGATGCTTTGATCTGTATTTTTGGCCCTGATGCGACTGTGTTATGGAGGCACCTGGGAGGCAGCTTCTGCAAGGCTCAGACCTGTAGAGGTTACGGCCTGAGCAATAACCAGGAGTGGTATCTATTGACTTCTCTCCTTAAACCCACTCATGAGAAAGAGAATGCTAATCCTTGGAAGTAATTGATAAAGTGTAGAAAGGAAAGCCAGGTTAACTTAGTATAGGTGTAACAGTACAACTTGTGTCAACTTTTGTTCCCTTGTCTTTTTGAATTATTCTGTATTATTGCTGCTTCAGAGTCAATTACTTTTCACTTTTAATATCAGTATTTATAGGTTGACATAATGCTATTTATACTTTCTCAGTCAAAGAAGCAGCATAATTTCTGTCACATTTAACAATCCCAGCTAAAAAACACATTGTATTTTTGACAGCAATTACAATTATAGGGGAAAAAAAATGAAAGCACGTGTAGCCACTAAGGTAGCTAATTTATATCCAGAAGGACACTAAAGATAAAGTGGAAATGATCAGAGAAAATGAAAGGTGCTCCTGTGGGTTTGTTATGTGTTTGAAACAGGAAAAGCTACTGGAGAGTGTTAAACTTGGTGATAATGACAGATATAAATTTTGGGGTTAGATTCAGCGAGAAGACAAAACTAAATGTGCAACCACAACAACCACTGTGGAAGTGCAGATTCAAGAAGAAGCAGAAGTAACATGCAGAGACATCTACAGCTTCTACAATATTATTCTGTTTTCCTATTTGTCATGGTTTTTTGCTTTAAGATGTTAGAGAGAATTATTACAAATGCTGCCTGGCTGGCATACACAGAAGGGATACAGGTAAAGAGCATCTGATCCAGGTTAGTGACAGGCTCTCAGCAGATTTCTTTTGTGTACCTGTGTAAGAGTTGTTTTTTTGAAAATTTCCCCAGGACGATGAAAACATGTCCGTGTTTCCATCTCTTTCTTAATTGTTGTAGATATATTGTAGGAGTCTGCTGCAAAGTCAGGATCTGCAATCCCCAAAGCTCAGAGTTGTATAGATGTGAGGAATTGGAAACTGCCCTTGGTTTCCCCTGTAAAATAAAGTTCTATTATAACAAGATGAAGGTTTGTGCTATGTTGAATCACATAGGGCTGGGTTCACTTGCAGTGAACTTTTACATCGTGGACCTGACTGTGGTGTATTTGTCTACAATAAAGGATTTTGTCACAAAGGACACCCACAGCTTTTGTTCCGCTTAAAGATTTGAATTTACGAGTTAGAGATGAGGACAGGTACTTGATTAGTGAGTTCACACCATCTCTGCTCCACGTACTTTGAGGGATCCTGCATATCAACTTCAATTCATAAGAAACTTAAATAATTTTAATAGCTTTTTTATAATATAAATATCGTATAAGTTTAAAACATTTTTAATAAAATACATTAAACTTAAAACTTTTGTAGTCAATTTAAATTCATAATTAAGTTGAGGTGGAAACCTCCGCCTTAGATTCACCCTGTTTTTCAGGAAATTTTTTGTACTTGAGAACGAATACCTTCCCAAGTGGGAAAAATTGTATTCCTTTTCTGAAGGAAATACCAAAGGAAGAGAAGGTGCACATTGCCATTCTGCACCATGCTGAAGTTTAGACTAAGAATTACAAAGAATTAAATTACTAAGAATTTAGGGTTTTCTGTCTAAGGTCTTCATCTGCTTTATAAGTGTCTTACATCTTTAAGTGTTCTTAGTTCTCCTGGAACTTCTTTGCGAAAGAGAAGGAAAGTATTAACTCTGTCATGCAGCCTCCCCACTGCATTGTCCTAATACCCACATGTGGGGCATGAGCTACTGCAGGAGCCATTTACAGGCTGCTCAGAAGTCCAGTAGATGTTTCTTTTGCATAAGAGGAGATGGAGATGATATTTCTCTTTGTGTTAGACAAAAAATGTGGGGGTGTTATGTTTGAGCTAGGGGAAAAGAGCATCTCCACTAATGTTTTATCTTGAATTTTATTGGAGAGATTAGATGCCAGAAATTCTGAAAAAGTCAAAATACAAGGTCATTATTCAGTCTGTCAAGCAATTTTGCACACATCAGGGGAAAAAAAATGAAGATACTTATTTTTAGCTGTTAATCACCTTGTGCTTTACTAATATTTACTAATTGTTTATCCTTGAAATCAGGGAGGCAGTAGGTGACTGATTCTAGATTTGGCATTAAAGAAAATGAATGTCTATTGGGAAGCAGTCCTGACTGACAACCATTTTATTGCCATCTAGTTAACCTTTTTTTCTCAGTGTATGTAGAGGCACATGGTTATCACTGTCTGAAAGATTAATTAATAAGTTTTGACTTTCTAATGACATTCACCTGGATAGTCTCCAGATTTTGTGCGAGTTGGTTAAAATTGTCAAATACTTAGATAAATAATTGAGATCCTGATATCATCCAGTAATAATTTGCATTTATGACAGGTGATTGAGGCGATGCAAGCAGTGCTGCTGGCGGAGGTTCAAAGGACTGTTAATCCCTTGAGAAAGACGACAATTTGCAGAGAGCCATTGGCCGTAGTAGAGAATGGAAATGGTAAGTTTTGGGCACTGCCAGAGACTGAGGAGAGGGATTTGCAATACATTAAAAATCATAGAGTGCTTTGGATTGGAAAGGATCTTAGAAATCATCGAGTTCCAACCTCCTGCCATGGGCAGGGAAACCTTCCTCTTGATCAGGGTGCTTAAGGCTTTGTCCAGCCTGGCCTTGAACACTCCCAGGGATGGGCCATCCACAGCTTCAGGCAGCCTGTTCCAGTGCTTCACCACCTTTACAATAAAGAATTTCTTCCTTACATTTAAGCTAAATCTATCCTCTTTCAGTTTAAATACATTACCCCTTGTCCTGTCACTACCTGACCTTGTAAAACATCCCTCTCAGAAAATTTTCTTTTCCTTGTAGGTGGGAAATTCGTTGCTATATTTTTTTAAAAGAACTTTCTCTAGTAATCAGAACAAGTTAGGGATATGAGTTCGCAGTACCTTATTTCTGTGTGAGACTGGCCAAATGGCCTGTTTCTAGCCTTATCAGGCTGTGAGATTTCTCATGATTCTCAAGGAGTTAAAGTACTTTCACACTCTCTCATCACCTCTGAATACTAAAGAAGAAAAGGTAAAGTTTCTTTGATTGTATAATAGTTCTGGTATTTGCAAATAAAAGAAGCACTGTGTTTGAAATAGAATCAATAAATCATATTGTAAAGAAGCTTTACAAATTTATCTTGCCAGTGACATCAGGCCTTACACAGCACTAAAAATTAATTGCTTGAATTTTATAACTTTATAATGTAATACAGAATATTTTATTTTTCTTTTAGAAATAACCTCCGTGCAAGGAGATATGAAATGCATTTTACAATTAGATCATTTCATTTTACAAGGAGCTTACTCTTTGCAGCTTTACAATGGTGTTAATGTTTATGGTAAAAAAGATTGAACCTGAATTTATGTTATGAAGTTAAACTCTTTTTTTTTTTTTTTTTTTTTTGCCCATTAGCTGAGTCTTAAAATTAAGTGACCTAAATTTTAGATCCAATCTTATTAGTGAGCCTTCACTTGGGAAACTAATTTATTATCTCATTGAGTGTGTGTGTCTGTCATGAAAATTTGTTACCAATATCCTTGTTCCAGCATACTAAAAATGATCAGTGATACTTGCCTCAGGCCACAATACAAAGTGGTGTCTCTATAATCTTGGAATACAAAACATTTTCAATAGTTGTCATATATGAGTTTACACTTCACTTGCGTTGAAGATTGTTTTGAATCATTTTGTTTATATGGTTTGGCACAAGATTCTTTGTAACTAAACCAGCCCCAGCTGTAAAGTTCATGTATGGATTTAGTTTCCAGTTTCCTGAATTTTCAAGGTGTATTTCATGGCAGTGTTTTGACAGAGATTTACAGCTAAAATGGAGCTAACTGAAAGTTGCGAATGCCGGTATCTCCAAACTCCAGATGTGTTTAGGTCTTTGGGTTTATTTCAAAGCCTTCTGTACTAGATGAAAGAAACATTTCTGTTATGTAAGAAGTGCTGGAATGATTCTGTGGTTCTAGTAGTCAATTGATGTTTAATTCTAATTAAGTCTCAAGTTATGAATTCAAGGGAGTTACTTCCACTCTCTGAAAGGGGGATTTGTCTGTTTGTATGTCTAGTAACATTTAGTAAAATGATAGTAAAATAATTTTTACTGTCATTTTGTTCTTAATTATTTGATGGTTATTCAAAAAACGACTAGAAAATTGCTTTGCTAGAAGGAGAACAATATGCATGAGCATTTGTACTGCCTGTGACTTTCTTTCATACTTCGTGATCTGAACTACAGAAGCACATGCTGTAAAGAAAAGTGGAATATTTTTACATATTCAGGATTTAATGTAGTTTGAAAGAGGCACAAAACATACAGAGTGATTGGAAAAGAGATTTTGCACTGTGAGTGTTTTAATAGTACGTAAAATTTCTTTTTGTTATCATTTCCATTCATGTTTGTTGCATTTTTTATCACAGTATGTAAATAGCTTGTTTGGTTTTGTGATATGTATTGCTGAACTTGATGAGTTCATAGAGAATTGAACAAATCTTTTTGTGATTTCTAATATGTAAAAGAGTATTTGTGGCTTGTAATGATATGCAGAATATTAAAAACCCATGCAGAAGCAAGTCCACAACAAGGGTAATTGTTAAGACAAGTATTTGTGTCTGGATTTAGTAATTTCTCTGGTAGGTGTGTCATCTTAGATTTTATTAAATACTCTGTATTTATAGGTTGTACAGTAGCTATCATCTTGTGCAATATCAAGGTAAAGGTTAAATACTGTTTCGGGTTATAAGTCATAATTCAAGACTGGGTTTGTGCCCTCTGGTCCAAAGTAAAAGTATGTGAATCTTGGCTGCCATCATCATTACATTGTATTGCATTTTTCTTTAATTGGAATTAATAGATTAGATCTAGAGATGTTTGATCTTACTTAACAAATTTCCACTGAAGTCAATAGAATTTTTTCTTAAAAAGACAAGCTTTCAGGAGTTGCCGTTTAGTTTTAAAGTCTATAGTATAATATATAATTGGTTTTGTTTGGGTTTATTTTTTTCAGAAAGGTCCTTACTCCTTTGGAGCTCCTGCAGCCTTGCTTCATGGTTAGGGGTGATCGGATGTAGACTACAGCTTCACTTGATGAATAATTTAAATTGCTCTATTTTTCTGTGGTTCCATACAGACAGAATTGCTTATTTGAATAAAAAAAACCCCAAACAAACAGANGAAGGTTAAATACTGTTTCAGGTTATAAGTCATAGTTCAAGACAACCACAACAAAACCAAAAGAAAAAACCCAAGTCACCAAACTCATATTTTTGTAGAAACCAAAATCAGGAATTAAAAACAACCCAAACAAATTATACATGAAAAGCATGCCAGAGAAAGGGTTAACTGTTCTGTACTAGTTGGTTCTTCCATTGTTGCTAAAAGGAAATATAAATGCAAACAGCTGCAATTTCTTTGTTAGTGTCAGAGATAATAATTTTGGACCTGTTCCAAACATATTGGTAGCAATCTTACTATTGATTTCTGCAGGATTTTCTTCAGTTCTTCAAAGAAGCTTAGGTTTTCCCTAATTTTTTTGATATTCGTAATTCTGAAAAAGGATATTGGACTTTATCCCCTCTTGCCTTTTTCTACACAGCAATAATCTCAGGTTAATAGTACCATTTAACAGGTTGTCATTGTGGTCTTGTTTTCCAGTCTCATGTGACTCAGAGGCAGTGATGCTCAGGTCTTGAAAATGTATTTATCCACTTTTATATCCACTTAGCATAAGGCTAAGAGGAACTATGCTGGCACTCATTTTTCATTTGTAGTGTTTGATCTTATGGCATACATACCTGGTCCATACCCAGTCATGTGCTGAGCTTCTTTGATCAGAGGAAGTGTGGGAGTAACACCACTGTTGTTCCCTAGCCCACTGGTTGGACACAAAGAAATTGGATATTCCTTCCTGTAGTAGATTTGAACCTCTATCTTTCTCAGTGGTGAGAACCTGTATCTTTCTCATTGCTTATCCCCAAGGCATTCAGCAAATTCTGTCCTTTTTCATGGAAATTTCAAAATATTTGCAGGGGGAAGAGCTAGAAAGGAGATTGTCTCACCTCCAGGTGCATTTTGTGTAGGACTCTTATCTCCCAACAGCTGCAGCACTGAAGCAGTTTCCCATGTGCCATCCTTTGATGCCTGTTTCTTCTAATGCATGGGGAGCCAAAAATTTCTTATCTGAAACAGCATTCCAGTTCTTCTGGAATTGGGTGCCTCTGGTTTTTTGTAAAATGTGAAGAACTGGGTTTATTTACCTTTTAAGAAAGTGGGGGGGATAAATGTGTTTAAGAACTTCATACTCAGATAATAAATTGAGGAAATGGTGCATGTGATATTCCAGAAGTGCAAAAAAGCTGGAAAAGTGAAAGGACAGCAAAGTTCAAGCTTTATTCCTAAATACAGAACAATAGTTTAACTGCCTCCTATATTTGTGAAAAAATTAAATGTGAAAAATCACAACACTAAGACTGATTTGCAATAAATTCTGGCTTGCACTTAAAAATTCCTAGTTTAAGCAACTGCTAATGATTCAAGCTTTTAAGTATATTTGAAAGCTATTAGCTATAACCTCATCTTTTGTATGTGGTTTTGGAGCCCTTTAAACTATTCAATTAAATAAATTGGTTCTTGTAGGAAAAAAGCTTCTGCTGATAAATACCAGAGTGAAATTAATGGTGGCAATTGAATTCCATAGGTTAGTGTAAAGAATTGTCAAAGACTTATCTAGAATATAACAATATGTTTTGCTAAGATGAGGAATCCGTTCGGTAATGGTAAATCAATGGGAGGCGGGATGCGAGAGCTCCCGTTGGCTGGAGGGGAATCGTGACCTGCGGCACGGGCTTTCAGCACTTCTGTTGTCAGCGTTTCAGAAATCTGTCCAGTTGCAGACAACTTTTTTATGTCAGCTCTCAGGAAGTAATTCTGTGTGTCTTTCTGTGTAGCAGGTGAAACTCCTTGCCTGCCTGCTGAGTCTGAAGGTTCTGTCAAGGAAGCGCAGCTCAAGAGAAGGGTGGTTCTGTCTCTGATATTTTCTTTCACGTTGTCATCTTGTTACAACCTACTGCTTTTCGTGTTAGTCCAGATACACATTCTGGCTCTGTATTTAAACAAGCAAAGACCCGAAAGATAATCCTGACTTGGAGCATTAGCCCATTTGGATCACTGACCAACAAAGGTTACACAAGAACTTAAAGAAAACTTCTGTTGCCTGACTGCTGGGGAAATAAGTTTTTGGGGTGTAAATGTATTGACACTTTTTTGCTACAAACACATTAATATAATTTATGTTGTTTGTGTTCTGGTGAAATACTAAATGCTCAGAAAACTCCAGCTCCTCAGAGAAACTGCGGAATCGGTTTCTGGTCTAACACTTTACATTCTGATAAACATAGAATCTGTCCTGCTATCCTTACATCACCCTTACTGTGTTTCAAGGTGGGATTTGGGCTGGTGAGGTGTGTAATATATTCAGTTTTTGAATTGCTTGCCTTGCTGGGGCTGGGTTCCATATCCAGCATGAATCCAGTAATCAAACATAATCTGGAAAAAGGTGCCCAGGCAAAATTTGTTGGAGTCCCAGAAAATTAAAGCTGTGAGTGCAGCTCTAGGGAAATTCCTCTTCTCCTGTGAATTGACTGCTTGTACGATCAGAGATTGTTGGGAAGGGGTGAGGGGTAACAGGATGCACAACAATAAACTCGTGGGGGGATTTCTGGCAAACAAAAGGCTAAAGAGAAGAGGAGAATGCAACACAAAGGAACCAGGGTTAAAAAGGAAAAATAGGAATATGGAGAAGAAAAATATAATAGATGCATGGCAGTGTGAACATGTACAGAATGGTGCCAGTTTTCCAGTGGAAATCATGTCTGGGAAGCTGGTTGCTGGTTAAAAAAAAAAGAACAGAATTTGATCCCATTTCTGGTATGACAGAGGCTATTGACATTAACAAGAATGAGGAAATGAGCAAATTTTCACAGTTTGCATTATTTTGGATCAAAGTAATTTGGCGAAAGAGACCATTAAATGCACTAGCAGTTATGAATCCATGTACCCTAACAGTGTGGGTTCTGAAGAGCATAAGAGAAAATGTTCTTTTTTTAGCACATTCAAATCACTTCAAAAATGAAAAGTCAATTCTGTTGTCCATTTGGAAATCAAAGACAATGAGCATCTTTCATTATGACAGATGTGCCAAAGGAGAGCATTATTCGTGTTTGTGTTGGATTTTTATAATCTGTTTGTTAAAATCACAAATTTTACTTTTTTTTTTTATTATTCTGATATTTGAAGAAACCCAAGGTGATTTATCCTATGTTTCAAGATTTTATTGCTTTGGAGGAACTAAATTGCTTAGGGAAAAGTGCACCAGGACAAATAGATTGCACTTTATAATCATGACGTTACATTTGCATGAACCCCCATTGAATTCTTTCCAAGAGCATCATTTCTGTTATCTGGTATGGTCAGACTAGAGTCCTGTTCAAAGAAGTTGAATTCTGAATAAGGTGACCATTGTCATGAGATAAGCACAGGTTTGGGTAAATATGACTGATAATACTGACCTGAAGAAATCTTTACACATCAGGAATTCTTTTCATTGGTAGGTCCTCCAAAATGGATAAACTAAAATGTCCTTCTGAGCCTCTTGGTGCCTGTGATTAAAACTTGTATTTCAAATGAAGTTTGTCAGAACTGTCCCTCTTCCTATGTAGCTCCCCTAAAGTATTCCCAAGGTTTAGTTTTAGAGCAACATCTGAACCAAACACTGTAATAATATTTTCTTGCAATTTGTGTTTTTCAGCTGTTTCGACTTTTGGCTCCAGGTATCTTCCTATCTGGCATCTCTCACATTTTTCCAGTGTAACCCTTTTCTAGAGTTGCATGTTCCATCTTCCACCTGGATTTCTTCCAGCCTGTTTCATTCCTTTACATTCCCATCTTTGACTTCCTCTAATTACCAAAAATAAGAACATTTAAAATTATCTCCAAAATGAAATTTCTTTTCTCTATCCAATCTCTTCTTCTTACTAGTGCACACATTTCATCCAATAAAACAAAGTTTTTAGATGGAACTGATAATTTGTGCTCTTGGGCAAGTTCATATATGGAACAATTCATTAATCTATTAGATCAGGCTATTTTAAAAAATTCTGTGGCAGGCCATTTGTGTGTGTTTGCATTAGGAATAAGCAATGTAAGAATTGTATAATCAACATTTCATCACTATTAATGAGAATTAGATTAATCTGTAATCTCATTTTAGACTGAGAAACAACAAACCCATTAATCTAGCATTTATTTGATGAATGGACTTTGAGCATAACCTGGTGACAGCAGTAGCTTTCCTCTGTACGGAATATGCATTAAAAATGAGTGTGTTGTATCCTAGTTTCATATTACAAATATTTCCAGTAAAAGAATACAAATCAATGTTGTATTTTAGCATCTAACTTGCAGTTTAACTATACCACTGTATCATGTCCTATATATCCAATTAAAGCTGTAGTTTGATCCAGTAGTCTTTAACATTAGTGGTCAAGTACTAAAGGAAGCAAGCTTAAAGACTCATTCTAGAACTACAGCTGATTTCGTTCCATGCGTCATATATTTTACCAGAGGACTCTTTAATGTAGCAGAAATCAGATTTGGTGTGTATTTTTGCACAAAATCAAATTCTACAGGCGCCATCTCAGGCTCCTACAAAACATTAGGAAAGATAGGATTCACTGGTCAAGGAGGCATAAGGATCACATGGATTCTAAATTCAAATGCACAATGAACTTTAGTCAATTTTGGTTGCTATGTGCTTTTTTCAGTGTTTGCTGAATGCAAAGAATCTCTAATGCTCTGTTTAGATCTTTAAAGGTAAATACTTTGAGGAGGGAGGAGCTGTTAATACAGATATGTAGTTGTTATCTTTGGTTCATTTTTAGTCTCTTCTGTTTATATAGAAGTTCATTTGGTGAGGCAAAGTGCAACATTAATCTTACAAAGATTTCAAACCTGGTTCTGACTTCGGGCTTCAAAATAACGAGTGAAGGAACTGCAAATACTCTTACTTAGTCTCCTCTGTCTTCTGCTGGTTGTTTCTTTGGTTTGTTTTTTGTCTGTTTGTTGGGTTTTGGGTTGGTTTAGTTTGGCAGTTTTTCTGCAGAGCCACTCCTTGTCACTTGTGTTTCCTTAGTCTGAATGTCTCCTTGCCTGTATTGTTGTTCTTAGTTGAACACAGTGTTCAGACTTGCTAATAGTATATTATTTATTATTTGGAAGGACATTATAGAATTAAGATCACTCAAATATTGGACTAATGGTATTACTATAATTATCTGTCAGTAAACAAGTTAAACGTTTTAGTAGATTTGTTTTTTTAAAGAAAAACCTTGCAGAAAGTGAGAAAATACTTCAAGCTGCTGCTAATAGTTTTCAGTAAGATGGAAATTTTTCATTATATGTTTTGTGAAAAACATGCTGAAAGGTAAAGCTACTTTATTTATACAAGTTGCTATTAGTATGGGAGTAGAGAGTCCCAGCTAGCACACAGCAGATTAACACAACTGAACAGTGCTTGTCTCTAATAATGAGATCGAGGCATCTGTCTCAGCAAACAAAAAGTGGAAATAGCTCAAAAGAAGCCTTTCTTGCCTACTGAGCTTATCAAGAAAATAGTGAACCAGTTGGAGGTACATATATATCCATCACCACTAGAATGTATCTCAACAGAACTGTTAAATTTCAGGATGGAGAATGTGTTCATCTCTGGGTGCACTTCTGCACCTGTACACTTCTTTAGAAGGCTTAATCCACCATTTGTATTTCAGATCAGTTTTTCTTTGTTGTGTAAAGGTAAGCTCAGTGTTGTTTCAAAGCAGGACATCACTAATAGAGTATTTCATATTTGCATGGTGCACGGAACTGATCAGCCCATCATGGCTCCCAGATTCTGAAACTTAAGTTGTTCAGTGTTCTCTCATGCCTGGTTAATAGTTAATGTTTCACTCTATGCTTTATTTTAAGGACCAAATTTATGTCCACAAAGTGTCCTATCTTGCTTCAGCATCATGTTTTAGTTTTTCAGTTGTATTGCTAATAAAGATGGCTATTCAGACATCGAAGATTACAGAAACCTTTCTGGTATATCTGAGGAAATTTTTGTTAAATTCCAAGTGTTTCAGCCAGAGCATTTTTTCCCCCCTACTCTTGGAAAAATCCGACTTGTATCACACCTAAGATATGTATCACTAATTCCCTAAAGACCAGGTGCCTGTGCTGTTCTCATATGATGGATGTTAGTCACATCACCTGCTGCACTACCAGGAGATGCTCAGATAGCCTAGTGAAGAGGGCGAAGTAGGAACCTCGATCTGGGAAGTATTTCCTGTAGAATAATTAGTAGCTTATCTGTATATTCTTTTTCTCTCCACCACCCTTTTATCTGCATAGGTTTTGGATTTCCTTTCTTTTCCTTTTTTATTAAGAAATGAAAAAAGAAAGCAAAATCTATCTGACATAATTAAAGCATGCAAGCTCAATTTTATGTACTGATAATATTGTACTGCTAAAATTTTTCTGTTTCTTTTGGATGTGAAAAGCTGTCAGGGTTTTCATCTCACCAAACTGTCAAGTTTAATGCTGACAATGAACATAAGTCGTTGTCTTGACTGAAAAGACAGTCTGGTTTTTTATGGAAGTTAGGCAAACACTCGTTCTAGCTTGTGTTTTCAGTGAAAAGTAGCATTTTGTTATGTTAGGCAGATTGTTCTAATAGGTGTGTCTCAAAATTTTAGCAGATTAAGGCAATTCTCAATGCACAGGAAGAAAATTATTGTTTAATTAGTATGTCCCCTTGAAAGGTTCAATGGGAACCCCTTTCTCTAGTGACCGTAGTTATCCGTGTCAAGGTGTGATGTAAATTACATGAATTGCACTTTTGTCAGCAGACTATATTGGGGAATAGTGGGGAAAAAAAAAATCCATTACTTTAAAGCTGTGCTTTTATGTAATGAAATTCAATGGTTTAGTTGCATGGTTAGGAATGTTTTAAAATAGGACTTGTATGTGGTTGAGGGCTTATGCTGGTGACTAGCACACTAGAAATAAAGTAAAAGCGCCAGCAGAAGGTCTGAGCTAACAGGCACAGCAAGCACATCTGCCTCACGTGTTCTGGGAGAAGCAAAGCAAGTCACAAAAAAAGAATAGACTGGCAGATAGGGCAGAGAGAACCATTGTTTCCATTCTCGTGATGGTTGCATGTAGCAGATATATTTGCAAAACTATTTCTTTGAGGTTCCATGTCTTATAAGGGAGTAATTTTCCTCATCCTGCAGTAAGCTGGTTTTTGAATGGTCTTGGATGCTCAGCACCTAAAGACCATGTTCTTTGCTACCTAAAGAGGATTTAAGGAATAGAGCTACTCTGAAATAATAACTCCCTCTTTCCTCACTGCCCCTGCCCTGAGTCATACCAAAGTTAATATTGCAGTTGAAGCCTTTGCTCTGTGATGTGGGTGCATTTTTCCTAAATTGATGAATGAATAACATGGCAAGCATAATCTAATTTATGGAGAGACAAAATTGATAATTTTTGGATCAGTGGTCAGATGTGTATGTTTTTTGTCTTAAAAATAGATATGTAATATTGCAGTATATTTATATGTCCATTACATAGTAATATAATAATACAAAATTAAGAATTTTCAGTCTTTTTCTTGCTATCTTTATGTAATACTTACAATCCTTTATGAGATTTTAAAATAGAATGTGAGGGGGAACTGTCCCCCTTATAAAATATATTGTTGTAGAACTCAGTGCTTTTAGGAATCAAACAGTAAAAACCTTGCAACAAAACAAAAACCTTTAAGAACCTTGTTTATTGAATTCTGTTGGCTAAAACTGCCAAAAATAAATTAATAGCTGTTACCACTGCAGTGCTTTTTTTGTTCACAAGAAAAATACCTTGACATATTTTTTCATTCTGTGATTGGTGCACATTTCAAGGGTATAAATTAATCTTCAAAGGATCCTAGGGAATATCTTTCCTGGACACTTCACTTATACATCAAGTTGGCCATGTTAGCAATCTAATCACAATCCTGTAATTCAGTGGACAACAATTCCTTATTGTGAACAGCATAGCAGCTTTTACTATCATTTAGGTCAGCCTGAGATTGCTGATGCACCATATGTTTCAGGCCATGGATGATGGATGGTATCCTCTGGTGCCCATCCCTAAGTGATTGGAAAGATTGAAGACACACAGTTCACTTAAGCTTGCTTACTATTACATCAAGTAATCAGTGTGATAGGCAAACCTGTGCTCTCTGTGTCACACTGCCCAACTTTCTGCAGGGACATTGTGTCAAAAAAACAATCTAAGAACATTTCCGGATGACAGGCCAGTTACTAGAACAACCATTTAACAACTGGATTCATCTAAAAAGCTTAATAACACGGAAAAGTCAATACATGTTTTTAAAACACCTTTATTTATATGAACCAGACATGGTGTTTTGTTTTTAAAGGGTTTTTTATTTCAGGATTGAACTTACGGAACCAAGGTATAATAAAGCAATCCTTTTCATAGTTCAGCCTCTAGTATGTCAAAGCATAGTGTTCCTAATGTTAATCAGAGAGAAATACTACTTTGAGATAGTATTAAATGCTTTAGAAGTTGTTTACAGTTTTGTGGTTAGAAAGACATGACATCAGTTTAAAGTTTAAGACTGAAATCTTTTTTTATTTCTCAGTGCCTGTGTCTACTGACAGCACTCAGTGTTGTTTTTCAGTTTCCTCAGCTCTGTTGGACCAGTAGCAAACTCAGGAAATTGAGAGCATCTTCGTTTTTATGAGGTGGTATTGTGCTGAGGAGTCTTTTATGTGATACAGGAGGAAAAGCCTAGATGATACTTTAAATCTCAGTTTGCATAAAAATCCTGCCAGACTTGCAGCATGTGTGCCAGCAGTCAGAATAGATCCAACCGAATAATATCAAGCAAGGTGTTTAAAATTATATAGTTTAAAACTACTACTGGTGTAAGTTATTGTAAAAATGGTGACTTTTTAGTTGTAAAATAACTGAGTTGAAAGCTGAGTACGTAGGTCATGGTATCTGCATGCCAGTTCAACCATAAAAAAGGAGCTAGGCAGTTCTCTGAATTCAAACTCTGTAAAATGCTCCCATAGGCTGTCATTAATGATCATATTTTTGTGTATGCATTTTTTAATTTAAAAGTGCAGGTACTGCATGCGCTTTGGTTGAATACCTCGTAGAACTACATGTTTTCCTGAAGTAAGACACTGTTTATTTTTAGCACTAGAGTCTGGCATCTATTCTGCTGTTACTTAATTTTATCTCAGCTTTTTTCTTTACTTCATCGGTTACTGGTTTCACGGTTTTTATGTTGTCCTAGTTAGGTAACTGTGGTGTAACACCAAATAAAACATTTTTCATATTGAAGTGTGCAGCCAGTGAGAAGTGGTAGAATTATAGTTGTAAGTCCGTTTGAAAACTTGCCACTCAAAAGTCAGAATTTCAGGGCAGGCTTCTTCTTGTCAGTCCTTTGATAGATGGCACACTGAATTCCATAACCAGACAATTCAGGCAGCAGCCTCTAAAGTAAATATTAAACTAAGCTAATGGAAAGAAATCCTTATTCTGAGGAAAAGAGTTTGGGGAGTAGTGATTAACACTGACTTTGAAACCGAGGCTGTCAAAGACGTGTAGATGTGTTGGTATTAGCAAGACTCATCACTGCAGAGCAGCAAATGTTAGAAAACTGAGTAATTCTTGTGGGCAGTGTCTGAATGCATGAACCTGTCCCTGTTAGAACTGAGGGTTTTGCAATCAATGACACTTTGGTTGCTTACTGAGACACTTCCTGGGGAGAGATGTTTACTGCATTACTGTAAACTTGTTCTGCTCTGAGGGTGCTTACAGTGGAGCTCTAGAGCTGAGAGAGTAACTCGGAGTGAAGTCTACAAATGAACACAAGGAGGAATTGAAGCATTTTAAATATAAAATGCACTAGACTAGATCAGTTCATCTGGAAGGAGCTGACCACAGTTGTTTAGCCCAGGACACTACTTTCGCCTTGTCAATGAGAGAGAGGGAGAGCGACCTGTAATTAAGGAAAAAGGACTTCAAATGTCTGAAAACACGTTTTTCTTCAGAGGACAGTTGAAGAGAGTGAATGAGAACAACTCCTGGAAAGTTGCTTTGGCAACCCCATTAGCCAGTTATGCCAATAGGAACTGTAACTGAAATGTGGCCCAGAGGCATCTCATATACTCTGAAAAATTCTTTGTGGAGTTTTTTGCTTTTCTGGAATCAGAAGTGTCAATCAGTGTGGGAAGTGTGGGAAGTGTGGAAGTGACTGGGTCATAGTATTTGGCTCCAGGCTGGACTTCCAAACTAAAAGGCAGTACAGCCTTCGCCAGTGTGAATCACAGGCAGCTGTGAGAACTCCAGACAAAACGTCCTCAACTTGTACCATGAAGAGAAGCCCCTGCTCTTGCCTAAATTGTGCCCCACGAGTCAGGATTGTTTAGATGACTGTAAGTACTTCATATTGGTCAGGAAGTGTAGTATCTTTTCCTAAAAAATAATTTCCATGAAGTGTCACAGAGGAAAAATACTCAATTTCTGCTAAAAGTAATTGTTCTGTAATCATCCTTGGGCTGTGCAAAGATGTATTCTATGATATCTGTAGCATCACATCAGTGAAGAATGGAACCACACCCAAGTCATTAGGAAGATAGGATTTACATTTTGGAAAAAGTAAATTAGTTTATTTCTGAGGGAGGCAGCACAAGTAGATTTTGGCTCTTATGCATAGCAGGGATTTTGCAGTATCTTTTAAATGAGGCACTTCTCCCTGAACAATCAGCCCTATCACTGCAATAAGAACCCTGTGATAAAACTGATTATATTTTTTCAATCACCACAGTTAAACAGAAAGGAGGTTAAGCTTTTAACTACTGCAATCTGCTGCCCTTTTAAAACCGTGTAAAGATGGCAGACACTTATGTTAAACACAGTGGATTGTTGGTAAAGTTAACCGTGTGCATCCAGAAGTGGCAGAATATGGACTAAGGTGCAACCTCAATCTGCGCTGTAATAAAGTAGCTGTTCATCTGTGGTCAGAGATCGTCATGAAAGACCTTGAGTTCCTTCACTTTATTTTGCAGAAAGGCCATCAGACAGCTTTGCATCATCTAACTCTATCAATCAAGGACCTCAACCACTGCCTTCTGCTGAAAGCTTTCCTGTTTGGCTCTGTTTTTCACAGACAGCTCAATAACTTGTCTGTGGGGCTGTGATAAATGTACCACGGGCTTCTAAACTGTCTCTTTAACACTGAACTGAATTTCAACTCGTAGTGCTTGTAACTAATTGTTTTCATCAGAAACATTTTTTTTTAGCAATTATTATTCCAGACTCTCTGATTATCTCTTTTTAAATTTCATTTATCCTATGGCAGTGATAACGTTTGAAAGCTGCCCTGCATACAGTTGACTGCTAGAAAACTAGATCTTACTCAGTGAATAAGCTGCCTAGTATAAAGAATAAAATTAAAGAGAATCTGTATGAACAAGAAGTATACCTTTCTAGTACTTTTTTTGACAAGTATGTATGAAGACAAGAATTTCCTTGCCTCTGATTTGTGAGCCAGTCCTAAGTGAAATCCATAAGAAAAGCCTGAAATTAAGTGAAGTTTAGGGGAGAGAAAATATGATGACTTTTGGCAAAAAAGCTTGTAAAATCTGTCATAGTGATTAAGGTCCTAAACAAGAATACAAGTAAAAGCTTTATGGGTTGGATTGTTAGACATCTTGGAGCTTATATGCAGAGAAACTGTTTCTTTTAAATAAAAAAACAAACGATTGCAGTATGTGTATTACTGTGATAATGTGCAATTTTTACTTAGAAAATTCTCAGCTGATTAGTTCATGCAAGTTGTAAATCTGTAGTGCACATTCAGAATCAGAATAAAACAATCTTTTCAAGGGAAAGTGGCATATGTACTTACAGAAAATGAAAGCTACAGATAACAGAAATTGTTCTGGAATATATGAATGCAGCTCTTACCAGGCATAATTTTGCTAAAAAGCTGGCAACTAAGGCTTTGTTTTGGCCAGTATTTAGATAAAATGAACCAAGATGAAGATCTAATTTCTAGGGTTTTTGTAGTGATTTTAGGAGGAGGAGAGGAAAGAGCATAAGGCATGTTAATTGCTTTTGGGAATACACTCCTCCAGGTTAAGAAGAATAAATATTATACACTCTGAAAAGCATGTTGATTTTTAGGGAACAGTACTAATTTACACATTCTTCATTTAGAGTGCAGAGGTAAAATGGTTCCTTTGGTGGGTTTAGTCACAGCACAGATGTGCAGAATAGGAAATGAAATGGGATGGTGGTGTATTGCATGGAGTGCAGGACAAGTGGTGGAGAAGAGCAGCCCACCATGCATTAGCTGTCACTGCAATGGTGCAGGGGGTACATCAAAACACGGCTGGATTTGTTCTACAGTTTTAGTGTGTAGCACCTCTCTAGGACAATTTTCTGTACGAGAATTGTTTCCTGATATTACGGTACTAGTTGGGTACAGTAATTTTTCTGACTTCTCCTTTCCATACATATTTCTTTGCAAGCCTGTAGTGAGGTCCACTCTGTCATTTGCATTTGTTTTCTCCTGCTGAGCAAAGCTAAATAGAGTTTCTGCTCACAGGTGATCCCACTGGGAGGCTCTCTTGAGCTCCTCCTCTTTCTCTTTGATTAAAGTGTTTTCAGGTGTTGGTTAAGAGATGCATCTCAAATCCCTGACTCTATTTCCAGAATGCACTGACTGTTCTGCTTCAGACTGTTTCACTGGTAAATAACTAACATAAGTCCAGCTGATTCATGTAATGGGAGATTTACTCTGCTAGGCAGAAGCTTCTGCTGGTGCACAGCTTTGTAGGGTCTTGTTGGGGGAAAATGGGTATGAACCTACAATGAACAATGCTTGACTTCTAAAATTTCTTGTACTCTCATAGCTATGAGGTAGAGAAGCCATTTTAAGGCAGATTGAATGTAGTGTTTTCAAGGAAATGTAGCAGACTTACGACGCTACCCATAATTATCTAGTGGCAGGACAGAAATCAAAGCAGCAAGACTGAGAACATTTTACTGATGCACTGGATGCAGTAAGAAAATCTTTCTTGGTAGTGGAAGCTACTGCTGTCTTAAATATGTGCAGCAAAGCTACAGGCAGATTTTTGAGCAACTTTCATGATTTAATCTATTTATAATCAAATTCTATTTCAATTGCATGCAGGCTGAGAGTGCAGGAGCTGGTTACTGTTACTGGTTCCCTAAGTGAATGCACTAAGATTTAGAAGCTGGGTTCACTAACAATGAGTTTAATTGGTATCTACACACAGTACTGAAGTCCCGAAATTGTATTCTGGGCACACACTTGACTCAGTGAAAAATTGGGATAGGTTGTGTAGAGACAGTGTGTAATTCCCCTTGTAGAGTCCTCGTGAGTGCAGAGGGAAGGCCAGTGGCCAAGACAATCCCTTGTGTGAGCTGCCCGAGCTACTGGCGGCTGCAAGGTCTTTAGAGGCAGTGATAAATTTGAGGGTAGTCATCTGACTTGCCTTAATCAGCACTGATTAAAAAGATCTAAATGGCTCCTGGCAGCCCCAGGATCAGAAGGATACAGATGCTCTCTCCCCAGTGGTATGCCAGTCACCACTGGGTAGGTAAATTCCATCTATAAATGTCAGGGGTAACATTTCAGTCAAAAGTGGTACAGTGGCACTCAGAAGAGCTGATGTACTGTGAAGATACAAGAAGAATGTAAATAACACTGCAAGTACTACAAATTTATTATGTACATTGATTGGGAGGCCTTTTGGAGAGGTCATGTTCTTTACTGACTCTGAAAATGGCTTAAATAGAGGACACCTTAAAGATAGGCAAGAAAAATTAACAATATAAATGTAATTTTAAAAGTTGGTTAGCTTAAAGAGGAGATAAATGGGAAATAATATTGTAGAAGTATACATAGTGTTTGACAAAATTAAATCAACTAATCATTCTTTATTCTTTTTCATAATTCAAGAACATGCAGGCATGCAATTAAATTGAAAGGCTGAAACTCTAGAAAGTTTAAAAGAAAATATTTCTTCATGTAACCTAGTGTCTGAGATTCCTGTTCAGTAAAATAGGACAATATTTTTCCTCCATCTCCGGCAAATATGTGAATTTTTCTGAGTTCTTAAACACCAGTTGTTGTATAAGTTAAAATTAGTTATGCAAAGGAACACAGAATTGAATAGAGCACAATAACTTTTCTGTAGCATTTTAAATGTAGTCTCTAGACTTCAGTGGGTGGCTAAAAGACATCTTCCATGGAAATAATAGTATTGACTTTAAAAAGATAGAAAAGCTAGTTTTTGTGGTTCCTGTAGTTAATTGTATTCACGGTGAATTGCTTGCAGATGGAGAGAACCTAGTCAATTACCTCTCCTTACAAACCAGATCTAAAAATTATATTTAGAAATTTGGCCTTACACTTCTAATTCAGGCAGAACATAAGTATATAGTTATATTTGTACAAATTCAAACAAGCAGCAGTAACATACCTGAGCTGTGAGATGACAGTTTGTGGAACTCAGCCCCAGCACCCAGGGTGAAGTCAAAACTCAGGGTTTCTGAAGTCTGGAATGGAGTAAGACATTTGCAGAGTGAAATACAAGGTAGGTGAGAGAATGAATTCTAGCACACTTCCCTCCCTTCTTCATGAACCATGTACTGTGTAACTCATTTCTGGGTGGAAGTGTTCATTAGGCAATGAGAAGAAAATAGTTCTTGGTCTTGCATACTCTAAGCTTGTCTTTTACTCACTAGGAAGAAATATGGTAGTTTGAATTTAAGTAAAAGAAATTCGAACTTATCTTAAAAGTAATTTTTGTTGACTTTTATTAACTGAGGTGCCAAGGAAATGCACTATCAAAGTCTGTCTTTTCAAAGTACATCCACTGAATGGGAACCATGTAAGCGTGAAAAGACCTTAGAGGAAATGTTAGTCAGGTACTATATTTTCTGGTTAATGGTCACCTAGGAGCAGCAGTAAAATAATCACTGTAGTGAGGATTACAAAGTATGTCATATTGTACCTCACTGTAAATATCACTTTAATTTTTTATGGCACAGATTATTTGTAAGTTTATTTTATATACTGCATAGCACTTAAATGTCACTGGATCTAAAACCTTTATCCGGGAAGCTCATTAGTTGAGCTGTCTGCGTTTGTATATCTGCCATCAGCATCTGGTGAGAGGGCTGCTGCTGACCCTGCCAGACTTGGGTCATGAGGTCAGCAGGTCTCATTTATTATTCAAAATTGCTTTCTGACCTTTTATCAGCTAGGTCAAAGAATGCTGCATTCTCCTTGGTTGAATTTTATAGTGAAATCAGTATCACGCACAGATAATAAAATTACCAGTTCACGTGAATCTCATCCCTCTCTCTCCAAAAATGTACTCACTTGGAGGTTGATGAAGTTGGAAGAGTTGCCTGTACAAACATGTCTGCTTCAAGATCGTGAAGGTGCCTTGTCATCCTTGTGGAATAACACACGTAGCTTCACATCTAGTCCGTGATTTGTTTGTGCGTCTGCTTTCTGCTGGTGTGGTACAGCCAAAGGCAGAGCTCCATAGTTAACAGATGACCTTTCATTTCTATCACTCCCATACTTTTGCACAATTACCTATTGCACAATTACCTGTTTCTCTCTTTGACGTATTTTCACTGGGAACTTTATCTTCTACCTTCAGTTGTACACATGTATCTGTTGAATATGGGAGAACTTAGAAGCAAGGTAAAGCAAGAAAGTCAATAAATATGAAAACTTCTTGGAGATGATAACAGAATCTGGAAATAAAAAATACTGAGTCCAAAATATTTTTGGATTTGGGATGTGATCTAGATGTAGGAAGTCACTGGCCAACATGATTTTAGTCCAAACAGAATCTAGAAGCACCCTGGCAAAATTAGGAAGAACTGATGATCTGAAATTTTAATTCTATGATGATTAAAATAGAAAGCAGTAAATGACATTGCAGTAAGAAACAAATATTGAGAATTTTAGAACACTAAAGTTGGAAGAGAAAATTAGCCATCAGATCTTAACCAGCCGTACTACAGTATGGAAAATTGGAAACCATAAATGGCAGATTGATTCTTAAAGGGAGCTGTGCAGTTCAGCATTATCCCTCTGGAATGATTTCATCCTTTTTAAAAGAAGGAGCCAAAGGTCACATTGGTCTTGCCCTTGAAGCAGACAATATGAGATGTCAGCTTGTGCTTTCTGACACTGCATATGATGAATAACCTTGACGTAGTAATAAACAAATAACCTGTATTAAGGTTTAGAAGCACAGTGAGGTATTAATGCAATATATACTTTGACAATGCATTGCAAATATACAGCTTTCATAGAAATGGATTTCCTCTGTCATAAATTTATGGTTTCTTAAATGTTGCTGTAAAATAAATTCTTTAAGTAACAGACTGTGTACATATCTTAAATATGACCAATCATATGTCCCTCAATGAAGAAAATTGCTATTAACAAGTAGTGATAAATTAAAATTATATATAAAAAAACCCTGAACATCTGCATTCATGTAGATACTCGAATTATTGTAAATACTGTATCTCTAGTGTTTCAAATACCTGTAGTCAATCACCTTTGTAAGTGCAGCTCTGTCACTAATTAGTATCAGTAACATTATCAGCTCTTTTTTGGTATTTCTACTAGATAAGAAAAAAAATGAGTACTAGTAAGGTGTGCATAACATTTGGTTGGTATGAAGTGTTTTCTTCTAATGATGGTAAGCTGGAAGTCTGCTTATTGTGGGGAGAGCTGTACCATGGTGCTGGAGTCCTTTTAACAAATTCCTCAGCTTTAAGAACAGTATTGTACTCGTTACAGTCTTGATGGCACATTAAGGCTTTTTGTGGTTGGTTTTTTTTTAACTGAAAGTTAAACAAAGCCATTTGGTATTAATGAAATGCAGGATAGTATTTAGCCCTGTGCAGTGTTTGAGGTGCAGAGTTTCTCTTGTTTGTAAGTAATGTCTGTATCTTACAGGTATTCTGTAATTTTATACATCATCCTTGTTTGCTTCTACCTACACAGTGTGCTCCTACACAAATAACCTATTTCTAGTATAGATGAGCCATGTGGAGATTTCTCAGTGTTCCCTCTGAATCTTCTAGAGACATGGCCATGTGCTGCCATATGCAAGTTAACCCCAGGCCCTATTCCTGCCTTTATTATCATGCAAACAAACAAAAAAAAATCATGGTGCAATAAATATTCACTGCTGTTTGAGAAACACTTTGTCGTAATATTTGTGAAACGCTCTAGCACATATCCTAGTGTACTTTAGAAAGTGAGAAAAGGCATTTATTATTCCTCCTTATGCATATTATGAATGTTGCATGTTCATGAAAGATAGTTTGCAATGTGTGTACAGAAGAGACCAAGTTTACATTTCATAGCATCATAAAAAGGCTTTAAAGGTTCTTAAATGTAGGTTCCAGAAATGTGGAGAGTGCCATCCAGCTGCTGGATGAAAGAAAGTAATACTGATAGTTAAAGTGAAAAGCAACTCAACATTAACACTTGCAGACATATAATGAGCAGAAAAATACACAGAAAAGAGTAGTTAACAGATTAATGAAAAAATAAATTTCATCTTCCTCTTTTAACAAACATTTAACTGGTGAGAGATTGACCCATCTTTACAAGTACCAACCAAATGAACAAAGAGAAAGGAGAACCCCTCTACTGTCTTTACAGTGAGTGGTAAGTGAAGCTCCCTGAGACATCACATGTTGCCCTAGTTTTTCACTGCATACCTTGTTCGCGTTAGCAGTGAAGGACTTTCTCATAAGTTGTAAGATAAACAATGCCCATGTTTTTGTAACTAATCTTTTCTAGGCTGTACTTTTAGAATTGTTTTGCATTCCTTCTCCAGAGGCGGAGGAAAGTGATGGACTGAATTTATATCCTATCAATTTGGAGAGGCTTAACCTCTTCATCCAATTGTTGATTGTCTGTACATATGTATATAAGTGTGAAAATAAGCGAGGGGCCAGGCCTTTTGCCCGTTGGCCCGAGACCTTAGCGTGTGAATGAAACCTGCGTCCGTGCCTGATTGTTAGTGTCGATCCGCGACAGTCACAAGTAAAGAAAATAAATATGTACCCCAAAGAAGGTGCAGTCGAAAATAAAAAATCTGCTCTCTAGCGGGTGACATTGTTAGAATAAAAAATAAGACAAGAAGGGAAGTGAGCCCTGCCTATTCATTTGTACTTTGTATCTGTGTTCATAAGCTAAAACAAATCAAGGCATTTGTTCTGCTGAACCACATTTTCACTTTCCTTTAGCTCTGAATCAGTAATTCCCTGGGAATGGAACCCGAAGTGGCAGCTCTGTCTGCAGCTATAAAAGTGTCAGGTAGATAGAGGTAATGAGTTTTATAACAATACAGTATGGTGAATACTGCTGTGATCCCAGGTTTTTAATACTGAATTTAATATTTCCCATTGTAAGAACTATCCAAATCTCTTCTTTAGCCTTTCATATTTTCTAGGAAAAATAGTGTCTCTAAGTAAGTTAATACCCCTAGGCACTAATGCCTTACGCTGCTGTAGATCTGTTTGCACCCTCTTGAAGTCCAATAGGCCACATGCACTGTAGGTATTTTTTCACATACTGCCACAAGAATTTTTGCAGTGCTGCAGCAAAGTAAAACTGTGGAGCTCTCTTGCCAGAAGTAGGCTGTTCTCCTCTGGAAACGGCATTGGGTTATGGGAGCAGTTTATGGCCAGAGGCTCACCTGCATTTGTCATTTGTGATAAAGGATGTGCCAAGTCTGGGGTGCCTTCAGTGGGCTCTGTGCATTTAATTAACAATTGAGAGCAGTTACAATGTGGTGCTACAGCTGCGCAGTCTCAAATCACTGGAATAAGAAATCTGAAGCTCCATTTTGAAGCTCAGAGTTTACTTGGGTTATTTTGGAAAAGATTAGGCAGATTCCTGTGTGCCAGTTACAAGTGAAGTTGTCTTCTTCTGAATGTAGTTATGGAAAGTCATCTTACTTTTACAGTGTCTGTTCTAATCCTTTTCACGTATCCATTAGAATTTCTACACTGCTTTCTTCATCTCGGTCACCTTGGCCAAACTCAGATTGTGGTAAATCAAGAGCAGCTCTATTGCTTTTTATAAAAGTGCACCTAGTCAACACAGAGGTGAAGAAGGGAGTGAGCATTCTGTGATTTATTTTACAAGACTGCTGTGTTTTCTGTTAATTATGCTACAGCCATTGCACAGTGCTTTTGAAACTGCAGTCAAGGTCCTGCTGCACATTTGTACCTTTTTTGTGCAGGAGCCCTTTTGGCATTTCCACTTCACTCATCTTACAAGCTGGAGTGCAACCTTCAGTGATCTCCTGAACTGGCAGTTTTGTATCCTGAAACACTGAATTTGTTTTTATCCTTCCATATGAACAAGGATATATATGACTGTCCCTAGATTCACCTCTGAATGTGCAGACAAGTTGGTAGTTGAAAGGAAACAGGAACAGAAAGAAATCAAGCAGCAAAAGAGAAGAATACCAGCAATACAATTTGAAGTATCTGCAGCAGACAGGTAGAAATTCCATATGGAATTTCTTGTTGAGGACTAGATAATTTCCAAATAGTCAGTGTGTACCTACCTTTTCTATGTGTGAATTGGAATATAGATGTGCACAAATAAACAACCCCAAGTACACTTAAATTTCAGAATAGCTAAATAAAGATATTCCAGCTACTTTTGACAAGGTATATTACAAAAAGCAATAGAAACGTTTGTTTTCAGAACTAACAAGAAACTAATGATCAGACATTAATGAAAAGTCAAATTCTAATTAATGATTTGGCTACTGTGGTAATACAAATACAGCCAGTGAATGTAATGTTTCACCAACCCTCATAATTTTATGGTAAATCTTATGGTATCTTGTGTGCTTCTTTCCCAAAAGTCCCAGTTCATGTGGCAACTTGATAGTATGCAATTATTGCTATAAGCAAATGACTCTTCCTCAGGATTAAAGGCTCAACACCCAAAAAGGCTAACACTTGAAAAACACAAGTGAAAAAAGAACCTAAAGCAAATGTTTTTTCTTCTTCTCTCTTTTGTTTTTTAACCTTGTACCTCTGGAGGCTTGAGTCCTATGCTGAAAGTGAGCAGTGCCAAAAGTGATGAGAGACTTTTAGGTTTGGCAGCATTGAGCAGCATCCTCCTGTTACGTTTGACCAAGGTTATTTAAGCAAAGTGCAGTGAATTTGACATTTAACATCCTGCCGCTTCTCCATCTGGATAATTTATGCCTCCCACATACGTCACAGAGATCATGGAAGGGCTCACACCTGTGTTACTCCTCGGCTCTTTATGGTCCCTAACTCCAGCAGGAACCTGGTCTTTGCAATGTCTCACCTGGCGAGGCAGATCAGCTGCACTTTTTGGACCCCTGCTTTTTAGTTCTTCACACATGTAGTTTCACACAGCCTCTGGAGCACAGAGACAGTTGTTAGTCACCTCCTTAGATGTCCAGCTTCGTGGAGGTGCCTGTGGTGTCTGCCTTGCCTCTTTATTGCCTGTCTCAAAGGGGAAGCTCCAGGCTCTTTTGTTCCCTTACAGATGGGTGTTGCTGATGGCCTGAAGAATGGGGTTGAGCGTAGGTGGAGTGAGGGTGCAGTATTTGTCAGGGGTCATCTTATACCCATTAAGTACTTCACAGATTCTTGCTTATGCACTCGTTTGAGGGAGCGACACAATCATGTTCTGGGGATACATCCAGTGCTGCTTAAAATGGAGAGTGTTTCTCAAACCTGTGTCTGTTCTGTGGTAACTGGAGCAGATGATCCACATCCATTACCAATATAATTATGTATCATCCAGCAGTTTGACAAGCACCTTTCTGGTACTTTTACATAGCAATAGCTATTGCTTATTAATTCAGAGAATAGCAAAGCCCAAATTTTGTTCCAAATTGCACCAGGAGAATAACTGCCTTGATCTAAATCTGAGTGTCTTGAATCTAAACTCATGCTTCTGTAAGAGAGCCCAGAATTATTGTCCACAGATACAAAACTGATTTCCAGCTACAAAAAGACAAAGGGGACAGCAACCTGTAGTAACTTGTGTTTGGGAAAAAACACAAAATCACAGTGTGAGATGTGAGTTTGCTGCCCTAAACGCCAATTCACTACAAATCTTAGCCATGTAACTGGAAATCATTAATTAAATCCTGTGCAGCCAAGAATCATGCATAATGTAACACGACCACTGCAAACAGTCCACTCCTGATCATTTAAATTTCCTTCTTGCTCTTACCGACGTGAGGAGCTTCTATTTGAAGTAGTCCCTGATGAGATTTTGTCTTTACATCCTTGGAGAATGTCCTTGTGCATATTTATAGGACAAAGTAGAAGGATTACCTATACGTGTTTTTAGCTTTTAGGGTACTAAATGTATTAATGTAAAAAATACATACCTTGGTACAATATGATTACTTCAAATATCTTTTGACTCTATGGAAAATAAAGGGTCTGATACTCTAAGCCTTGAAGGAATCACAGTCTGATTGGGTCATGTTGATAAGATAGCCACTTTTAAATTGAGTGTGCAATTCCCTGTGAAAAGTACAATTTCCATATCTTCCATTAATTTTTATGAAGAGGATTTTAGTAAGCAGCCCACTCTAAAGGGCAGTGTTATTTCTAATCCATTGTCATGTTAGGGGTGAGAATAGATAGGTTACTCCATCAACACTGCTAATGTTCAAAAAGGCAATTTGTTTAAAGGATGGGCACAGAAGGAGAAGGAAGTGGAGTTCACAAATTAAAAACTGCACAGCAGTTTCACTGCAAACCATCTAGTCATACAGTGCTATCCAATTAATCCATTACTCTTAGAAGAGGAATCCCTGTATATCCAGGTACAATCCTTGCCAAATATCTGGACACAGTCATAGGCTTTTAGGATTACAAGTAACATAATAAAGGATAATGATCAAAAATTAAGCACACCAGTACAGAATGCTTGGGTTAACTGGACTTGCCATGTGCACTGTAAGGCAGCAGTCTGTTAGGTTTAAAGTGAGATTAAGGAGTTGTGTAACCTGCAATTATGCTGGTTTTCATTAAAAAAATAAGATGATTTGGCTCAGTAGGGCCCTTCCTTATATTTACCTCTGTTTAATTGGATTTGGAACTGCTTAAACATCTTTGAGTTGGAGCTTATAAGAAGATGATCCCAGCTGTTTTTCAAAGCTTAAGACAGCAGGCAGACAACATGATCATGTCAGGACTCATACTAAAGCCTTAATCCTACTTTTTCATCAACTAGCACTACAGCTGAGTCTTTAACCTTCTAAGTGCTAAATGTGCTTTGGATCTCTCACAATACATTTGCTGTCAAACGTTATTCTCTTACAATATTAATTTTGTTTCTTTTCTAAAACATACTTTAAAGAATAGTCTCTGTCTGTCTGAATTTGGAGAGCTTTAGTGTTAGCCTGTATTTTCAGTCCTGTTATTTTCAATCCTTTAAAAAGTACTGCTTATACACTTGCATCTGTTGAAGTCTGTTGTTCTCTATGGGGGCAAGGCAATGCATTGACATGTAGCTCACATTGCTGTACTGAATAATCAGCTATATTGGTAACTATTTTTCATTGTACATCAATTACTAGATTGAATATGTTTTGTTTTCAATAACTTTAGTTTCATTCAAGTCTTTTTCCTAGGAACTGTCACCATGACCAA
This sequence comes from Oreocharis arfaki, assembly GCA_013398015.1. NCBI lineage: Eukaryota > Metazoa > Chordata > Aves > Passeriformes > Paramythiidae > Oreocharis > Oreocharis arfaki. The sequence goes on from VZRR01005435.1 coordinate 452,774, forward strand.
AAGAAAATTTTCCAAATTTCCAGCCTCAAAACTTGCATTATTTTGTAACAGTGCATTATTTACTTCAATAATCCTAGGGTTGAATAGAGATTAAATGTTCTGATGAGTTATTCCTGCATCTGTAAATAGTACCCATGCAATGCAATAATCTGTTCTTTTTCTTTTTCTTTCTTTCTTTTTCCTTTTTTTTTTTCTTTTCTGCTCCTCTGTCGGGTAGTGCTCCGATTTGTCCTAGTGACACAGGGCTGCCAGCAGGAAAGCAAGCGTAGTTAATGCTCAGCTGCTCAAACCAGTCAAGCAAGCTAGCAAGTCCCAGCTGTGCTACTTGATGTTTTTTGATTGCACCTAGTCCTCAATCTGTGAACTGTTTTCTGGACTTAGATTCATCAAGCTCTGCCGCTTTAAAAACTCATGCAGGCAGGCATCCTAGGATATGCCATTATAAGCTGCTGCCAGGGGATCTTCTAGGAGATAAATGGAATCTGTGTGAAGTAAATTAGTGTGAACCAGTCAATCTGTGTGTCAGCCTTGAGCCACATCCATGGGTAACTAGCTTGCTGACTGAAAAGTCCACTGTCTTTTGCCAATCAGAGGTCTCAGCCACCAGGAAGCAGTCCTATACAACATTAGTTTCTTGGAATAATGCCTGTTTGACCAGCTAGTGAAACTCTTCAGTATACAGTTCTGTGCTGCTTGAGTTTACTTATTGCTTACAATTGAACTGAAAATTTTTTAAAGTCAGATAACATTTTAACAGTGGGGAGCATCACAGAAATGTCTTGGAAATAAGTACTTCCACTTTCCTACAGCAGCCATTCAGCAGAGTCATGCTGTGCTGCAGTTGGCTTTACCTCCCTATCAGTAATACATCTCCAAGGCCATAATGCAAAAGAATAACAATAATCTGGCCAGAAGAGGTTAATAAAGAGGCTCTGTGTATTTTTTTTTCATGGATTAAGCTATTTGGACAGCTTTGATCGAGAGATGGGAAGACTATACGAGCTGTAACACTCATATTATGCACAGGGATGTGTCAGTGTCATTACCATGCTGCACACTTTAATTTTGGTTTGGTTTTAAAAGCAAATTGAGGCAATCTACAGCAAGAATTTCTCTGTAGAAAGGGACTGAACCAGAATCCTCTGCAAGCTTCATGATTAATGATTTTATACTTGAATACCAAATCAATCTACTATCATGAAAATAATAATGTCAATACTGTCAACTATGCAATTTTAAAAATAGGAAGTATTTCTTTGTTGGTTTTGTAGGTGCTGCTGATACACTGATAGGATTCACATCTGCACTGTGTGCTCTCCCACACCGCTGGTCTAATGTACAGAAGCCACGGGGAGTTTTGCTGTATTTCTTTAGAAAAAGGTTCTTCATCCTTGGTGGTTGGGCGCTGGAACAGGCTCCCCAGGGAAGTGGTCACAGCACCAAACCCAACACAGCTCAACCAGAGTTTGGACAGTGCTCTCAGGCACAGGGTGGGATTCTTGGGGATGGTGCTATGCAGGGCCAGGAGTTGCACTTGATGATCCTTGTGGGGCCCTTCCATCTCATCATATTCTGTGATATTTTTAGAAATTTGGATATGCAAGGAGATGTTATATACTTTATTTAAAAAGAGACTGTTTATCTAGTAACTAGCAGATTTTGTCTTTCTATGCTAATTCTGTAACCATTTTTTCTTCCCTGTTGTCTCCTTGTTACTGGTTGGAAAAAAAAAATGGGAGAGGGGTAAATAATGTTGATCAAGTAATTCAGTCTTACATCATGTTTGATTAAAAGACACACTTAGGGAAATTGGAAAACAGGAATTTAGGCTTTCTAACCAGAGAGGACACTGAGAAGAAGAAACAGTATATAATAAGAGGAGAATTTATAAAAGGCAGCTTGGGGTTGCATTTCCCTTTTTTAAAGCCCCCTAAGTTTTACAGAAGCTTGTGCTTTGGAGCTGTGTGGTAGATGCCGTGTGGAATTTTATGGGAAAGTGTTTTATTTCTTGCAGCAGAACCCACAGAGACAAATTTAACTAGTTAGGTGTTATATTATATATACTACACAGAATACATGGACAGAATCTGGTATAAATCACAACTAAGATCGAGACAACTGCTTTAAAATTGAATGAATGTTTCATTGCACTAATGAAACAAAAATGGGATGTCCTTTGAGAGCATAATTTGTTACATGCCATTATATTTTAGTTGAGAGAAGTAGGGAAGTCCCTCTGGGTGAATAAAACTTCAAGGTACATTGGGAGAAGAATCACTGAAAATTTCAGTTTTTCTGTCTGGAGGAATGCCACCCTCACAGATATAAGGAGAGAGGAAAATGGACTTTCAAAGGGTTTTTTTGATATATTAAAACCTTTCTCACATACAGAAGGAAAAATATTCTTTAGTTGCAATTCACTTGGCGAGTGGCACAAGCTCTGCTTGCATGTGCCTTTGGAAGTGCAAGAGCCAGCTCAGGCCCCCCAGGCACGTGGGTTGGTTGTTCTGCAAACTGAGCTCTGGCACGTCGTGTAGCTCCTACTTCTGCATTCACTGGGATGGGTTCCAGTTATAGGACCTTCCAGTTTGACCAGTTCCATACTGGCTTATTTCAGCTTCCATGTGCTGCAGCATTCACTTCAGAATAATAATGTGTTTCTCTAGGTTAATATCTTCTTCTTTCTTTTTGAAATGAAAATGTAATGAAAACTGGGCCAGTGTGATATTTAATCATCAGAAGATAACAAGCAGCCATTCTCAATTAAATGACAGCTGCATACATCTGTGCAGATTTTTTCAAATGGCACGAAAAAATTATGAAATGACCAGCAACTGATGTCTTCTATCAGTGAGATGAATTAGCTGTTTATAGGGCCTGAGAAATGGTCTAGAAAAAAACAGGGTTCAGTTCAATGAGGATGAGAAGAGGGATCTAGACTGAGGTAGGATTAATCTCCTGCAAAGAGGCAGGGAGGGGAAGGAAGGGCAAGGTAACAGTTTCTCAGGAAAGAATCTGGATCAGGAGCTGAGCTGGAGTCAGCAGCATTCCTGGTGGGACAGCAAAGGCAAGCACCGTGCCTGGAGTCTCACCCGGCAAACCTGTGAGGAGGCTATGCTTGAGCTGTGCTCAGCACTGGTGCCACCAAGGGCTCAGTCCCATCCAGGCACACTCCTGCCTGCTGGGACCCCCCTGGGACCCTGCTGGGACCCTGGGAGCGTCACCTCCACAGGGACAGTGCAGGAGCTCCCTCTGGGCAGTGGCACCCCAGTGTCCTCCTCTCCCGTGTCTCTGGGCTTGTGGGCAGTGCTGCTGATATTTCTCTTGGCAGCTCATGAATGTGTCCTGCATTTCTTGTAATATTTGTGAAATAATCTGGCCCCTTTAGTTTGGCTGGAAATGTGGGAAAAGCTGGGTAGATTGGGGACTGTCAGTCTGGAAAAGAGGTAAAACAAAGGCTTTCAGCCACAGGGGTCATGGAGAGAGTGTGCAGGGCTCCTACTTGAGCCTTTGCTCAAATGAGAAGTTGCCCATTAAGCCAACAGGGGTGAGGCAGACAAACAAAATGAGATGACTTCCTATGTGATAAAACGACAGTTTGCCATGTCACAGTGAGTTAGGGTGTAAGATGTTAAAGATGCAAAAATTCCACATTTAAGGAAAAACTGGAGAAGTTCGTGAAAGAGAAATCTACTGTGAGTTATCACAGCAGGGGGAGAAAATTGTTTGTAATTCCTCTACTTTCAAATTGGACTTTATGAGAAATTTCTGGTGAAGTATTATTTTATGGTTGTTGGACTCTTACACTGATATTTTTTAGTCTCAGCAAATATGTCTGTTCTTATGCTTTTCACTATGTTTTTATGATATCTATGAAATGTGCTTTTAAAATAGTACTCAAAACATTTATTGCTCCATCAAGCTTCTTAGATGTAATACAGTAAGTGCCTGTAGAAGCCGTAGAGCTCAGAAGTGACATTGCAGCACAATTGTTTTATCCATTTACAAAAATAAAACATACCAGCATTTTGTTTCCCTTTACAGCTTTTTTTTTCTATGCAGTTTTATTTAGATTCCAGTTGCTTTGTATTCCGTATTGTACCTTAAATATATTTATCACCTGTATCCTCTCTTGCCTAATATCTTCAAATGAAAAATAATTTTTGTTGCCCTATCCAGTTTTGAATGACAAATAAGTCCTTGTTTCCTGTGCAGACAGACTGTCTTTAGGTCACCACCTTGTCAATAACACAGGCATCTTACCAGAAAATGTTGAGTGTTTTATTCACCTGTGTTATGCAAACTTCTTTCTCCAGTGTGTCTGCCCTCTGAAAATTGGTATGCAGGGCATGTTATGTAGACTTTAGTGTAGGATATTTCCAGAGTGGAACAAGGCTTTTCAGAGTTTCAACCAAATGTGTAGAAATAAATGACAGTGAGGAATCGTTGCTGTATTTAGTGGTTAGGCTATTTTCACAAGGAACAGCTTCAACAGTTTGTTCAAAGACTGTTCTTTAAAGGCTAGTTACCCGTCTGTGATATCTTTTGGGGAATTACTTGTTTTTATTGTGTGCAATTGTTTGAAATATTTTGAAACTAGATACATAAATGTTTCATTAAATACTATGAGCTTATGACATTCCTTTACTAGTCTAAATCTCATATCTATTTTAATGACTTTTTCTGTTTCAATAATGTAAGGGAATGGGTATCAAGTTCAGTAAACAAGTCCTAAGAGCTCATTAAGATGCATCAGAAAAAAATACTACAATTCTCAAGATTGATCCTGTACAATGAAGATTTATGTCATCTTTATATGCTAAGTTCAAGGTCATTTGCTTCAATGAAATATGTCCTTTTACCTTATTTCCATGCTAACAAAGGTAATCTCTCCTGTCCATGTCACAATGGAAATGACACTGCACTGAATATAAAGAAAATGTTATTGGAGTTATAATATAAGAAATGGTTTTTAACTTTCCTATGACTCGTAGATTTGGGGCTCATTTATACTCCATTTATGTCACTTTGACTACAGAGATTACCTTTCAAAGGGAAGCAAAAGTAATTTTAAGGTCCATTTAAACCCGAAGTAGGACAGAGTATCTTCTGAATAAAGATGACACTGTTTATGTTTAAATAACTTAAATTCCATCAGCATGCTCAGTATAAGCAATTGAGAGCACTATTTCTCCTATTGATATTTGTACATAAACTCCTATTCCCCTCAGGGAACATGCAGTAAAGTAGGTGTTAGTGCTGAGATTTTTTTTATATTTTTTGTTGATTGCATAATGCCATTTTTACTTTCACTCTTTATTTGGGCCAGACTGTACTTTCCTTATTTTTAACTTTTCAATTCCCTTTGTTCTTCTAGGGTATTTTTAAGAAACCTTTCTTTTCCAATTGAGCATATAACGTGATGTTTTAGGAAAGAAGGATCTGAAGGTCTCTGCCTTGGTCCCTTTCTTGCTCACTGCATACACTCATTATGTAACTTCGTAAACCAGGGTCTTGTGAAGTTCATTTGCCTGGGTTTTGTCTGGGGAGGTGTGTGTGCTTCTGAGCAGGTGACAGGGCTGAGGGAGACTTCCCTTACTTGCACCAGTGACCCCATCCCAGCCTGTCCCCGCCTGTCTCCCGGTTTTCTGGGTAAAGCACTTCTCTCCCTTCACTCACACCCCTGAGCTGCCTTCTTCGGCAGCTGTTTTGGCACGAGTTGTCCAGAGTTCTGTCTCTCTGTCCCCACGAAAACCCCTTCCACCCCTGCTTTCCTCTCCCTTTAGACTGTTCCTAATGACCAGCTATTACTGCCAGTGTTTCCTGCTTTCTGGTGTTTTCCAGCTCTGTCAGCTCTGCCTGTCATTTCTTTTCTTCTCATTTTTTGTCCTTCTTGGCTTTTGATGACTCCATCGTCTCCCAGATTTCCCCAGATCTCTGCAATATCTACTTGGACACATCAACTGGAAATGCTCCTGCTTTGTCCAAGCATCTTGCCATCCTGGCTTGGTTTCTTTCTTGTTCACTTCACACCTTCCTCCTGAGGTACCTCATCTGTGCATGGACCTGCTTCTAGTTGTGTTTTATTTGTTATGCCGAGTTACTTCTCTGTTGGATCTGGTACCTTCACTGGGAACACTGCTCAGTGCTGTGCTGTGAAATCCAGCAGGTCACTTGAAATTATCTGCCTTGTGCTGACATGGCCTGGGAAGGAGCAGAGCCCTTGAGCAGGTTTGTCCTGGTCCCACGCAACTCTTGCAGCACAAAAGGAAGGTCTCTGCCAGCTCCTGCCTGGGCCTGTGGAAGTGCTGTGGAAGTGTCTTCCCTCTGTTCACTATGAGAGTTCTTTGCTGATTGAAAATACACAGTTTGTTTTGAAAGGCTGATTCTGCATTTTTGGTCACTGCTATGAGAGCAAAACAGACAGGTCTTGTGATTTTTTGCTTTCTCTCCAAAGGCATAGCTGTACTTTTTGTGTTCTCTTTCCTCACAGGATACTCTGTTGGAAATTTTCCTATTGTTCTACTTCAGAGTAGTTCTGACTTTCAAATTCATGCAGCTGTAAAGACTCAGTCTGTCACTCAGCACAGTGGAACTGACTCCACTGTAGCAAGAACTGTTTTAGAAAAAAAATGTTCTAAAAATTTGGCACAAAATTATTTTGTTTTTAAATATAACATGAATACTTGTATATTCCAATTTTTCTGTTTTGAAGGGGGAATCTTCAATTAGTCTATTTGAAAATTATTTCAATGTTGTAAAAATCAGAGAAAAGCACAGATATCTTAAAAGACATTTCTTCCTTTACATATCATAGCTTTTTTATATGTGAACAAGAACATTTGTTATTTGTTATTGTAATTGTTTAAGAATGACAGCTCACCCCATGCCAGATTACCATGTCAACACTTCCTGCTTTACCTGGAGAGGGTTTTATGTTCTGATTTTTGCTATACAAGGCAAATCTTTTAAGCAAAATTTACTGTTTTTTTGTTTTTTCAGGTGAAATGCATGGTGTCACTACCATAGATTTTATTATTTGTTATGTTTTGATATTACGTTTTCAAGGTTCTATTTCCGCAATAGTCTTGAAACCCTGGTTGCTTCAGACAGACTCTGTGTAGTTGCAGGAGTCAGGAGTGATGGAACCTTTTGGTGACCTGGGATCAATAGCTGCAAACCCTTGGAAAGCAGAGCACTGAAGTGGAATGTGTGTCTTTTGAGCTCCTCATGTCTGCATACTGCCCCAAGGCCTTGTTGGTTCCCTCATAATCTTGGAAAATTTAAATAGGTGTTTGAATTACATAATCCTTCAGCAAATACTCATTTGGTCTAAAAAAAAAAATCCATCAAAATTTATAAGGGAATGAATTTCCTCTTTTCTTTTGGAAAGACAGAAGAACACTGAGATTGCACATAGCCTTTGGTATCCTCATCCCCCTGGAAGTTTGGAACTTTGCTTGGTTTTCTAGATTTGCTTGGTTTTTTTCCTACAAAAAAAAAAAGAAGTGTTTTCTAGCCACTGCTATTTTTCTTGGAAATAGGATCAGCTAAGAGTTTTAACAGGACAGAAACATCAAGATCTAGTCCATACTGTGCTATTCCATAATATATTGCTTGATAATTGTACTTCATCTTCAGGCTGTGTTTGTGGCTCCATGTAGAGACATGAAGCAGAAGAGAGGGAAATAGACTTTGACAAGGGAAATACCTCTCTTCTGCTCAGGAAAAGTTAAGTGGGATTCGTTCAAAAGCTAAGTGAATTAAAAAGCTATGTATGGACAAGTAATTGTTTCCCTGAAAATATTTGTATGCTCTGAAATGAAAATGTTTTTAGCAATTGAGTAAAACATGTAACCAAATTTGGTAATCTTTAAACTACAACTCAGTCTGGGTTTCACTGCACTTTGGAATTATTGCTAATTTTCTTACAGATTCCAGCTTGTTGTATACAACATATTTTAATCTTAAACACCATTTCTCTCCCTCCTGAATGATTCCAGTAATTACAAAACCATCTAATTTATCTTTTATGTTGTTTACTGCCTTCTTTGGTGAAACAGACAAGCGGTTTTTTATGACTTATAAATTATTTTATTATTTTAGGATTCTGTGAGAAAAAGCCGGTTTTCTACTTCAAAGGGACCTCATTTAAGATGATGCCTCAAACTTCACCCTGCATAAATTCTTGTCTATAGATTTTTCAACTGTCCTGTGGTTGCATATAAGTAGTTTGAGTTTCTGGGTTTTTTTCAAGCTATTATTTGTGTTTACAAATTATGTCTTCAGCATTGAAAGCTCTGCAGAAAATCAGGAAGTGTTGGTTCCTGCATACATTACATTTCTCCCTCCCTGTGTTTTTATTCTTTGTTGCTCCAGTCAGTGTGCTGAAGCATGACAGCAGCTCCAACTCGGCAAACTTCCAAGATGTGGAGGATACGCCTGACAGATGTGTCTTGGAAGAGTCTGAGAGTCCAGGTGAGAGGCGTTTAAAGACAGCCACCAAGTATCAAGTGATAAATCTGACACAGCTTTTGGGTCTGTAAAAAAAGCACATTGTACTGCTGTTTCCTTTTTAGCAGCTGCAATGTCAAATTAATGGTCACCTCCAGGGGTCACAGTGTGGAGCTGTTATCCTTTCCTCTTTCATCAGGAATTCAGGTCTTAGAAAGGATAAAGGCTTTATGACCAAAAAGAAAGCTGACACTACTAGTTCATTATAATTACTTTTGGACTACACTGCTTACTTAATATATGTACAATGTCTGACCCTTTGAAGGTAGCGTGAGATTATGAAAAATTAGAAGTACTGTATACACTGCAGCTGAATGCAGCAGCGGACACTCAAACACCGTATCTCTGGAGGAAAGCAAATTGGTGGCATTAAATAGCTTGATTCTTTCCTTTAAATCAGCTCACAATCATTATTTCATTTTAATGACTCTTAACATTGATTCAGCTAAATACAGGAACATCCATAAAGTGCATCCTTTTTCGTAACCGAAAGATTTATCTTCATGTAGTTTCATTATCTTTCTCGTTATGGAACATCTACGAAATTTATTAAATGAATCCCAAAAGGAAACAATTAAATATAAATTGTATCGAGTCACAGCTGATTAAAAACATTCTGTGCGACTAAATACTAAGATCTTTTAAGCAAACTGTGAGCTTGACCCATATACAGTGCACACATAACCTGCACATAGTCCTCATTAGTGAAAGAGTTAAACATCTTTCTTCACTTGGTATTTTCCTTCCCTGCTTTATCTGGTTTCTCTGTACCCTCCTGCATCTTTGTGTGCTGATCCGTGTATCATATTTTTGATTCATCGTCTCTGCGGCCTGTCAGCTTAGTTAAGAGATTTCCAAATCTTGCAGCCTGTGCTGACAGGGGGCAGCTGCCAACAGTCCCCTGATCCTTCCCCAAGGAACACTGCTGAGATTTAATTTTCAGTCAAAGGGTGCAGTCTGAAATCCATGTCAGGTCCCTTAAGTCATCTCAGAACCCGGATAGGACCCATGTCTGGGGGATTATATTTCAGCACACTCCACTCTTCCAAGATTCCTTGGGAGTTCAGCTACTGTCATATACCTGATTTGAACTACATTCCCTTTTCATCTTTTCCAGAGAAATGAACACCAGTATATGTTACAATAATTGAAACCAATGAATTGTAAATCTCCATTTTAAAGCCACATAGACTTGGACTCAATGTTGTCCATCAGAAACCAGCATGAGATTTAGAAAGAAACAGATAATCTACTCAGAAAGGAGCCAAGTTTGACAATATGTGGTGTTTAGTATCTCCTTCAGAAACTAACTGTAGTGCCTTCAGCAACAATTATGGGCCAAAATATGGATTGTCCGAGATTTGACCAGTTTCGAAGTGAGGAAGGATTAAAGCAAGGTGGCACTAAAGTGTTCAGGGGAGAATTAATGTACCTTAAAGGTAACACTAATTTTAACCTTAAATTAATTCTCTCTGGCAAAGTGTACCAAGTGTTTGGATGGGAACTTATATACCCAGTTGTGCTCTCTGCATATCTATATGAAGTAATGGAAAGAATAAAAGCCTGTCAGGAGGCGAATATTGACTGGCAAAAATACATGTTGATAAAGCATCCAAACTTAAAAACTGAGTTCCAATCGGTCCATCTGACATCATTAAACTAGTAATAAACAATGAATTACTCTGGCTTTTGTTTCTGTCCATTCCTGCATTTTAAGACATCTTGTCTTATAGGTCTGAAAACCTCAGGAGATTTCACTACTGGTCTCACTGCTTTCCACTGAGAATTTGTGGCTTGGTTGTCATGGAGACATCGTATTTCTCCAAGAATTGCTCATATTGATCCGTGGACAGGCGTAAATGGCCAGGCGAATGTGAGGAGTAAAGGGGGTTGGGCAGTACTATAAAATGACCAGAGGTTATGGGTCGGAAATAAGCTCATAGCAAACACTTAGGTAAAGAGAAAGAAACAGTTTCATTTTGTTTCAGGATTTCGTTTTTGCACTTTATGCCATTGTCTTCTTTCACTATAGACTGAAAGAAACTTGTTAGTCACTTGTCATGTCAGATCTTTGGTGCTTGTCCTGACACAGCTGTCAGCCTTCCAGCTCTGTGCAGTTCAGGGACACACAACAAAGAGCTAGGAACATGAATTATTTATTGCTCCTTGTGCGGATGAAATTCTGTGATAAGAAATTAAGACACTTCTGACAGAAGTGCTTGTTTGAAAGGAAAGATTTGGTAACACAATACATTTACTTAAAGCTTACCATTTACTTTCAGTAGCAAACATTGAAACAATAATATGACATTCAGTTGGCTATGATTTTCTCAGGTGCTTTAACTTGGAATCATGGAACCTGAGAATGCCTGGGAGGTCAGCATTTGGTTTGGTGAAACCTGTGACTTTAGAATCTCTCTCACACATATTCAAAGTCTGGGCAGACTTAGAAAGTTAATTTATAAGTTTTTATTAATGAATCTGTAACAAGTCTCTTGTGCTTCACCCACAAGATGTTGTCATAGGTGCAAAAGTGATGTTAAGAAATTTACTTATTTTGTTATCTCTTCTGATGAGGAAAAGGTGAAGATATGACAATATACCTGCAAGGAATTCCAGCTATTCCTAGAAAGGGTTCTATTACAACTTCTGCTAGATTCAGGCAGGCTATAGGGCAGCCATTAATACATCTATTTGTGTGTTGGGTTTTTCACTAGTGAAAGGTGCAGTCTCTGTCCTTCACATTAGAATGAGCTTTATTTTCAAAGTGATCTTTGTTTTTAAAAATCACATAAAGCTTACTCTGTTTGTTTTACTTTCACACTTTCTGTGTGTGCACATGTTCTCAGTGCTCTGGGTGTGGGCCTGCAGCAATTGTTGGAGGCAAATACTCAGATGAATAGCAGGAGTCCATTTGACTACCCAAGACACCAATACAAGATTTACCTGTGATTTCTTGTGTTCAGTGTGTGATCTGAACTACTCTTAGATAGGTAATGAAACCCCTCAACCTGCACTTTTCTCTTGGATAATTCACAGTAAACACTTTTCACATGTGATGGACACAGGTAAATATCAGACTGCAGTTTCTTGTCTAAGTGAAATGGATTTTAGTTGCTCCCTTCGTGTGGCTACAGGCTGCCATTATCTGTGATAGTGGCTCATGTCTGTTTTAGGCCCCGCACAGAGGAGATGCTGTGCTTCTCTCTCAGATGCCTAATAGTAGGTTTATCACTGCCATTTTTCCCCACATGCTGAGGACTACTCCTGTTTGACATGCAAAGCCTTGGCTTTTCAAACTTGTCTCTGCTCTGGCCTTGAACATAATAATCAGATAAGAATTGCAACAGTTTTCTGTAGAACTTGACTTTTAATCATATCAGCCCCCCATAAAGAATTCACTATCACTTAAAGTGCTTCTTTCTTTCAATAAATATTCCCAGCAGTTTGCCATTTTACCAGACAAATTTTCCATATTTAAGGAAACTGAGAAAGAGGCTGAAAGTGGGTGTCCATGGATATGTTAGTTAGACTTCTAGGTCTGAGCTGTTCACCTGAGTTTTCTTGTACAAACAATGGTGGAAAATTTACACCCCCAGATGCAGATCATCTTGGCCAAAGGGAGTTGCTTCAGATGGTTGCTAAGGGGATTGAAAATACTCTGAATTTTGTTAGTCAAAATCTAAGATGATTGTAGCCGGACTAAACACAGCTTGAGGTGTCTTAGCTTTCTTATGTGGGGCAGTCCCACTGAGGAGGGTTCTGCAAGTGCAGCTCCTGGGGGAAAAGGAGCAGATCTGAGCTGAAGTCACAAGAAACAATGTAGACACAGATGCCTCTTTCCTCTTATTTTCCCCAAAGGACACATTGCAGTAGAGTAGGAAATAGACTGTTACTTCGCTTGGTAATGGAGGGAAACTGAGCCTCACTGCTGGAAGATTGAATTTGGAGCTGTAGGTGGAAGGTGTAGTGTTTTCCATCTTTTGGATAGAAACCACGTGCATGGTAAAACCCCGGTGCACTTATGGCCTTAAGTATCAGGCAGCCTCTGCCTGAGTCTCTGCCTGGTCCCTTCTGCAGCTCATGGTCTCTCCCATCCCTTCATTCCAAAACCATTGAACATACTAAATCTTCTTTCTCTTCAGTTTTTTGCTTTTCGGGACAGAATGTAATTTTGGGTGTGTAACAGGTAATAGGGAAAATCCAAGCAGTCTTTGTAGTCGTGCTTAATTGCTTGTCCTATTTAGACCTTGGCACAGAGATGGGAAAGGTCTCTGACTGTCCCTGAAATACAGTCTGTGAGAGGTGGAACTGCAGCAAATAGAAATGAAAATGTGTGAAGAGCAGCAGATTCTTATAAGCCACACTGTGCTTAAAAATACAGCACTAAAAGTGTGATTATCTTGTTGTCAGGCAAGTTATAGTTACTGCATCAAATATTCACCTACCAGCTCCAAGTTCCATCCACTGAGGAGTGTTTTTTAAATCAGCATTGTGTCACCTCTATGGCTGTTGATCAGAACACAGGCAGAATGCAAAAGTAAATATTCAGTAGATTTCCAGGTGCAAAGCAGCCTAGAAAATCATGATTTTGTGTTTGCATCCTCATGAAAAGCAGGAGGCAGTAAACGAGGACTGGCTTGGGAATGGGTGTTGCTGGTGGGGATGCTTGCAGCAGGAAGAGGATGCAATGTAGGGGCAGCCCACTGGTCGCAGGCACTGGTGGCCCAGGGATTGTGTATGAAATAGTGCCCAGGAGTCATTCCAGAAAGAAGTTCTGGAATTTCCACCCTAGGCATGGATGAATTCATCATAATTTCACTTCAGTATATCATATCAGTGTCCTGGGTTACTAGAATCATGACTCTTGTGTTTTGGTGTGATTTGTGACTTTTTTTGTTTGCTTTTGGTTTTGGTTTTTTTTAATAGCTTAATAAATTTTAATAAATAATAAATTTTATTAAATTAAACTGTAAACTCAGAAGATTGCATAATAATCATCAAGAAAATGTGTATGTCTCTGTGCCTATGATACAGATAGACAGAAAGAATCGTAGATAATATGATAAATTTACAAGGTATTCATTAGACTGGGATAAAATAGTGTGTTCTGCTTTCTCAATGTTCATGTACTCATGAAAGGTGTGGTACCTGTTTGAGCAGTGTTTCTAATGCAAGTAATATTTAAAATTCAGGCTGTAAATGTTACTATATATCAAATTAAAAGAAATCACAAAGGCAAAAATTGGTTATGGAAAGCTTTTTTGTGGAATTTCAAAAAGCCTTGACAGGATTATAATGTCTTATCAATATGACTTATTACCTCTCTTTAGAGCCATTGTGGGATTATCTCTGCTAAGAGAAAATATATGTAACTTGATGATTACTTTTCCAGAGGAAACAAAAAAATACTTTTCATTTAAAATAGGAATTACGTTTCTGCTAATCCACTGGAGCGTTATCCTTTAAAACAAACAAAAAAAAAGTAGAAGCAGAAGAGTGTGCAGGAGAAGAGCTTTGAGGAATGCCGTACGTTCTCTTGAGGTGTTTTAGGTTCCATATGGTCTCTTGTGGTGCATCAGTTGTGATGTGAACAGGCTTCTGGAGGCAGATTCCTGGACCTTTTAACACTAGCATGAGGGTGCTGAAAGTTTTTATTCCTTTACAAAAATTACAAAGGTTGTTACTCTATAAAAAAACTCTAAAATAACATGTATTTTAGTAACAAAGTCTCAGCTATTACCTCAGATTGTGAAATCATTAAGCCTCAAATTGTGAATCATTAAGAAATCATACCTTTCTTTTCCAGATGACACGAAGCCACATCCCTGGATATCTAAGGTCTGCTCCTGTAAGGTGTGTTAGGAAAAACCTGCCGAGATGAAAGAATTAGAAGATGAAGAAGGACAGCCAAGAAATAGGACATTTGTGGTGTGGTGGACATGAAATGGCTTTTTGTATTTATTATGGGACCTTTAACAATTCATTTTCAGAAGAAATAACTTCCATGATCAGTTTCTTTTGGCTGATTTACTGGCTTCAATTCACACTTCCATCACTAATAGACTTACATGTATTCAACTCAATTTGGGTAGTTTTGATATAGAAAATACCAGCTCTTTATTTTTAGATGTTGTTCACTTGTTTATGTCGTGATCCCAAATCTTTACAACTTTGATTACCATTGAAGAATTATGTCAATTTTAGTATTGTTTTACATACATCTTTTTCTCTCTTCTTGCTTCTGACTTTTCTTACCAATAGCATTTTAATACTGAGCAAAACCAAATGCATTTCAAATAATTAGAATATTTGTTTTCACTGAAAAGAGAAATTCACAATTTGAATTAAACATGGAATATTTAGAAATAACTAAAATACAAAGAATGTTCTGTGCACAGGGAAGGATGGGAAATTGATAACAAATCTGGTTATGTCTAGGATGCAAATTTTCATTTTCTCTAAGTACTGCCATTACCATCATCTGTAGAAATGCAGTACCAGTATGGAACTGGAGAAGCCCATTGGAGTCCTTTCTGAAATGATACACTCCATTGAATATCAATTTGTGCTCATTGGGAAGAGCAGCTATGCCTTCTTTTCTTTCATTTTTTTTTAAAATTGTATCATTATATTTGTAGGATATGTGCAGCTGATTAGACCCATTTATCACCTGATGGTCTGGGGGACTTAGGCTGGTTTGACAAACAATGGGTGCTCAGAGCAGTAAGCTCGCTGGTATTGCCAGTAGTTGGAGTGCTAATGAAGCAAAGATATTTGAGGATGTACCCTTTGGAGCTGTGCCTTATGGTGGAAATCCTGGTGTGATTTATCCCTTCTAATTGTCACGTTGGCCATAAGATGCCTTAACTGGGAGAGTGGAGATTTCTTCAGTGTGGAAAGATTCTCTGGTAATGAATCTCCTTGTTCCGTGGGAAGATGTCATGGCTGCAGGAGTGATAAAACCTGGTTACTGTTGCCACAATATGGTTGAATGAAGCAGACATGAAAGCTTCTTCCTTCTGGTTTTTTATAACCCATAAGTCCATGTCCCTGAGTGCAGTGTACGGTCCTCAGACACACTGGGTGGTGCAAGGGCACTGTGACAAGAAGTATCCCAGTTTTTATTCAGCTAAAGAATATGTAATTCAAAGTGGCTGCGATGCAGAGAAGATAAAGATATTTAATGTTATTTTTCTGTGACTGTAAATACCATGCAGAAAAATGGTATCTTTGGGCAGAAAAGTCAATGGTTTCAACACATTTGGTATTTTTCAGAAACAACTTTCCTTGTTCCTGAAGGCATTTTCCTGTCCAAAGCGTGTCTTTTGTTCGTATGTGGTTGTGTTTGAATTATGGTGACTGAACATTGAGTGCTGTGGCTTCATTCTTGCATTTCTTGTGCTGGGTGCATGGAATAATATTGTGGTATTTATACTTGCACAACACAACTGAGAGCAGAACATGTCTTCAGCTGGCATATATCCTTCTCTTAACTTCTGTGGCTGAGTGAGTGTTGCAAACATCAAGAAGGTAAAAATAAAGTTGTAAATATACCTACAGGAACTTAGTAGCCCCACAGGAGCCCTGCAGACAGTAGAACAAATTACAAACAAAGGATGGATGTGTCTCCCTCCTTTGCTCCCCTTCCATGTGAGCAGCCACAGCCGGTGGTTGCAGCAGACTCTTCCACGGACATCCGAGAGTCCGTTCTCAACAAGCATCACTGCTTTGCATTAGCATCTGCTCACTTGGGCCAGGATAACAAATCTTTTGAAAACTCTTCCAGCTAGATATTTCAAAAATGGATGTGTTCAAGGAGGTCTCATAGCTCAAGGAATTGGCATTGGCCACAACACCCAGCACTGCTGTAGTAGCAATTACATTTGTGCAACATGATATTTGATTGCTTGTCTTTAATTCTGCAAAGCAGTGCACATCAGCAGCCTGCCAATACAGCCAGCCCTCTGGAATGGTTTGTGCAGTGATGATGGGTGTTTGGCACATGCTTGTGCGTGCTTTGTGCTAATTATCATTACAGGATCAGTAAGGTAAGGCAGGAACTTTTTTATTAGGTACATTTATTTCCCCGTAAAGCAAATATATTCCTCTTGTCTTCTGGATGTCTTTCAAACAACCAACTTTATAATATGTGCTCACGATGAACTCACTCAGAAAAATCTTTTTTGCAACAAAGTGACAATTTCAGAGGTGAAGACAGAAATACAGATGAACTTCCTGCAATAGCTTCTTAAAAGCCAAACTGAGGAAGCATTTTATGTGAGTGTGGTCTGATGTACCACTGCATTCATGCTTATGGAGATGGAGTTGACAACAAAGCCCCAGGGCAATTAAGAATATAATTTTCTATTGAGTTACTCTGAAGAAATCCTGTCAAAAGGAATAGTATGCTAATATTTTTGAGTAGTTGTAAAAATTTTAATTATGGGGTAAAAATTCATGAATACCTGAACTGCTTAAGGAGCATGGTGCTTTGGTTTGGCTTGGATTTTTTTCCATCCAGAAGTCACAGGGTCCAGTGACCTGTATGGCTCAAGGTGTGGTTTCAAAGTTGGGGGGATTTCTCCCCACTCCAGCCTCAGGCTTCTGTCTCCTCATTAGGTTTGCCCTACTGCTTGTGTGCCCAGGCAGTGCCAGGGCAAAGACCAGAGGAGGAACAAGCAATCCAGAGTGGAAATGTGGGACAGTTCACACAGAAGTGAGCATGAAATTGGAGGTTTAGGATGCTGTAAGCAGGGGTCTTAAATGTAGACTTTTGGCTTTCAAATCCAGTAAGAATTTTTTATATTACATGCATAATTCATTACATTATTAAATTTAAAGGCGCTTACTGCTTTAGTATGAGACCAAAACTCTTTGGCATCTCTTTTATTTGAGAGATTTTTCCAAATAATTCATACTTGGTCTGAATGGTCATGCTGAATGGTCACTGACTTAGATTCCTGTCTGGAAACCTCCCTAAAGTTTGAACCGTTCATTTATGTCTCCAAATCCAAACATGATATTTTGAAATCTCTTGTGCCATTTACAGCTATTAAATTTGATCACTGTAATAAACTGCTTACATTTTGGGGTTGTATTTTGTGGAATAATGTGTTTCCCCAATCCAGTGAAAGATGTTCTGAAAGCAAATTGGCATGGGACTTGAAATATATGTATATGAGATTCAGTGTTTGAAATAAAGAGACATTTTCACAGAACCACTGTGCAGTGGGGCTACAAGCACCAAAGAGCAGCAGCTTAGCAAGGGAAAGAGTTTGGCACGTCTGACTGAGCTGAGGTGTTGAAAATTCAGGAAAAAAGGGGCCAGGTTCAGTGAGCAGCATTACCTCTGCCCAGGATTTTACTCCTTTTGAAAGAGCAAGTTCTCTGAAGGCAGACCAGGACAGTGAGCTCCAGCACTAATCCCAGAGTCATTGTGCCAATGCTGAACAGCAATCCCCCCACATCTGTGATGGGGAATCTGTGAAGACAAAGTCCTGCTTCTTGTAATGGATATTTCTGCTGGGTTTTGCAGGCCATTCTTCTTGCATGAGAAAAGGATGCAGAGGAATTTCAAGGGCTGGTCTTCCCCTTTTTCCTTCCTTATTGAATATGTGGTCTGAACTGCTAGACAAAGATCTTAGCGTTACTGTTAGCTTTGGAGTTGGGCTGTCATTTGAATTCCTAGATGCCCAAAGTGAAAATTCGTCCATCTTACTTTTGGAGAAGTAGTTCTGAACTTGGATGCAACATCAATTTCACACAATAACCCAAGATTGTCTTACTGGGGTCCCTGGGAAGTTTGTTTCTCGAATGACACCTGCTGGAAAGTCTGAAGTGCGTCTGAGAGCTGTGCTGTGGGACAGGGGCTCCTCACTGCAGGGGCCCTTCCCCATCTTCGATGGATGTGGCTGTGCTGGGTGAGTACAAGCAGAGCTGTGAGGGTGAAGCAGTGTGAGTTGCTAAACTGTGTTGAAGGTTATGAAAGTTACCAAACCTCTGCAGAGTTTTTGAAGAGCAGACTGTGCATTTGAAAAAATTTCTTAGCAATACAAATTTAATTACATTTATCTTTTTCTTTCATGTGTTTCAAGAAGGTTTAACATCAGAATGTAGTGTTGTGCAGCCTGAACTTACATTGTCAATAAGACAGTTGTGAAAAATAGCATCACTGGAGTGAGTAGTATATGTAAGTAGTACATGTTGTTTCATTAAGTACATTAATCCTTCCAGTTTTGCATTAACTGGCAGATTTTCTTTTTTTTTTTCTTTTTTTTGGGTGGGGGCATTTGGAAGAGTAATACTCATCAGAAGAAATATTAGCAGTATCCAACACTAGTAAAATAATGATAATTTCCTTATTTATTCTCAAATTTTATCTAAACAATGTGTGATCTTTTTGATAGAAAGGACATGGGGAAATCATACCCTATATCATCATTAATTTTCTACACAGAAACTCAGGGTAATAAAAGATTCTGTTGAGTTTCAGAACTGTATTTTCTATCATCACACTGATCTGCAGACGTACAGCTCTGCCCAGTAAATGCAACATACGGATTTTTGTTGTTTGTTTTGGTTTATAGTCTTCCTGCCATGTAGATGGCAGCAGCACTCAAGCCTTGCAATGCACTCCAGCTTCTTCTTGAGTTTGTTAAAAAAGAAGTGTTTGAGAATATTATTGCTGAGACTGAACTGAAAGCCTGATTACTTTAAAGATGGATATTAGTTTAGCAACATGTGTCTAAAGAAGCTTTTAAGTTCATAATATCAGGCTTTAAAAGACAGTGAGGCATATCATCTGTATTAAGTTGCCACTATTATTTTTTTCTACATTTTGACATTTTTTTCCTATAAATCAAATTTCCAGAATTCTTGCTATGCATTAGATTGCAAGACACGCAGCATGTTTTGAAAGTTCAAAATTGTATTTCTTTGCAGAATGAGCAGCAGCCTGGGCTGAAAGCTCTTGACTGTGGACATCCTTGTCAAAGGTACAAAGAGGAAGGACAGACAAAGGCAGTGGGGTACACAGTGTAGGATTTTGTGCTACAGGTTCCACTAATCACAGTGCTTTATAGAAAGCATCATGAATTATCCTGGAAAAAAATATTTTGAAGGTCCAAATATCTTTATCTTTGCATAGTGTGGAACTGTCTGCATTGACTTTGGCTAAGAAGTAGATGGAAGTTTTCAAAGAGAAGCAACAAAACTGAGACCCAGAATCAAAGCTGTCTAGCAGCCTTAGTCTTTGCAGCTTTATGGAACCTCAGGGAGACTTTGTGGGATCATCTCCAGGCCCTCAGAGGTAAAAGCTGGTGTTACACGTGAGGCTGTGCACACAGGGAAAAACTAGCACAAGAAAGCATAGTGGTGGTAGTGCCTTGAACTAGAAAATACTCTTTAAATGCTGGGGGCAAACATCAGTGTTGTAGTGAGCTGTCATACAAAGAAGACCAGCACTAGCTCCCTCAGCGCTTCTAGACCAGTGGGATTCCATAGGATCCTGTCTGAGGATGCATTGAGTGGAGATTTACTGACGAGGGAATCAGCTAAGGTAACTGGGAAAGTGGTCAGACTGTGGCACTGAGCCATCCTCATCCAGCTGCTACAGCTGCCAGTCTGGGCAGGTCTGCTCCAAGCCTGTGCAGGAGCTGGGGGAGAAGCGGGAGCTGATCTCCCTGTGATGCCCTTGCTGTGTGGTGTGAAACAGAAACCGCTGGCACAGGGTGTCATGCTGCTGTTTGCCAGGCACTCTGCAGAGGCCAGGATTCCAGCAGGAGGGTCTGCCACAGCTTCACGCTGCACTCCGTGCTTGGGCTCTGGCCAAACAATCCTCTCATGTTTAATGGGGCTGTGACCAAAAACGTGTTGCAGATGTCATGATATGTGTCCTGGAGTGACAGCACTCCTTAGCTGCTGCTTCAGGCAAAGGGCTTAGAAAGGGAAAGCAGGAATTCGTGCCTGATAAAATGTGTGACAACAGAACAAGTAAGTGGATGAGTGATGAGAAGTGAGCAGCAGCTGGACACGTGTTGCACCAAGGCACTGGGGTAGCCAGCTTCTGTCTCTCCTGTACTTGTTGAGTACAATGCATTGGACATTGGTAATGGGAAAAGCACTTCCCTTCTTAAATGTCTTCCAGACTAATGCATGCTGAGAGCAAATATATTTTTGCTGCTTTTAGGATATGTTTTGGAGATTTGATGGGTTTTACTTCTCACTTCACAGCATCCATTAAATCAATATTAGATTTCATTCTAGTGAGCAGATATTTGTCAAAAAGCTGCTTCAAGGTCTCCCAAATCCACTTCTTTTTTTCTATATTTTCGAAATTATGCCACTGCTTAAGTAATAAAAAATACCTTTTCACCTTCCCTCTACCTCACTGGTAATATGCTCAATATAGTTATGGGACAGTTCTGTGCGTTTCAACCAAGCATACATTTAGAATTCATATTAGCACTGATTATTCATGACCTATAATGAAAATATATTTTAAAAGCTCCAAGGAACTTAAAATTACTGTCTCTGTGTTAGTGTTATCTCTGTGTAGCACACTGGAGAAGTTTTGTAAGGATATATAAAGGGATGTCATGGCATTTTTTAAGTTAAGTACAAAAGAAAAATGCCATAATAGAAATATTGGTAGATTTTTATTATCCCTGCCCAAACTTACTAGGCTTAAGCAGCAAAATCACCTGACAAATACGGTATAGAAACTCTTAGAGCTACCAGACAGGCTTTTCTTAGAGATATTTTTGCAGAACCACTTTAGAGTATAACTTCTTCTTAGGAACTTGAGATTTGCAGCAATAACATTTCAAGCTTTTAAAGAAGGTGATGAACAATTTTAATGGATTGGATACTGAGAAAATATAAGAGAAGACATCACAAGCAAAGACTCATTCCAGGAACTCTTTTCTTATATTTGTTGCTTTGGTTATGTGAAGTGACAGCCCAATGAATCACTGGGTGGTCTTTTGGTCTGACAATTTGGGTATTGTCCAAGCAATTAACAGGCAGGCAGCCAGTTGCAGTGGCTAGTGATTAAATTACAGAGGTTTTTTGGTGGTTTCCATAAAGAAATCTCTGAGAAGTGTTAGATGGATCTACCACTTATCATATGACGAGCATGTACATGTTTATTCAACTAAATACTTAAAAATATTACTTCACTTGAAAAGAGTTGATATTTAAAAGGTATTCCAGGCTTTTGTTTTGTCCTGTCCTAACCCTTTGTATGAGGAGAATTTATGATACTGTTGGAGTAAACCTTAAGCTTTGTATGTTTCTTTGGATTAGATTTTAGAAATGTCTTTTCTCGTATCTTAAGTCACATGTCTGACTAACTGTGTAAGTACCTCACAGGTTTCATTCTAGATGTTTCATTTAAAAATGCCTTCTCTCATAAAAGTCCTTTAAGCAGATATATTTGATGTTAATGTTTTGCTTGGCCCATGGAACATGTAGCATCCTGTGATGCTCCCCTTTTTTACAACACCTAAATCTATAGATGCTCTTCTCTGTTCTGGCTATTTGGCTGTTTGGTTTTTCCTTTGTAGGAAAAATCTGTCACACATTTTCCAGAATTTTGAGGTTTTTCTTCCTCCTATGATAGCCAGTGGTTAAACTTCCACAGAGAGAGAACAAGGTAAAAGCAGTAAAAAGGAAAAATAAGAAATAAACTCTATTAACTGGAGTAAATATACCAGCATGGTCAAATTATGATCACACTGTCCTCCAAGCTGCACTCTGATCTTTTATGATAATTCCAGACAGTGCTCCGAAGGTAGGTGTAAATGTCAATGGACTAGGAAGACTGGGAATTCCTGGGAATTTGCATAGGATCCATGTAGCCATAACTACAATCCTGCAGGTGTTGGGTACAGTGCCCATGGCGCTGAGCTCACGTGGCAGTTTTGAAAGGGGGGTGGGACTATAAAAGGAATCTCACCAACATTAAGTCTTCCCCAGCATTTAGCCTTTATCCAGGGGGTGATTTTTCTGGATTAGCTGGGAAAGTGCCCTTGCTGGCTTGCAGGAAGGAGAGGAGGTGGTTCTGTACATTTTAATGGTTTTACAGCTTCTGTACTAAAAGACATTGGAAATAAAAGGGAAGCTTGAATGCCTTCCTTAGAGATAGTCCCAGCTCCCTTCCACACAAAGGTTTTGCCAAGGTTTTAATAAAAGGAATACCCACTGTAGATTACTCCTGTACTTATCCAGTATTCAATCCTGGACCACATCCTCCAGCAGCTTTTATTCAGCTAAAGCTGCTTCCAGAAGGGCTCAGGGGCATCACTCAGTCAGCAGCAATCAGTGGGTTAATACAGCTTGGCTTCTGCCTCCCTCAGATGTTCAGAAGAAGATAATGAGGCAGGGATAGAGCCTGCAGGTTAATGAGATACCCCAACTGGAAGACAGAAATCTGAGAGGAGAGACTTGGGAAGCAGAAGAGGAAGGGGAAAAGTGAGTGTCTTTCTATTCAGGTGTTACTCAGTTGAGAGGATTGCTGGGGCAGGATTGTTTTCCAGTACTATAAAGACCATTTGATCTGTTAGTGCACTGCTGAAATTACTCATCTACCTGGCAAAAGCTGTCTGCCTTTTACACTCTTGTTAAAATCAATACTGAACTACGTTTGGAACTCTGTTACGCAAAACAGAAGTGCCCCCCTCTCAACCCTAAACAAAACACCAAAATCCAGAGGCTCTCATGTTAGAATAAACACTGGAATCCCTCTAACAAATTCTAATCAGTGCTTGGGTAAGCATTGTTAGAAACATCCGTCATGCATTTAAATAAAATCTATTAATAAAATGAATGAGTAGAACTTAGACAAGTATAGAGAGGTAATACAGTAAAATAAATGGCCCTACTACAGGGAGCTGTTGTACTATGCTGTTTTGAATATCGTCATGAAAGCAGCTTACCTTTCAGCTGAATCTTTTCAATAATCCTGGGCTGTAAATGATGCAGCCATGTAAATAACTCTGACAGTTGCACTTTGACCATGTAATGTGAAAAATAGCTTGTTCTCTATAATCACGTTGTCAGAAAATTCCTCCGTCTAATCAGTATGCGACCTCCTGCTACAGACAAGCAGAATACAGGACAATCTGCACAGTCTGCAGTGTTCAAGATACTATTCTTAGTGTTATTATCAGCAGTGATGATTATCTCTGCATGCTCAACAGTAAATCCAGAGGAATATATGGGAACATTTTTCCTAAGTGGTGTATAACAATACCTGGCATTTATATAGCACCTTTCATCTGTAAGAATCCCAAAGTCTGCTGGGATCACTTCGCCCACCACTGAAATGTAGCTATCTCTGCAGTGAAATTCACCTTCTATTCCACACCACTGCCATTGCACAACCATGGTTCTGAAAAAAGTGACAACTGAGTGAAATGCATTGAACTGATCTTGTGAAAGCTATCAGGGGGTCCTCTGTGGCAGTCCAAGGCTGAAACTTTGCAGTGGCATCCAGAGGAAAGAACAGCAGATACTTCATCCTCCTCTGCCCTCAGACACTTCCTTCCCAGCGAGAGCACTTCTGTTCTCTTTCTGTTCTCAGAGCTATCAGCTGAAATGCTACCAATGAATGAATTTCTACTAATGAAATCACGCTAGTAGACCTGGGTGTCTGGAGTTATCTTTAGAAAATAAGCAATAATGAAAATAAAATCCTTAAAATTTTATAGGACAAAAATGGGCGTAACTAATCTATAACTGTGTTTCTCTGACAACCTTGGTCTATTGAGCCCAACACTGTGAAATTAAGTACTAATCTATTTTTCCTTATGAGGTATTTATATTCTTTTTCATGGCTTTAGTATTATAGCTGTGTATTTACATGAGCAGGTATGATTGGGCCCTCACTATAAGTTGACTGTAGAAACAGATGCTGTATTTGTACTGGTAAATTAGAGTGAGGTAACATTCTCAGGTGTGGAAAATTACATAAATTGATAAAATGATGGAACAATCTATATGCTCTTGATCTGTAACAACTAATACACTCCTGATGACCATGCCTGATAGGAAGTGTTTGAACATGTCCATGCTTTTCTGGAGGGTAAAATAATTTTTCACTCAAACTTACTTTCAGTTCTACTGGCAGTTTTTATTGCCAGAAAACTGTCGGAGGGACATTTAGCTGCTATTACAGATATATATACAAAGTGTATGCACAGAATGATGGAATGTACTAAAGCACAGTATTTGTGCATTCCTGAATGTGATGAAAGTCAGTATGAAAGTGGATTGAATCCTCTTTAAGAGAAATGCCTGCTATGCGATATGAGTAATCTTGAAAGTGCTCTACCAGTATTAATCAAATAATGGAGCTGAAAATACATGTTCTTGCTAGAGTATCCTATTACGTTTTCATCTCACAGAAGGATGGGAGTCAGCCCAGCAAGGAGATCTGAACCCTACTGAATTTTGGAGAGCTTAGCTCTTGCTGCTGATATAGATTTGATCTCTCCAGCTCAGGTTTATGTCTGTAATATGTCACTTTAAAAAAATCGAGGTCCCATTTGGGTTCACTCCGCTGCAGTGTTACTACTTTATCTTATGTTTCATCTCCTCTGTGGTCTTGGCTTTTCTTTGGCAAAATGTGAGTTCCTTTTCTTTTAAAGCTGGTGAAGCATTGGGTGTGTGTCACCAGTGAACTACAAACTGTGTGGGGAAATTAGCTAAGTAGACAGAACCACTTAACTGCTGAGAATAGAGGGGTCTCTGCTCTTCCCCAGCTACAGACAAGAAACAGAATCAAGAGTGTTTCAGAAGTTCCTGACCTTTTGAAACTAAGCTGTTATGTTTTTTAATGGAACAGATGCAGGTAAACTGATTCATGTGATTTGTCATTATATTGAGAGATTAAATGTAATTTTCCTTCTCCTAAGAAGCTGCACTGTACTTTTGAAATAAACTGTAGAGTGAAGCCTGAAGAAGCAGCAATAACTGTGAATCTGCTACAAGATATTCTGAGTGGCATCTTAAGAATTCAGGGTGTGAACAGACTATCAGATTTTATCCTACACGTAAATCCGGAAAATCCTATGGCCAGAGAAACAAAATTACGCATGCTTATGATGAATGCCTGGTTTATGAAACTTTGATGTGAAGGTGTGAAATACATCCTATTAGAGATGCTGAATTAAAATATTTACTAGGTTTTAAAAATGCATTAAAATTTAAAGTTGCAAATTTGTATCAAGAGCATCACTTTTATTTGCTGTGACCCCACTAAAACATGTTTACTGATTCCAAAGTATTTTGAGTCAAGTCTTGTGTATATGTACAGCGTGTGTGTGTGTAGGTATTTATTTGTGTCCACTACTGTATATTCCATGTTGAGTCCTATTTTAATAGTGAACGTGAAGACTGCAGTTGTATTAGGAAATGTCAGCTCTAGGGCTGCAGAAAGAGTGGCTGTGGCAATGCTTGGCTCTTCCCTCTGCACGTATGTATTGCACACCAATCTTTATGTGTATTAGCCCATGTCCATTCATAATCAATACTATCACCTCATCAAACTCCTCCATACTTTTATATACACACATATGTTTAGCACTCGTAGAGGTATTTTAAAGATAAATGTGTCTCATTTTGGTCCTGACAATCAGACCACAGCAATACAATTGATAGACTTGGCTTCATGTTTGAAATGTTAACCCATTATGAGGCAAGGCTTAGCAACCATCCCAGCAAACAAAAGATAGGAGAATTTTACCACTTATTTTCCTTGTCTTCAAAAACTTCATCTTTCAGGCTGAAATTTACAATGCTGCTTTTTATATTTCATTATTATTTGACTACTGCACCTTCAGTAAAAGCCATATCCTCCTTAAATTTCCCCAGTTTTTTTCCTTTAGTTGACAGACAGTTGCTAATCACATGTATAATACCCTGAGCAAATTTCAGGCCATAAGGGGATAGGATAGCTTCCTGCATATTTTACCCCCTCCCATCTGTATTTTTTCCAGTTTATGTGACAGTCTGCTTGCATTTGTGAATGAATGCTACGATGTGTGTTGTCTGTGTTAAGAAGAGAGATCATGGGAATGTTAAGCCTTTAAACATAAATGGTGAAGTTAAACCGAGGCTTTCAAATTCACACATACGAGGAGAACATTTCCTGCTCTCTTTGCCTGCTTTGAAGCTCTCAGCAAAGAATTTGCTGAGCACACACAGTCAAATAGTGTTCATAGCAGTCCTGGGCAGGTATTTTGCATTTGCCTGGCAGACAGGGTAGGGCAGCATCTCTCTGAATGCTGTGCTGGGCTCTGCTGGCGACGTCTCTGCCGGTGAGCACAGGGCTATCAGAGTTTTTAGCCAGTCTGTAGCAGTGACATGAGAGCTCCAGGGAGATTCTTTCGAGAAGAATCATCCACTCCTGAAGCTGGATTCCAAGTTTCGGCGTAAGGATTTTAATCTCTGAGTTGCCTTAACAGAGAGCAAATTCCGTAGCTTCCCCTGCAAGGTCTGTTTGGCTTTGCTGGAGGAAGAGCGCGTGTTCAAAGCCAGCCTGGCAATCGTCATTCATCACCCTGTCAGTCACACGCAGATACCAGGGTACCTCCAACAAACGTTCTGTACTGTGACCCCTCGGCTGGCTATTAGTGTTTCCCACGAAGTTCCAGTAGTCATAGGACATTTTTGAACTTTATGGGATTTATATTAACTCATAGCAATCTTTGCAAGGTTGCCAGAAGGTGTAAAGAGACTAATGATTAACTAGATTCTTCTTAGTAATTTAGAAATATTGATGAGTGCTTGTTCAAGTGGTTGCTGCCAGCAGCCTGCAATGCTTGATTCCTGATAAGAAGGAAGTCTTCTAAACTCAACACAATCTTAATTTTCCTTTTTTTCATATTTTAATATGCAAATTACTTTTGTTATTGTATCTCTGATAAAATTCATTTTCATCAGCTGCTGAAATATTAAAATCTTGCCAAAGACAGTCATCAACTGTTAGTCCTGTGTCTAAAGCAGATGCAGTAGTGTCCTCAAAACTTGTAAACAAAGTAGTTCTCTCTAATAATAAAAAAGTATTTTACTTTGTATCTTAGATCATATGAATGAATTTCGGGACCAGTTGATAGGATGTCATAACAGGTATGTAGGTTACCTTAAACTACAGATTTAGTCTTATTTTGGGGTATGAAGAGAAGTTGAAAAGCATTTAGACTTTGTTCAAACACTGTCTTGTGTACAATTCAGGAAAAAGTACCTATCTGATAACGACCGTACCACGTGCAGCTTTTCCCAGGGAAGGCTGTTTGCTTAAGGCCTGAAGCAAGGGTCAGTTTTGAAGAAAACTTGACAAGGACAATTTCTTACTTACCTTTACTGGCAGACAAAGCACAGTAATAATAATGATGGGTGGTTGCATTCCAAGCATTTCACTCACCTGAAACAACACAGAGCAATTTGTATGTATTTGGTTTTGGCTCTAACCGTAGTATTACACAGCTAGCTGGAATTTCAGAAGAAACCCGAGAAATAAAGCATTCAGCTCTCAGAAAGAGCTACTGAACTGCCTGAACTCTGCCCATTCATCCACAGCAGTGCTGGCTTTTTGCTGAGGCCCTGTGCTTAGGAGTGGGAGGACCACACTCGTGGCACTTCCTGGCATCGCCCCTCTCTCTGCAACGTTGTCACATGTATGGGGCACTTTATGGAACTATAAATTAGATGCCTTTTTTTTCTTGCCTAGAAAGACTCTGCCAATCCTTTAGAGCAATTTTGCTCTTTAATCAATCTCACTCCTCTTTTCCCAAGATGTAAACCCTCGTGTTCCTCTGCCCTTTGCAGCTCTCGCTTAGCTGTGGATGTCTGAGGGGTATGCGAGGTTCTTTCCCCTCTGCTCACTGAGATACCAACTCTGAACTGACTGTCCCTTGAAGCCTCACCACTGGCCAGAGAGTGAGTGTCCTCTGATACCTGGCCCTGGTCAGTACATGGTGTTGGGAACAAACACTCCATCCTTACCCATTCACTGTCTCTGTGTGCTGTTAGTTCTGCACTACAAGACGTCAGTGTTTCCTGATGAGCTTTTTCATAAACATGCAAAATAGTTTTAAAAAAGGGGACATTTATTTAGCTCTAGAAAATCTATTCCTAAGAGTTTTGGGTTGAAGCAAAGTATTTTTCCCTTGCTTGCAGAGCTCTCTAATCAGGATCATGTTCTTACCCAAAACACTGAAGTACCATCATTGCAAGGTCTGGCATTACTGCATTTTTCTGCCATATATTCTAACGAAGACAGTTCTGCGTTGTAAGTTTAGACCTTTATCCTGTAGCTGGACAAGCAGCCCTGGAGAGTACTTGTCTGCTTTTGGGAAGGAACAAAGATTGGCTGAGGTCCTTAACTCATCTCTTGTCCCATTAAGGCAGAAAGGTGCAGGATTTTAATGTACTTTGCTTTTCAGTATGTGTTTTTTTCACACATCAGAGGCTAAAATCTTTCCATGGATTAAACCTTTTCATATGGCAAGCTCGTGTGTCCATCTGACTCACCCTCTGGTTTTGAGCTGTGGATCAGTTTTTCCATGATGCCTTTTGAAAGATGGAGGTATCAGTTGAGCAAACCAGAGCAGGCAGTTTCCTGTAATCATCTACACCATCATCTATGCTGGATCATGGCAGCAGCTGATCAATAGAGGAGTATTTAAATATGTTAGAGCCTGAATCTGATATTCTACATGTTTAACTGCATAAACAGATCAATGGGACGGGATTGATCTCCATTGATATTTGGCAGTTTTCAAATACAATTAAACCACATTTGGAGTACTGAAAGCACTTGAAATAAACAACTGGGCACTATTTATAATTTAAAGAGCTACTCAAAAAATTTAATAGATCAAGTGGTTGTTTCAACAATGCCAGTGTCAAGGGAAAACTTGAAATCCATATGCTGTATATAAATAGCAAACTGAAATTGATGGCAAACTGAAATTCAATGTGTTCTTTAGCACATATTACTATATACATATATATCAGTATTTATGAGATAAGGATATGCAATTAAATTGTCATTAACAGATATAGATGAATGATTATGCCTGAACAGAATCTGGGACTGGAATTATTGGACATGCTGTTGATAAAATGGCAACCTTACCTTTCTCAGATCCCTAAAACAGTGGAATTCAAGAGTTACCCAGCGAGTTTTTGGCTTTGCTGATCCCTCTTGGCTGTATTCTCACTGTGTCTGACAGGATTCCAGCAATTCCCTGCATTCCCTGTGTGCTGACACCCGGCATCTCCAGTGCTCCTTCTGAGAGCCTGGCACCAGCGTATGTTTAGGCTACCATCAAAACCTGTTTGCTCAAGTGGTGACAATCTGGGAATGTCCTTGGGCTGCCTTTGAGGGTAATGTCATTGTCACCACAAAGGCACATCAGATGGCTAAAGGCTGCTCAGAGCGTTTGACTCATTGACATGCACAATAGATAGCTACTGGTGGTCGCAAAAAGAACCAGTGCCCACACGTTTCAAGACTGGCCAGTTCAAGAGAACCACACCAAAGCTGACCAGAAGAGCAGTCATTTTGGGAAATGAGATTTATTTGCCGTTCTGGTCTCCCTCTGGGCAGTTTTACACAGCAACACAGGTGCAGTTGTAATGAAACCTTCTGTGAGAGCTGAGGTCCTAGGCCAGAACATACAGGGTGATTAGCAGGGTTGCTTTCTAGAGAATTCTTTGCAAAGAAAGGCTTATGGCTCAAATCAATTTGAAATACATAAAGGAAACATGGATCTTTAAGACTACTCTCACCTATAAACTCAGAGCACTGCTGTAAACCCCAGGTTCTGTAAAGACATAGACTTGATTCATTACAAGGACACTGAATGTCAGCTCAGCAGTACATTTACCAGACAACTCCAGTGTGGGCATGGGGAAATGCCATTTTGCACCTTTGCTCACTGCGTTCTGAAACTCAGCTAAACTGGAGCAATGTCTTTTTCTTTCACAGGCATTTTGAAAACAATCCCCTATGTTTTAATAAGGTCCTTATCCTGAAAAGTTAGGAAGGTGATTTCCATGTGTACCATTTGCTTAATGCAATGCCATGTAAGAAAATCAAGGCTTTACTGGTGGTATGGATTGTGAAGAGGAAAATATAGCAAGTTCCTTTTGCACAGGGAGGACTGGTTTAACAGCATGAGGACCACAGGGCTTCCCAGTGTATGTCTGTCAGAGATGGGACACTGCAGCCCTTGCCTCTTCACACCTTCCCAAACCCCTCCCAGCTTCAGGAGGGCTCTGAATGTGCACATGAGTGTGCACCCTTCTGCTGAAAGTACTCACATATCGTTCCCAAGGGAGCTGCTTTTTCTGTTAATGATATTAGCAGTACTTCCCCTGCGAGGCTGCTGCAGGGTGAGATTCAGAGGTTATACTCAATATTCAACTCTGCGTTGTTCCAGTGGCCACGAACCATTCTGCTGCCAGTCTGTGTTGCACAGACCAGCACAGTGAAAACTGTAGAGGAGAAATACTTTGGCATTTTACCTGAAGAGACATGGTGATGACTTATAGTACACCCTGAACAATATTTCTTCTCTGTGCTTTATCTGGACCAATAAATGCTTGTGCTTCTGGATGCAGGAAGAGCTGTTTGTTCTCCTCAGCTGACAACCCATTAAAAAGAAAATAAAGTAAACATATCAGAATTAGTCCCCTAAAGCTTCCATCAAGCCTTCTGCCATGAGCACTTTGCTGCTGTTTTTGTTTTTTTCCATTGCCAGCCTTTGGCACTCAGGGGCAATCTGTCTTTGGGAGAGAGAATAGAATCGCTCTCCTTCCCCAGGATGTATGATCCAAGAGCTAAAAATAGAGGCTATCCAGAACAATATCAGAGGGCTGCATAACAAATAAGTAGCCAAAATTGTTGAAGAAATCTGCTTTGAGTGTCAAGCAGAAATCCTACAGGAAGCAATTATGAGAAAACTAATTAAAAGTTATTTCCTTACCCCTTGCAGTAGTGGTCAGTTTAAATACTGAACCTGTGGCAATGTCTCCAAGGAAATACCTGAATTTTGATTATATGTCCTAAAATCAGCGTTCAGGTTTTCTTGTTTACCATCAGAAGGTAAAGAAAGAAGCATCACCAGGACAAAAGAAATCCACAAGGCACCATTTCACCTGAATTTTTCTGGCAGGACTGTCAAGCAGTCCTAAAGTCCTTACAAGGCTTTAGGACCTACTGGAAATGCAAACTCTAACAGCTTTCAGGCAAGCCCTTGTTTTCAGCTGATCATTACCAGTTCTGACCTTTTAAATCTTCTGCTGCTAAGGGAGAATCTGGTCTTTACAGAAAAGCTGTTCTGTATTCCGTTCATAGACAATGGAGAACTTAACTATATTTACTGGTATTTAACATATGGAGCATATTTGCCTGGAAGGTAGATGAAATCTCCTGCATTTAAGATCAAATCAATTTGAATTTAAGGTCACATTTGTAGAAGTCAATGTTCCATAAAATCAAAGAAGAGCTTAATTCAACTATTTTTTCTCTGTCAGTCAACTTCACAGTTTCCCACAGCGGCGTTGCACGAGCCTTCCTCCCCCAGGGAATCCTCACACTCACAAACATTCAGACACGAAGCTTCAGCAGGGCTTGGATCTCACTCACCTGAGTGGAGCTGTGAGTGTTCAGGTCCAAGACAAGCTTCCTGTTCTTCATTCTTACTCCCACAAATAGACTCGGTCATACCTCTGAGACTGCTCTCACAAGTGTCTTACCTGCTCAGAGGGAGGCTCTCAGGACCAAACCTCTTTTCTTCAGATGAGATGTATCCAGTTTGGGACATCCAATTCCTGTGCTTCCAGGACTAAATGGAGAAAATAGGCTGATGTGGTTTCAAGGTGAAAGTGTGTGTATCTTCATTCATAAGCAAGTGCTGCTACTTCAAAGGAGAAGAGATTTGCAGGAATCAATGATCTGCAATATCTTTTTGCTTAAAGTGTAATTGCCATCTAAGAGCAATGAGGGATTTTGCTACTGCAGAGGTCTGGGAAGCACAAGCCCAAAATACAACTTTCTGGTTGGGAGATTTCTAATATTGGAACATTGTCTTTGCATGCTACCAACCTACAGCCTTTTCCCCTGGAAATTTAAACAGCAGAGGAGAGAATAGGAGCTGCTGTTGATTCCTCCTTCTGCTTTCCCTGAGAATGTCTGATGAAGCAGGTCTGAAAATGGCATTTATGTTGTTAGTAAAAAGATTTTTGTCTTTATTTTTAAATGAAAATATTGATTAATCAGCCTTGATGAAATAATGAATAGACATAGTCAAAGTGCAGTGGAAAAAAAAAAAGCAGTGTTAATTGCTCCCTTGTGGTATAAAAGATTTTATTTCATTTTTTAACATAATGGAAATAACAGCAGAAAAATAGTGCAGGAAAGTGGGGGGAAATCAGATATGCTTATTAAATGGATTTTTAATTGACATTATTCACAGCCCACCTGGGATGGTCAATTGAAATACATCTAGCAGCACTTTCTGTTCTGATGAAAATTTGTCAGCTATTTAGCAAATGAGTTTGAATGATGAAATAGAGCAGGAAAAAACAGTATTCTCACCAGCCCATTACTAACAGATTTCAGGAAAACTTAACAGAAGTATCTTTCTGGTTGCTGTTATTTAGATCCTAGTAAAGACATGGGAAACTGTAAACATCTCTGTTCTGTAAACATAACCACGGCTTAGTTGTTGAGGTTTTTTACTAGATAAAGTAACTTTTTGTATAAGGGAACCCCTGTTTGAACACATTTTGTTAAGATGTCCTGGTAAACATTTCTGAAAACCAGTGATATCTTCAAATAATATTTGCAGGAAATAAAGAAATCAGAAATTTTGAAAGGAAAGGGGGAGAGATGTTTTTTTCTGTATGACATGCCATGTTTTTGTAAACATTTCCAGGCCAAGCCTTCTTCATTCCTGGGTGTGCCATACCTTTCACAAAAATAAGGATTGCACTTCTATTCACAATAGCCATTTCTAAAAGCTAGCATTCATAAGAAATCTTCTCTCATACTGCTGAGTTGACAGCCCGCTCTTCGCTTCTCTGTGGCTGCTGGGATTTGCATCTGTGCTTGCATGCAGACTCTCAGGGCCAATTCAGCTCTGATGTAAATGTGCTCTGTTCCATTGAAGTCAGAGGAGTCGCTTTCTCTTGCACCAAGGTTTAATTTGATCCTGGATGTTCAGATCACTGAGCTATCCCCTCTGGCCTAGCAATTCTCCTGTTGAAAGATTACCTTCTGCCTGTAAATGCCAATAGTCTTTCTGCTCTGGAAGCTGAAGAAGTGGTAAGTGCATGTAAGGGTCTCATGAAGTGCTTCACAGTGAAGAGACAGCCCATTGCATCCTGGAAATGCCTCTTATTCTTCAAATGAAGAAAAGGAATGCTGAGTGCATGAAAGATTACTGTATTTTTGTGTCTGCTACATCAAAACCAAAAGAGTTTGGGCCTTTAGAGATGAGGAGAATCGTTGTAACTCGTTTCCCTACAGGACTCATTCAGCTCTGAATCAACAGAGCTTGTAGCCCTCTGACATACAGATCGACCTGAGGGGGGAGAGAGGAAGAAGGATGTAATTGTGCCAATTAATCTGGAAAGGCATCTGAGAGAACAATGTCTTTAAAGAAAGCCTGGTAATGATCTTGGTTAGATTAGAATAAATCTAGAGCAATGTCTCTGAAACCAAAATATCATCCTGTACTTGCTGGTTATAACCTGGATCAGAATTTGGCCTGGAATTGACTACTCATCCTGGACTATCACCTCTCAAAGGAGAATATAAACAGTTGTAATTAATGTCAAATATTAAATAAAGTAGCAAACATTTTCAGTTCCATAATGAGAAAACTCAATGAATTTACAATGTTGCTCCACTATATTTGCATTTTGCTACAAAACCCACAATGTATTTTGAGTAGGGATTTTGTGTCATGCTTATCAGGAAGGGAACCAGAATTGGTAATGTGTACAGCTCTGAGTATTAGGTTTATTCTAAGACCTGTTGTGTTCTGCAGAGGAGTCAGGACATCAGGAAGCCCAAAGCAGAAAGAAGACAATGAGCCATCTATAATTTTGATGTATTTTACATTAAAATTTTACCAAATCTGAGAAAGAAGAAAAATGTAGAGCAGAAGTGTGTTCTCCTTCCTGGGAAATGGGGGCATTTGTGAGTCTTAGGGAGCTCTACATCTAGAAGTAGTAGGAGCTCTCATATGCTGCTCTGTCCCTGTCCCGTGTCCTGCTGAGGCAGAAGCAGAGCCAGCCTGGCTCCTGTTTGCTGGCTCCTGCCATAGGAGGGGCTGCAAGCCAAGGAGAGACGTGCAGAATCCAGCCTTTGTGTGTACCTGCACACTGAGGAACGTGGCACGTGCCTCTCATCCTTCTGGTGCCACTTCCTGAGGCAGGATTTACTGGGTGTATTGGAAGACACACTGACAGTAAAGACACTGTTCACACATAATTTAAATAATCCCTGATTAACTAGTGAAATTATAATTTTAGGAAGTATTGAGTGAATTGGAAAGTGTGGAGTCCCACTGAAACATAATATTGATTTGATGCCTTTTAATTTGTTAGAGAGTGTAACTAGCAATTCTGTTCACCTATTTACTCTTCCCAAGTTACTTATTATTGACCAGAAGTAGTTCTGGATGAGAGCTGTTAATACAGAAGTGCCAGGATCTGCCCAGGCCTGAGTGGCGGAATGGATAGTTGGAGATGAACCTAAGACAGGTCTGAGTTGTAGCCAAGGCTGTTCAGTTCCATGTTTTCCAAGTCTCTCCATTCCCTAACTTGGAATTGCTGTTTCTTGGAATAGCCTCCACACGTATAATTGTAAATGTAAATGTAAAATATAAATCAGCACACGATGTCTTAGCCTGAGCCACGAGACACTTCCAGCACTCTGGCAGCAATGATAGCCATTGATGGAAATGTTTGAAAAAGAAGGCAGAGCAACTAGCTTTTTTTTTTTTTTCCACTTATTTGAAATGATAGTAAGCTTTTCAGTCAGAGCTTGTGCTGTTTGGTGTAGAGAGCTTTGTGAATCCTAGCTTTTTGGCTGCCTTTTGCATGATCACTTGCATGGGTTCAATTGCTTCGTGGGTAAGGATTTTAACACAAAGTGCTATAATCAATATTTTCTCTTCTCAGCATTGAGGATTAGTCCTACTGTCCAAATCAGAGCCTGCTGGAATGGTACAAGTCTTTTATACTCAATGGCTGCTGCCATTGTTTCTTTGGTACTGCCAGACACAATGAGACATTAGGTCTGGATTTTAATCCACCTCTTAGGAAGATGCAGTTGGGAGATTTTAGATCTGGTCCTGTAACTTCTGTTTCACATGAGCAATCTCACTGCTGATTAAAGACTAATCATAGAAGGCTTTAGAGGATTGGGCCCTTTGATTTCTCTCCGTGTTAAGGCTCCTTTATCTGGATCATCCTGTTGATTATCCTTCTCCATCTTTTGCATATGGCTTTAGAAGTAATTAGAAGGAAATAAGATTTTCTGACTTTAACTTAATCAGTAACATGTGTACTTTGAAAAGTTATATTTTTACATGACAGAGAATGCATCATCCAAAAGCAAATATCTCCAAGGTATTTGGACTCACTTCTCTCTGACAGCCTGACGTTATCAGAACTGTGTGGCTGCTCTTTGTTCTGACTCACAGACACTGTGAATGTTTGATAAATGTTACCTTTTTAATTCTTGATAACATTATGAAAATGTTAAGAAATGTTACAGCAGATAACCTTCCTAGACCAAACAGCAGCATTAACCATGTGAAGTTAATAACTGACTACGGGACATTTACTTAATTTACCTTTAAAAAAAGTTTTGCTCACACTGCTCAAACTTTCCCTTCATTTTTATCTCCTTTTCTCCAAGGCCACAGATAAGATTTTTCTCTTACTTACTTGCAGGTCAGCTTTCCATGACACCCAGGTCTGCCTACAACCAAAACCAAATATTTATGGGTATGTGGGTATGAAACACCATAATGATAAATGTATGATAGTACACCAGAATGAAAGATTTCAAGACAACAATGTTTGCTGTCTGAGCTGGACATTTACTTAGTCTGTGTAGACAGGAGCAGGTACTTTGATATAAATCAGATGAAGTGTTTTTGAATGAATAAGTCTATACTGTGAAGTATGACTTCAGGGATCAGGACATACGGGCACACAGGTGTCATTTTGCAATGAAAGCTGCTAATGCTTTCTGTGCATGTCTAAAAACACTTTGTTTCAAGGTTGTGCTTCTGAGGAGATAGCTCTGCAGGTTTCTTTTAAAGAATGAAGTGCTAAATAATGGATTAAAGGCTAAAAAAGGATTTGAAAGGTCTTCACCGTATTTTTAGCACATTTCAGTTATACTTTTTACTCCTTAGACACACACTTCCAGACTGTATTTAAATTTGAAGCATGTCATGACATTGCATATTCTTAGAATGATCAGATAGACTTGGAAGATTTAATGTTTAACCTTCATCAATTATTACTCAGAGCTCCTCACCTAAGTAAGCAGATGCTTGATTTTAAGCATTTAGGAGTCACGCTAGTTTTATTAAACATTTTGCCAAATCAAGGACATAATGGACTTCCATGAAATTCACAATAAGCCCTTCAAAAATACGAATATATGCTTTGTTTTATGCAGTTTAGTGAAGAATGTAACTGCCAGTGTATTTAAATTAGATGCTTTTGCTGCCTGAAAACCCGAGCAGAAAGTCTCTTCCTCACTTTTGTCATTAACAACGCAAATCAGGTCCTTTCTCTGACTACCTCTCACCGGAATTCTCATGGGAATCTGGCAGCCAAAGCACAGGTTTCACGTGTGTTGAGTGTGAATGGGGGCTTCTCCAAAAGAAACTATTGACAAAGGTATGTCAGGAAAAGCTGTACTTTAAAGTGACCACAATCTGGTGCTGTCATTTCTTTTTCATACCCTGATGTATAATCTTGCCAGTTTACACCACCCTACATAATCGTGCTACTTGGGACATATTTGGAGGGGGTGGTTTGAGGCCATGGGTTAAGCAAAACCAAGGAAAATCACTCATTATTCATCTGTGCACTATACCAAACAGGGCTTAATTGGTGGTAAATAAAAACCTAGAGACCAGTTTGCTGACACCTTTCTTCAAGGACTCCCACCCATTTGGTGATTTGATGTCACTGGTTTTGTTCTTGGATCCCACATAAGCTGCTAGGAATCCATAACCTACTCGATTTTCTAAGGTGAAAAGTAGTTCTATCCAGTTGAGGATATTAAGGTAACTGGTTAATAAGAATGATCTTTCAGAATTCAGCAGTAGGAACAGTAGCAAAGTCCAAAATCATCAACAAAAACTGTGGGAGATGGATTAGCCCTAATTTTCTTTTTTTGTTCCCTTTCTGTCTTAAGACAAACCTTATTATGCTAATTTTTCAGCTT
This sequence comes from Oreocharis arfaki, assembly GCA_013398015.1. Classification (NCBI taxonomy): domain Eukaryota; kingdom Metazoa; phylum Chordata; class Aves; order Passeriformes; family Paramythiidae; genus Oreocharis; species Oreocharis arfaki. The sequence continues at coordinate 490,788 of VZRR01005435.1, forward strand.
GGTCTGTAAGCCCACTGCCATTCTTGCAGCATGATACGAATGACATCAACTCCTCCTTAAATTTTTGTAAAGTTCGAAGTACAACAGAGATAGAAGAGCAGAGATGATTATTATTTTATGTCCTAGAAATTATTTACTCTCAGTTACCTCCAGGGTTTGTAGGATTCTGTCTTATTTACATTTCTTTACTGAATTAAAATCAGAGTTGGTATGTATTCTCATTTCCAGTGTTGCAGTCCTTAACCTTTGCAGCTGTAGTTTCTTAATTTTTACTTGACAACATTTAAAATTCAACCTGAAATAGGAAACTATTTCCTTTTGTTTACAGAATTCTGATTTACCTTGTGTATACTGTTATGGCATCACTGAAGATGTGCTTAACTGTGGTGACCTGTTACATCTGTTGAAAGGAACATCAAAAGACCATTTAATCACTTGTGATGTTTTTTCCTTGTCTGGGCCAGGGTTTTGTAAGGGTAGAGTTCTGCTAATGCACACTTCTGCCGGGAAGCTTCCCAAGGTGGAGCACAAGAGATGCTAAGTGGCAGAAGGAGGATGAGCAGAAGCCATTAACATTTCTCCAGCAAGGTCAAATTTGATGTTTCCTTTGTTTGTAGTACCCAAATTAAGAAGATGTTTCTCTGCTCTGAGTGTTGCCTGTACATAAACACACTCCTGGGTAATCTCAGGCTGGTCACTCCTCCTCGCCATTAGCCACCCATTAACAAGCTGATTGAAAAGGACCCAGCACAGCTTGCACAAAGCGCTGACTCTTTTCCGGGAAGACCAAATTTCCCATCAGATTCATCAACACTTCAGACTATCAATATACAAAATAAAACATTCTCGTTCTGAAAGGCTATGATCACAGGAGAAACCTTTGCATTCTTTCTTCTTTTTTTTTTTATTGAAAACATGTTGGGGGAAAAAGAGGTGTTATCTTGTTCTTTTTTGCCCCCTGAAGCCAGTGTTACCAGCCATTTTACTTGTACTTTACTATTATTATCTAGGTGATGGCTGTGACATGTTGATCATATATGGCAGTGAGAAAATTGATTTCCCTCAACAGAAATGCTTCCAATTTTCCCTGAGCCATAATTTTATGTCCACAACAAAATAAAAGGGTCATTTTCCTTAAGATGAGGGAATTGAAATCTTTGATAAAAGCCATAGTAAATGTTGTACTTTTGATTGCAAAAACTGCAGTTTTCACAAACATCTCCCTGTCTGTTCTCTGTGTTTCTGGGTGAGAAAAGGAGAGAGAAAGGAGGCAAAAAGCAACTTTTGGAAAGACTGAAGTTGCTTTAAGAAGTTCTGCAAATCTACAAATTCTTTCTGATTTTGAGAAAACAATTGTTTGTTTTCTCAGGGAAAATTAGGACTCTATTTTTAGCTTTCAGTCAAGCTTCTCCTTTTCAAAAATTACTCTGGTTAAAGCCACACTTTGCAGTCACCTGTTTTTATGTATGAATGCCTGATTTTCTTGTATGATTTTGAAGAATAGGTTTGGGAATTACTTATATAAATAAAATTGAAAAAAATTTACATTTCCTAAGAGACTATAGTCACGGTACACTCCAAAAAAAAAGTAAATAAACATTTTTCTCCCTTAAAGAAGGATCTCTTGTATCCTTAATTTTTTTTTTTCTTAAAGAGGGTATCTTTCATCCTTAAACAGTCCTGTAGCTATGTTTATTAAATTACCATTTCAGAGAAAATATAGGAGCTGTTGGGCTGAAAAGTATATAGGCTGATGAGGTGAAAAGCTACTTAAGACTTATTCTTCTGTTTGAAAATTATTTAAGTATACAAGAGACATTTTTTGAATGTTTGTTTTGTCTTTGGCTCTCTACAACAGCAAGTATGGAAGGTCTGGGAAGTTGACCAGACAACCCACAAGCAGGGTTTTTCATTTAAATTGTTTTTGTTCAGTAGTCAGAAGGAAATCTATGCTGAATCCTTGAATATTCAGGAAATCTTTTAAAACTGACCTTTTGGTACTTTTCTGCATTGATCTTCTGTGCCCATGGTCCCCTGTGTGAGTGTAGTCCATGTGATAATGTCTCACTAGAAGTTTTTGCCTCTGTCAAACTGCACTCTTTGATATCTCACTTCTACAAGATGAAAGACTCCCATAATTGGCCTCATCTCAGTTTGGTTTGTGGCGTGGCAAGGGAATTGTGCCCAATAAAAGTTGTGTTTCCAGAATTTACAGTGAAGGAGACAAGGAACTAGAGACAAAGCATGAACAGTCTTTTCCTGATGAGCCTGATCTAAGTCTAGTACCTGAAGACAGATGTAAAGAATGGCTGCAATTTTGACAGCAATACAGTATCAGGTAAATAAGAAGTTTTCTCTTACTTTCATAGAAGTGAGACAGAGTTTACTCAGTTTGATGGCTTGATGGTTTTTACTTGGCTGCATTTCTTCATACATGACTTTTTTCCAGACTTGACCTTGCTTATGAATAGGGAAATGTTGCAAGAACCCAGCACTTAAGGAGTACAGGAGTGCAAAGTTTAAAAAGGATGCTGAGATGATGTTAACAGCAGAAGAGAATAGTGATTTAGAAGTGCCCTTGCATGTTGTGTATATATTGTTCACAACATCCAGAAGATGTGCATCTGACAGAAGAGTTAATCTTGTGATCTCTTTGCTTATTTCATCTGTACTCGAGAGAGGAGAGAGATGGAGGTCAGCTCAGATGGATGGGTTCTGATTGTTTCACCAGGGACATAAACAGGAGGCAGTAAGTCATGAAACAAGGATAATGTTGAAAAATAATCACAAGAGCTTTTTCTGAGACAGTAATTTTTCCAAAGCCAAGAAAAGTAATTCTTCCCTTTTGACTTGGAAGGTATTTTTTGTTAATATCATATTAATAAGATCCTAATTCTAATACTTATTTTTAACTTCAGTGGATTAGCTTGCAGCAAAAAGAAGGCCATGCCTTTTGCACAGCTAGGGTTGGGAGGGCTTAGTTGTAAGAGGACTTTTGCATTTTGTGTTCTCTGCATAGTATATGACAGAATAGATTGGACAACTTTTCTGAGGTTGCTGCTGATTTTTGGGGTTTTTTATTGAGGTACAGCACACAGGTTCTCCTGTGCATGATATTCACATGCAGAACTAGTGTCAAGGGAAGTACATCTTGAGGACAAAAGGAATTCTGCACTTTGCTTAGGAGTGTTGGAAAAAGTCACCCACAAAAATGGAAAGAACATACACAGTCAAAAGCGAGATCTACTTTCTGGTGGGGTGAGCAAGAGGGAGGTAGACAGGTTTAATAGGACATTTTTATGTCTTATCAGATAGAGCCAGCTCTGTAGCATAGCAAGAACTTGAGAGACAGAAACAGATTCTAGAATGGGGCTTTTCCTTTTTCTTCCTGGAACAGACACACTCTTGAGCTCTCCTCTTTAATACTAATTCAGAAAATAGTGTAAGAATGAAAAGGTTTGGCTCTGAGGCAACATTGATGCCAGCAGTGACAATATTGGTGTCTTTTGCTGTCCTCTCTCAGTGAAAGGAAGAGCTCAAACATGCTGAAATGTTCCTGGACAGCCAATAGCAGCCTGATTTGGTCTTGGAGACAGCCATGTTTTACATGGATTGTGTTTTGCAGCTTTTTGTTAAGCGTTTGGAATTGTGAATTGGGCTTTATGGAACACTGGGGGCAATCATCCACTGGAGCTGGGAGTGGACGACGGGAAATGGCATGGCAAAGACGAGCTGTGTCTGCTGGCATGATGAAAAAAGAAGAGTATGTGGGAGCTAGATGTGCTTGGCAATCTTAGGGTACGTGGGTATGCTTAATGCTCACTCCCTGCCCTCTTATTCCCAGAACTTCTTAAGGGAGACTCCTCAGCATCTTTTATTGCTGTGTAAGTGCAAAACCATTTTGGGGCAGCATGTAGCATTCTGAGTTGTTCTCAGGACTGTAGGGCAGGTTGTACGGGAGCTGCATCTGAGCAGTTCTGCTCCCTTCAGAGAGCTCACGCACAGGTGACTGAGCAAGGAGCCCCCACCATCTCGGGTATGCAAATCAATAAACATGTTTGTGATCCAGTTGGCCTCTGGCTCTTTTACAGAACATTTCCACATGAAACAATTTCTTAGGGATTTTTCAAAAAGACAGGAAATGCGGTTGTTAAGGTACAACTCTTCAGGGTGAGAATATTCAGTTTCACCCAGCAGGCAGATTTAAAAGAAAAAAAACCCCGATGAATATATACCTTATTAAACAATAACACTGCTGTGGGATATTCCTAATTCAGCTCAAATTTATCACCTAGATCCCAGCAATCCCACATTGTTCAGATGCAGCTCTTGGTAGAACCTGCCCTACCCAGGTTTGTCCGACCAAATTCCAACAGCGCTTACAGGAGGAAAATTTCAACTAGCAAATGTTTTACAAAAGACGTTTCTTTGAATTAAACTGGGATGTGAGTAACTGGTATTCATAGTCAAAATGGGACAAAATGCATTGGAAACAAAGTCTGAATTGAAAGGGTAAGAAACTGACATTTTGGAAAAGTGAAAACCATTTTGATACATGCTCATACAAAAGATACTTTTGAAAGTGCTGCTTTACAATGCTTGAGTTCACATCCTATACTATGTCTGTAAAGGAAAGTAAAAATATTCACCATTGTCACCCCTAACATTTGCCTGTAATTTTCCTTAGGGAATCTGCAGTCTTTCATCCTGGATTGTTTCCATTAGACTAAGGTTATTTTCCCTGCCTTTTCTGTCCTTTATATTTCCCTGGATCTCTACAGATTTAGAATTTGTTAGATCCCGCTTTTTCTCTTGGACACTTTTTCCACCATCAGAAATTCTGTTTCTTAGGGGTCAAATCCATACGTGCTTGAGGATCATTTGAGAATACCATGAGGAGACACAGAGGATGCTGCCTCACTAACATATGCAGATATTTTCAAGTTTTCAAGAATGGCAGAAAATGGCTTACTTCTCTGAATGAAACTGATATAATGAGAAATAATGTATTTAGAAAAAGAGAGTAGTATATCATTTCCATATATGCAACTGTTGCTGTTGTCAAGGCACTCAATCCCTTTGGAAATGAAGTCCTGAAAATCAAACATAGAATATGCAAAACTAAGATCCACCCAACAGGGTTGCTTCTGGAAATTTGAGTCTGACTAAAATATAGATCATCCAAGCCAGAACCGAGGCACAAAACTGTTCCTGTTTTACCCTCAGCTCTTCCAGATGTATTTCCGAGTGGGCAGTTTGCCAGTACAGGATAATGTTATCAAAAAATATTATTTCTCTTAGCAGCCATGTGAATCACTGAAACAAAATACTCTGGCAAATGAGGAACAAACCACCAGGCAGACAAGGGCTGTCCTGAACCATGGTGGGGAAGTGGGTGGCACAGCCGAGGTAAGGATCAGGAGGAACCTCAGAAAACATTCGAACAACCGGGGCAAAGCTTATTCCAGATCTCTTCCAGGGGTGTCCTTTGCTGCAGCAGAGTGCTCCATCTGTGGCATGGGTCCAGGGCAGTAAATCTCATTGCACATCTGTGTAAATCCATGTCATCTCCTGTCACACCTGTGAGGTTACTAAGCCCTGTCTGCTGATGGAGCAGCATAATTGGAACGTCATGGACAAAAAGCTCTAACTCCATAGCAGTAACACTGTTATAGCTGTCTTTGTATCCTGCTAGAATATTTCAGACTCTATACTGTTTCTTATACTTATCTATTATACTTACCTATTTTAAATGGTTCAGAATTTGGTGCCTTTTATAAGAATAAGGCTTTATTTCTTTCATGATTTTTAATTGATTTCTGCATGTTTCTCCTCAGTTATCTCATCCAGACATATCTTGTAATGCTATAAAATCAGATTTGGTGAAATATTATTGCGTACTGAGACTATAGACTGCAGGTAGAGATGGTGAATTCGGGCAAGTAAAACGTTAAATTTTTGCTCAAGGAGTGCAGACTACTGGTCCCACCATTAGGGATGTAGGTACAAAATCTCATACAAGAGACAAGTCTGATAGCTCACTCCTCTCCATATTAGAAGAGAAATGCCTAAATTCAAAGTTGTAGGTTGGAACCAGAGAGACAATTCCAAAGCTCAAGCAGAGTCCTCTGCCTTTCCTTCTGAATGGGTAACAGGCCTCACTGGCTATTATTAGAAGTGATTTGGCACTTCAACATGCAATAGGCATAGAGTGAGATTTTTCAAAACCATTACACATCTAATTTACATTGACTGAAAATCCCATGAGACATCTAAATACCACTGGACAACCTTACTGTGTCAATTCATAAAGCTCACTTATCTCTCTCTTTCTCATATTGAACAAACTCCTGATTTTTACCATGCGAATCACTGTAAATTCCTGTTCCCTTGATTAGGATGCCAAGTTTACATGTAAACAATTTTCAGCTATTATAGGAAACCTTTGCAAGCAATGCCTTTCTTTCTTTTATTTTCTTTTTCTAAAAAAAAATATTTGTTGCAGTTCTCTGCAGTCACCCTGCTGCTGAGCATGCGGATCAGATTCAGACCAGGGCAGTGTGATGCAACAAGCTGAATTTCTTGTCTGACCTTCAGCCTTCCCCCTCGGTGGCGATATACAGCTTTCTGTTCTGCTAAGTGAAAGCCAGAAACAGGGGCCAACTGAAAAGTAATTCTTTTCACTCTTTTGCAGAAACAACAAAAATGTTGCTTCTGTATATGAGAAATTCTTTTGCTCATCTCCACTGGAGACTGAATTGTTTACTGTATTGACTGCACATCATTGTGGGCTGGGTTTGAACAGATATGACAATTTATCTGTATCGAGGATTGGGGGGGGTGCTGTTGTGATACATTAAATACCTTTGCAATCTTTTTTTTTTCTTTCTATCTTTCTTTCTTGCTGCCTTTTTTTTTTTAAAGCACTAAATCTCAGCATGACTATATCCTGCAGTGGAAAATTACTGCCATTCAGAAATGTGCCTGGCTGCATTACGGTTGTATATTTGAAGACTCAAAGCTCTATCTGCAGCACAAAGGCAGGCTCAACAAATGACTTAGCATCTTTGTTCCTTTATCACCACACTTTATGGCAGCGTTTTCTACTTGGTGCAAGTCAAGGTAGACTTGTGAAATTAGTAAGCTTTGCTCTTTATTTTATATAGCAATTATGCATCTTCATTGAAATATTATATTATGGTTAATATCCATCTGAAATTGCTTCCAGTAGGGTGAGAATCACTCTATGAATGAATGAATGGATGAATGAATGAATGTTTTTACAGCACCAGATGACAAAATTTGCAATGACCTATCGCTTTATCAAAATGATTGTATGGGAAGATATTTTAAATGAGACATTATTTTTAGACCGAATTCAGAGGTCCGACTCCTTGTCAGCTCTGTGTGTAAGATATAAAAAGTAAGAAGATCCTGCCACACCTACCCTTTTGGGGGGTTGATTTTTAAGAATTTCTCTTTCAATATGCACTTGGATCCACATTAGAAGCAGTCAGAGGCTTTTAAGGGGAGAAAATCTCAGGACAGTGCACAGAATCAGAGCCGGGGTCGTGACCTTGACTATTGATCCAGCCTCTCTTATTTCCACAGCTTGCTGAGGCTTGTTCTTCCAACCTGCTGGTGTACATTAGAGCAGAAATCCATAACATGGCCATGTTCATCCAAGCACAGGAAGAAACTAAATTAAATGTTAAAAAACAATCTGAGGCTGGAGTTGGAGACAATTCATCATGATCCTAGACGTCAGGCAGGTAGGATGACCAAGAGTTCCTCAGCCAATAGACCCCAAACAGAATATGGAGGGTCCTCACTGCCTCATTTGTCAGGTACAGAGCAGATAGTCGGAAAAACACTGAGGGGAAAAAAGTATACTGAAGGTCAGCGTTTTAATTCCCAACCATGCACAAATATTCATCTTTTGGAATGCAACCTGTAATTGAGGTTTAGGGGAGAAAGGGAGGGCAATTAAAAAAAATACCTGACATTAATAAATTAGCAGTCAAAACTAGAAGAAAATAAAATTTAGCATGGAAGTAGTGTAGTAAAAATTGAGGTCCAACTGTGTTCTTACAACTCTGGAACCCAGGTTTAGGAGAAAGAATTTGACTACAGACTTGAGTAACCTATTAAAGTCAGCAGTCAGTCTCTTTTGCTTTCATAGGTTATCTCTGTGGGCTGCTAACCTCCCCTCTTGATGGAAAGGGTTTATAGCTGTATGATCTGTGGTGCATAGAATGGAGAATAAAAGAGAGATTCTGTAGGCTGGTTGAACTGTTTAGGAGCTGCTCTTTGCTTCGTCTAAAACTGTTGTTATTTGTGCTGGACAGAGAACAGTTCCTTATACACTCACTCAAAACACGTAACCCAAAGAATCCTTCTGAGGTGGCAGTATTTTCTTCTGGGAACTGCGGAACATGCACACCTGGGCAATACTATGCAAATATTGTGGTGATTGAAAATGTTCACAAACCCCACTCCTGTCTGTGTGGGTGCTGTTCAAATGTAGCTGGCTGATGAGAAAGAACTTGCCAGTTTTGTGAACATGAATTAAATTTCCTGTTGTGGTTGAATTGTGTTCTCTCTCGAAGCATTGATAAGCAGGTATCTGAGCTGAAAATAGCCTTCTGCCCTTTAATTTTATTCCTAAGTTATGTTACACTATTTGTGCGTTATCAGCATGTGCTGTTAAACCTCATCATGCTGAATGCCAATCTGATGGAACATAATAAGACATAACACAGTTTGACAGCTAATATTTAAAGAAGAAATCTTATCTCTCACTATCTAAATAGCAAAGGGCTCCCATTCAGACACTTAGAGATTCTTAGTGGATATCTTGAGAGAACAGTTAACCTGAGCTTTCTCGGAACGGTTCCCCACTGTAGACAGCAGCTTTGTACCAGTGTAAGCTGAAAACACAATGTGTTCTTACAGACCGGTAAATTCACACCGAACAATGGCTGAACTTCCTTTTTAATTTGTGGTGCTCTAAGCAAGAATAGGTAGGAAATAGGGGTGAACTGAGGGAATTTTGTTCCGTAGATCTCTCTTACCAAATACTCTGCAATATACCAATGAGATAATGGATTTTAACAAGCTAATGAAAAATGAGGTAATTTCCAGTTAAAAAATGTGGGGAAGATGTGACATATCAGGTATAGGAATTTGCTGAACATAAATTCCTGCATGCTGTGCATCATAAATTGCTCTGTTTTCTTGTCTGGCTCTTTACAGTTAGCCCAGGGTGATTATAATTTCGTTTCCCTGCACTATTACTACTTTCTGTTCACACAGGCTTACCAGAGTACTTGAAGATCTACATATTGGTAGACGATCTGTATTCTACTGCTAAAAGTTTATGTTTTGCCATCTTTCTCAAGTGTCTCAGTTTTTGGATTCTTACTTTCCTTCATCATTAGCCTGATTTTTACCACCAAAAACTAACTTTCAGTTAATACTGTTAACTTAGAGTAATTTCAAAATAAAGGAAAATTTTGGATACTTACGGTAAATATTGGGATAAAAATACCACATGCTGAGCACTTGATATAAGAGCATCTCAGACGTCCTTATTTGGAAAATTTGACTTGAATATATCTGAGTTTCATGATAACTTTCTGAATTGTGAAACCCTTTGAAATTATTCAGTTCGAAAGGAATTTCACTGCTAGTGAAAAGATCCATCTGCTTCCCAAAACATTTTTTTCTTTTCTGAAAATATAGGATCAACTTTATACCTGGCAAGATCAAGCAGATTTTGTGTACATCTGCTGCCACTGAATTGCAGAAACACCCCTGACCCAGACTGCCAAGCCTCTGTGATAATCTCTGTCCAGATGATGAATTGTGCCCCTCCAGAACCCACTCTGAGAGAGATGATTACAGCACACAGCTCCTGGTGATGCCTCCTGCCCTCACCTGTGCACACACCTGTCCTTACCAGCACAGCATCAGCTGAACTTGAATCCTCTGAAAAAGCTGACACAAAACACAAAGCCTTCCTCAATTCATCCAGGTGGGAACTGCTCTTATGGCAGTTCTGTAGCATTCTAAAAAAGGGATACTTCCCAATTGTGCTGATAATGCTCCATAGCTGTTCCCTGCAAGCCTTTCCTCATGACAATATTTAACTTTCTAGTTTCTCAACAATCAAATAACAGAAAACCACACCGGCAGGGTCTGGAATGTTCTTTCAGAGAAATTCAGGCAAATTTGGACAAATTCAGCAGCACTTTGCAATATTAATTTCTCATCACACACTAGCAGCTTGAATCTACGTACGCATTTGTGTTGCATTAATGATTTCGTGTGTTTGAATGAGCCGTAAGAGACAGAATGAAGGAGAAATGTGTCAGAAGTTACGGCTCTGAGAATTCACTTAATAGCATGACCGAATAAACTAATTTTTTTAAAAATTAGAAACATATGTTTCTGAGAAGGTTGATGTTACATGGCAGCCCTAGACATTTTAGAGAGACAAAAACACCAATGGCACATAAACGACCATTTTGCACTGATTTTGCAGTCACTGATAAGCCATATACAGCTACATTTTAGTGTCATAATCTAGTGTTTACTGCACCTTAATCCAAAAGATTTTGCAAAATTATCTACACAGCCTTAAGGCACCTTCAGCTGTGTGTGCTTTCTATAGACTGAATGTGATCCTACATATTGTTTCACCCTGAAATAAGAAAATAATACATGAATGAAACAGGCACTGTTTAGCTAAATGTAAGCTGAACTAGACTGTTTCTTTTACTGCATCACATAAAGACTCTTGAACATTGTTATTTGACCATATAGATTTCTGAAATGCCATTAAAAAAAACAGTTTCCCATTTCATTTAGAATGGGTATTCTTTTATACCCAGTTAACATCTTAAAAATAGATTTGAAAGCAGTTTTGTGGTACAGTAGTTAGAAGGAGAATGTCTGAGGATATGTCATTTTAATTGTTTGCTTAACTTAGCTGTGAAATTTGACCCGCCTTTTTATCGCACTTGAGCCCACACTTCCTCTTCCAAATACATCAGTGCAGTTCCCCACTGCTTAGGTAATAGGCAAGAGTGTGTCTGATGATTTGCTTCACTGGAGTCCTCGTATTTTATTTCTTGCATGAAGGAAAGTGGCATCAGTATTTAGATGTGCAGCAATAGAAACAGAAGGAGGTTTAAAAGGAAGAACTTAATTCATCGTGGTGTCTTTATGGAGTGTAATCCAGTAGAACTCAGTAATGTTCTGCAGTGAAAAAAGTACCATCAAAAGTAATGTTAGAATTCTTTTTAGTAGTACTGCACAGTTACAATTGTCTTTTTTAAGACATCACTGAGGACTTAAAGGACTATGACAGATAAATGCAGTCTTTAAAGCTACTCATGCATTCTTAATGGACAGCCTGTTAATTTGAGGTCTAGGTCAAGAATTTGAATGCCATTCACTAAACACCTCTTTGTCAACAAAAGCTAGTTTTCCCTTAGGGTAGATTGTAACTCATTAATTGTAATTAAATTAAACATATGCGACAACTGGAAAACCCAGGGTGCATTCTGTGAGGAACATCATCCTAGCAGTCCATGGCTGAGTGCTGGGATGTTCAGGGGTTCTGCGAGTGAGGAGATAATACATCTAAAGCTAAATAACATATTAAATAAAGAGGGCAAGTAGTAAATATCTTACCCATTTAGTACTTTTTTGTCCATTGGATAGTAAATATAACAAAAATTTTAACATTAAACATCATTTGGGGTTTTTTTTCAAGTTTAAGCCAGTAGACATGATATTCAAGATATTTTGCCTACTGTGTATCAACCATAAGATATAATAAATTTTAAGCCTGTATTTATGTTTATGGCAGCAATTAAATGGTGTTAACAGCAGAGACCTTTGTATTTGGAAGCTTTGTATAATCTGTCCTTAGATTCTAAGTTGAATCAGTTCAGCTGTCCAAGACGAGTCCCTGATGGGCAGTGGTCCGCATCACAAAGCCATCGTGTAATTGCCACAATTTGGCATATTTGGCAGTTCCTGTTAGGCGAGGCCCAGGGCTGAGCTGGCACACTGAAGTGTTACATCGCTGCAGATTGGAGACCACAAAACAAGGATTGGGATGAAAAGGATATACTGGCTTGGACTTTGCTTTTTTTGGTCAAAATGTGGAAGCAGATTTTATTCATGAGATTTAGAGGCTTTTGTCACTTTTCTGCATGGTGAAGATTTCTGTTTTATCTTCTGAAGATTTCTTATTTTTAGTTTTCTAAACTGAAGTAATTGGCTTTTAGGGGGTTTTAGCATTTTTACAAAAACTATTTTTTTTCCAATTCATTTTCTCTAATTATTATAAATTCATTAAATGCTTCACATATTTTTGGGAGAAAGAATATTTATATTAGAATGTTTTGTCTGCTTTCATGTGAAAAAATATAGTTGTCTGAGAAACAGTGGGCTGAAGTCTGATACACATGAGGAGAGAGCCATGGTGCATACAGATGCTGCAACTGCATTTGTGATCTGAACAGTAAGTGGTTAACTTGAAGACTGAGGACATTCAGAAGCAGTAGATAACTGACCTTGTATTTTTTGTTGAGCTGAGGTATGTGCTTATAAAAATTCAGTTAACATGCTCTCTGCAGTTTCCTAGCTGCAACTCTGTTGGGAGCACGTCTCTATTTAAAACACGTGTGTTGTTTAGCATCGCTGTTTGTATCAAAATCCCCACTGTGAATAGTCAAGTGACAAATATTAAAGTGGGGAACCGTGTATAAACAGGAGTGCTAGGCCCCTTTGAATGTGTTTAGAAAATGTTAAATGGAGTGTAGGTGGAAGATATACCTCACAGAGGGGAAGATATACCTCATCTCTCTCCTATGTTATTTACTCAGGAGAAACATAATAATGTGTTATTATTAAGCACCCTGGTATTGCAGATGTATGAGTTCTACATAAAAAACTAATCCATGAACTCCTGCATCTAAGGCTTCTTTCACATTACTGACTATACCATCCAAGGACCTCTCTCACCTTCATCACAGATCTAGTCACAAGAAGAGCATCTCATCAGCAGCAAACATCCCACATTCGGGATTCTGCCTCAGAGGCAGTTACACGAACCGACTGCCAGCACTGAAAAAGTTTGAATCTCTCCCTGCTGTACAAAATGCAAGCTACTGTGCTACTGATACGAGTACATGAGAAACGCAAACCCTCAAGAAGGCTGCAAAGCAGAGGGAAACAGGAAGATAAGTATCAGGTTTGCTTCCTTTGCTGGCACTAGAAACACAATCTTGAGAAGAAGCCATTGCCTGGGAGCTAAGCAAGCTTTGCTGTGAATTTTGGCTCTGTCACAACTTACTCCTGAGGTCTGGGAGTTAATAATCCTACCTATCACGTGGAGTTCCTTTTTCCTACTTCAAGTTACCAGTAGCAATGCTTAGATAATACAGGAGTAATGAAGAGTAGGAATTATTGTTTTAGTTGACAAAGCTTTGTCAGCTTTCATTCAGCTCCTTTAATAGAGCTTGGCATGAATCCTTGTTTCTTCATGTCTTCTCTTTCCTGTTTACTTCCTTTGGAGGGCTTGCCCTATCAAAAACTTTCTGAGAAATCGCTGTTTAAGCTCTGGAAGCCTCTGTTTTACAAATAGCTAAATGGGAGCTGGGTGGGGTTATACAAACCGGTCTCAAGAACGACTTACGAAGTTCTTTGCTGTGCCCTTGCTGTGATGAGCTCCTTTCCCTTTCTCTGTTAGTGATCATTGTGCTGTTGGCTCAAGTCTCTTGCCTGTGTGACACAGTGCATTTGTGTGGCTGAGTGATGATCAGCAGGTGGCATACCTGTTTTGCTTTCCAAAGTGGTGTAGACTCCTCATCACTCAATGTGTGGAGTACACTCCTGCTTGCTTTGTTCTCTGGGAGGTTTTCCCATCTGGTTTACTGCATAAGAAAAAAGATTGCTTTCTGAGTCCTGATGTTCATACATCCAGTCACCTCCTGTCCTGCTACCAAAACCTGAGAGAAAATGCCCTCCCCCACTGGATTTATTGATTTTTCTATCTAAATCCATAGTCTGGAAACCATGATTGGGTGTTTGTTAGGTGCAGTGTATAGTGTGCGGCTTTGCCATGGCACTCAGCCTTGTGTGGAAGTCAGATACTTGTAGAAGAGGCTGCTGATATCTCAGCAGGTACCACTCCTCTGCAGGCTGGTTGAGCTGAGCATGTTATGGCATTTTCTGACCGTGGGTGGACACAGTCTTGAAATTGCCCATCCGTTTTCCCAAACCTCAAGGTTTACACTAGTATTTAGCACTGTGGCCATGGCCCTTGAACACAGTTCCTTATCTACCCAGGTGGCCATAGGCCACGTGATCACACTGACCTTTGTTACTGAAAATGACCTTTACTCATTTAGTTGGGACATGTTACAAAATGTAGGTTTTGAACCCCATTGACTCTTTTTTATTGACCTTGCAAGGAAAAAAAAAATATCTGGCTGGTTTTAGCATATCTGGTCATCTCAAAAAAATCCCCTTTCTTTACTTCTGCAAATACTAGGCATCCCATAGCAAGTATCATGCAATTTGTAATTATACCATGATGACAGTGATCACAGCTTTATCACTGTGGTCGCAAGAAAATAATGGAGGTTCAGTAAGTGCAAGCAAAATACCCCTTGCTGGCACCCTTGAGGGGCTGCTTGTGACCAGAATCTAAAGTCAGGAAGGACTGCAGTGGACTGATGGAGTGGTCACAGCCCCCTCCCAACATTCCAGGTTTGTCAGAGCCTCCCTCTCCACCCAGACTAAGCGTGGGCGTGGGACAGCAGTGCCACTGCTTCTGGTTTCATTAAATACTCTATAAAATCTTCCACGGATGTGAAGAACAGGAAATCATGGCTAAAGCTAGCAAGAGAAAATAGTTCACACTGAGAGAAAGCACTGATGTAAGTAATACCTCTTACTCACGGGTTGGTGTTAGCTGGCTTGGGGGTGTTGAATTTCTGGCTATATGACTGCCATTGTTAAGACCTGTCAACTATTTGTGATTTGATGAATTAAGTGAGTACTCTACTTCTCCATAAAATGTAGTTTTATGCAGATACATCAGTGCCATGGGACATCATTGCTAGGTTTTTTCTCCAGTGCAAGCATCTACTGTCCAAAATATTAGATCAGACGTTACTGAAAACACTTTTCAATGGGAAAAAAAAAGGTTAGTGGGTCATCTCTATGTCTGTAATAACTCTGAGAAGCTATTTTTAACTAACTGTAGTAATATTTGCTTTCTTGTGTCAAGAATTGATAGCATTTTTCTGTGGGGATATGTGTGTATCTCTATTAGACTACTTCTCATGTCAAGAATCTTCATGTTTCTTGGCAATTTCAGACAAAACTAATGTTCTTTTCTGCTTGCTTAGTTTACTCTTGAGTGATACCAACTAAGACAGAAGAGTATGGAAAAAGAAATTCTTTCTGAATGTGCAAAGAGCACAGCCATCTTCAGCCATTTTTATAAGTTTTGCAACAGCTGCTCATATTGTTCCACAATGATGACAAACAGTGACTTAAAAAATTTGCATTCTCAAGGAAGGTGTAACAGAAAATCTTGCCTCGTGAAAGCTATGCACAGGATAAAATATTCCGTGCTGGGACAGCCAGACAGCTGCGTGCTCATTGGCCTCAGCTGTTGGCAGAGCTGGAGCCACCCCCACTAACACGCTTCTACATTTCAAGTAGATTCAAAAGACTAATTTCTTTAAAGAAAATATTTTTTTAAAAAAGCTGTCAGTAAAGTTAGCTGGAAGTGTTGCCACTGTTACAAATTGTTCCCCTGGTGACCGAGCTGCTGTGTGTTGTACCCGCGCGTGGTGCAGACCCGCTGTGGGGGCGCAGCCGCGGCCCACGCGCACCCCGAGGCCCAGGGCCGCCCAGACCGCGCCGCGAGGCCCTGGGGGACACCTCAGGGCTGGCCTTCGGGCACAGCGGGGCCTTTGCCCCAGGTGGCACGGGGGTCACAACGTCACTCCTGCAGACGTGGTCAGGGAGTGCCAGTGGGCTAATGGGCCTCCACAGGGGTTCCCCGCCAACACTGACGGGCGCCTGAGGGAGGCTACCAGAAGGTGCCCCTCAGGAGGGTAAGAGTGGCACCTGGCAGTGAGGTGAGGGCATTTGTGTGCTCCTATGGCTGCCAAAACCCATGAGGGCAGAGGTGTCTGCCAGAGTAGGGCTGGCAATGGCACTGGGGACCTGGCTCGTGCTCTGGAGGAAGAGTTTGTGTGTGCAGCATGCAGCCACCTCGTGCCTCAGGGCTGCTGCAGCTGTGTGGGGCCGGCCTCAGTGGCTCCCAGAGCGATGGGTGGCTGCTGTGCCCTTCCCTGAAGAAGCCAAAGGTTTTGCTATGGAGGGCTGTGCAAGCCCCACTTCTCCTGCTCGTTTCTGCCGGGCCATGGGGCTGCATGATGGCTGAGGCTCTTCATCTGTCTCCAAGGCCATCGTGACTGAAGTGAGCAGCAGCCTCTTGTCTCCTCCATCCTCCAGACAGAGCGCTCTCTGTGTAGCTTATAAGCTTAGTGACCATAATGACTCTGGGACAGAAAAAAAAGTACTTCAAGGAGATGTACTGACAAAGGAGGATGGATAAAAGGCATCATATGCCTTTCCATGGCAGACTGCATAAGGACTCTTGAAAGCCAGAGCGGTGTGCGGTACCCACTGGGCCGTCTGAGCAGAGCGGCTGAGACACAGGTAAGAGATCTGTTGGGTGCTGTGGGTGCTCACCACTGTTTTGGTTCAAATAATTGAATCCTCCTGGACTGAAGGAGTGTGCAGCACCAGGATGAAAAAGAGTGAGGCAATTGATGACAGAAAATATTTAAGAATACAGAGAATATAGTGGAAATAGAGGGAACAGGGCTGCGTTGCCACATCCCTGGCTGCAGTACCCTTCTCCTGCTTTGGTTTCTTCATTTTATATTCTTGGATGTTTCTTATGAAAAGTAAAGGCTCAGGAATTCAGGAGCAACGGAGTATAATTAAAGTAAGGCATTTCACCTGTTGCTAGAGTTCTTGTTTGCTGTAAAGTCAGGAGACAAATATTAAAAAACCTGATCTTCTTAGAGGTTGATGCTATGGTACAGATTAAAGGATAAGATATTAAACAGCAGAGTTATTAACTGTTTTGCATCTGGTTTTACAAATGAAGATGGCGGAGATTTACTTAAACTGCATCAGATGTTTAAGGCTAACAGATGAATAATTAGAAGTGTGCAGATTAACACGAGTGCTGATTAAGAAAAGCTTACAGGCTCTAAACCCTATTAATGTTTTTGACAAATGACAAGTGATACAAGAAGGATATGCATAAATGTGGTTTGAAGGGGTGGGGAAGACCTTGGAAACAGGCAAAACTCTGCCTCTGGAAACAGGGCAAGGACTGCTTGGTTTGATTTTGGGCTTTGAACATAATTTCAAGGATAAAATTAACTTTGACAAACTCCCAGCTCTGTAGATACCTCTAATTTACCCTCTTTCTGTGACCTATTAGGTCTGAATTTGTTCAGTACATGTCTAGCACTGGTTGCACAGTATTGAGAAGCACTCTGTGGCCTGCAGGTTCTTACCTGTTTGCCTAAGAGTGCACAAGTCAGACTTGAAAGGCAAACCTGGGTCATCTGTTTGTACATAACAAATAGACCTTATCCTGGCACTCCATTATTACTTTAGCTGCAAGAGAAGGACTTTTATTGCGGACATATGGGGTTTTGAGGAAATGGTTATTGTCAGTAAAAAATATAAAGCTATGGCAGAAGTGTTACAGAATTAGTGGAAATTAAAGGATTTCTGTATTTGAAAATGGTACTTTTACCTATTGAGCTAAAAACATCTTAGCATCTGAGAACTCTTACAATTAATATTTGGTAACAGTCATCTTGTCTTTTTCCTGGGACATGCTCTATCACTTTTGGGAGAAAAACAAAAGGAGAAGGCTGACCCATACAGATGGCCTCAGGGGTAGGGGAGATGCTAAGAGGAGTGTGTTTGAAATCCATCAAAAAATAAAAAGGCTCTAAGAAAAAGATTTTTGAAAGTTTTGGGGGAGGGAGAAGGGCAAGCACATGTGTTTGGAGATAAAAAGCCTGAAATAAAGGAGAGGAGAGAAACAGAAGGTATGTGGCAAGAGGAATTTTATCTGCTCCCCACCAAGCCTGAAGCTTGTAAAGGTAAGCGAAAGAGGGAGCTGGAAAGTCTTGTGAGGCAAGTGGGATGGAGTTGGTGCCAGTACAGTTCTGGGACTGGTTGGGAAATCTTGCTGAGAAGAGGGAAAGGGGGAAGCCCCATGGCAGGGCTGGAGATGCAGTAAATTCAGGGCTTTACAGTACAAATAAGTTTGGTTTTTAAGTTCACTACAATAAAACAGTAGAGATACAACTTAACAGGTTTTTAATACAGTAGAGCAGAGAACACATGCAGGAGCATCCCTGTTTCAGTTCTAAGCCGTGTTCCCTCTCTGGTGTGGCAGTGATGGCAGCGTCACCAAAGAGTAGTGACCAGTAATGAATGTGTCGCACTCGAAGATCCCTCCAGGGTTCTGATTCAATCTTTTGAGTTATAGGATCAGGACAAAATGAACTATTTTTCAGGCTTGTAAATATGTGACAAATGACAGTGCAGGAACTATTGATTCCAATCACACTGATACAATGTTTCATAGTCAGGACAGACCCGCTTTACAAATTACTTGCAAGTTGAAGAGCAAAGCCATACATAACATGCTTCAAACCATATCAATCTTCTAGGGTGTTTCTGTCACTAGTTGCCTTCAGATTTGAATAAAGTGCCCAAAATTGAAATGCATGTTTTAAATATTTTTCTGGATTAAGCCAGTGCAATAGTGCTTTGACTTGAAGCAGAGTCAGAGAGCGAGACTTGGGTCCCTCGCACAGGGTTGGGGCTCATGTACAGCAGTGAGCACGTGCTGTCATTTATCTCATGCTGACAATGTTTAAATAGCCTGTAAATGTGAATAATGGGGTCTCCCCTCTGTAGAGATTGTTACTGCAATTACTGCAGCACAAGAAACATCTAAAGATGAGTCTAGGACATGTCAGCTGACTCTGAGGAGCAAGTTAAATTTTTGGGGAGTTTCTGTAAACAGTGGGCACAATCAGAAAATGTGATTGAATTTTCTTTCTGTTTCTAAAGCTAAGATTATAATGGGATGTAATTGTGATGAAACACTTGATTATGAATATTTAAGATTGCAGGCTAATAGATTATTGTTACCATGTTGGTAAAGAGAGTCAATAATGAACAAAGAAAAACTCATGTTGCATGCACATGTTGAATACACAATTTTCTCCTGGGAGATGCTCAGAGGAGCCAACTGCATGTGGCAAGTTATTAGTGTTAGTTAATGTATTAGTGAAAGCTGCCTGGATGCTGTGGTAATGAGGGCAATATATAACCTATATGAAATGGAAAAAAAAACACCTCTAGTCCAGTGCCTGTTGTATAAAAATAGCTTTCTTGCTGGTAGTTATTTGTTATAGCCAGGGACCTACACTATTGATAATGCTTGAAATCTCCCTCTGCTGTTCAGCAAAGTCAAATGAAAGCTGAAAATAGAACACTTTTTTTAGGTGGAGATAAAATTACAGGGAGTTTACAAAAGCTCATTTGATTAACTGGTAATAAATGGCTTACAATATTTTTTTAGTGGGACATGAATAAATAGCTTCACCTGAGGACAGCCCTTGGTCAATAGTAGTCATCTTCATATGTGCAGCAGGAAAGAAATTAAAAGAAATACCCATGTTTCAAATGAATTGTCATAGTGCACTTTTGGTTACAGAAAGGGATGCATTAATTTGAGCTGTATAACCATTATTTTTGTTTCCTGGCTCACTACTATTATCCAGAATTCAGTCCTAGTTCACCATACTTATCACACACCTTAAAGGAGCCCTTTGTGGTGATTTATTATAGACCTTTTTCCCTGCTGCTTCAAGGAGTAAGCCATCTGTGTACCATAAAGGTATTATAAAAAGCTTTACAGTGTTGTCTGTGAGGCAGATCTGGGCAGTCAGTACAAAGAGCAGCTCTTGGTTTAGAAGATACTTCTACCACTGTGAGCTCTCTGGAGCAGCTGTGATTCAGTTCCATCCTTTGCTTTACTTGCTTTCCCCTCCTTACTTCTGATCTATTTTTCTTCTCCATTAAAGTGTGATAAACCAAAAAACAAGAGAGATTAGGGCAACAGTAGTGCTACAACCAACCTCTCATTAGAAAGTCAAGCTTCTGGCAAGGCTGTAATTAATTAGTGTTTTGTCTGACCACATAACTATATCAAACCATATTATTGGCTCAGTCCACTCAAGCCAGGTCAAGCTTCAACTACTGACCTCACTAAGTGAAATCTTGGTCAGGAAGCTATTTTAACTGCAGCATGCTTCTAAATCTAGGCTGTAATTGTCTGGAGTTGGCTGTGCATCCTGCAGTTATAACCTAGTCAATGCACAAAGAGTTCAGTTTTGTCAAGCCAGGCTTGCAGTTTCCCAAGTGAATTTTTCCTCAAGCTGGAATCCATTTTTTTGCTGCTTCACTTAGTTGATCAATGGGTCCCATTCAATGATAATATTGACTTAAACTATCTCAGAATGTTAGATGAAGTTCATACCTCTCTGGCTTACAGGAGGCAATGGTAATCATCTGTACTTCATAGACCAACAGCACAAAATGAATAGAGATTTTATTTCCTCCTTTCCCAAATCTACAGGAGGATGCTGCTTCAGTGCTTTGTCAAGGGTTTGGGGAAATATTTAATTGCAGCTCTTTCACTAGCTTCTGTTACTCCTCCTCCCCCCTTACTGTTCCCTAAGTGTCTAGGGTTGTTGAAAAATAAATCTGTTTGGTGTTGTATACAGCAACTGGGTTTTAATCTCTTGCAGCGTGAGATTTTGTGTTGGCATCCATACTCTGAAAAGGGACCTTCGCTTATGCCTTTTTATTTCAAACAGCAAGTAAAAATGCAGTAGGATGTTCCAAATCTTCTTTACAGAACACCTGTGTGGCTTACAGCAAACCTCAGAAAAACCCAGGTTCAAATATCACAGGTTCTTGTTGTTGCCTCAGTAAACTCAGATTCAAATTCTGTGTTAGGATAATCTTTATTTGATGTTAGCTAGTAAAAAAAAAATTGAAGGATGAGAATAACTTTTTTACTCCTCTTTCCTATGAGTTGACCACAGAAGTTTAACATTCCTGGCTTTCTTGGCCTATGAATGATACAGCACACGGGGTAATTTGTACTGTTGCAAAGGTGTGAGAAAACAGAACATTTCTTACTGCTCCCTTAGCATCCCCAGCAGTGTTGCTGCTGATGGAAAAAACAGCTGCTGTGGCAGCTCCGTAAGAAAAGGGATAGACTTGGCTCCACTTTCCTACACTGCACTGGTCGTTTTAGCTGATGCTCTGGTGGAGTTCACATTATGTGTAAACCTGAAGAAAGAAATGTTTCCAGTGTATCTGTGGGAAGGGAAAATAGACCAGTGCTGTGACCCTCAGCTTTATGTTTTCAGAAACACATACTCCAGCAGAGAACTTTCAGGAACAAAACATTTCAGCCTCTTTCTACTCATGGTCGACAGAGATCTCTTTGCTGGAAATGTTGGTATCAAAAAGCTCTGGGAGGTTGTATGAGTAAACGTGCAATGCCTCCTTGGGTAAAGCACTTTCTGAAACTGTCAGCCAGTGTGTAAGGTTCTGTTCCTGAGAACTAATTCCTAATGGGTATAAACTTGTATCAAAATTTTAGGCAAGCTTTATTACTCCTGGAATCATAGAATGGTTCAGGTTGAAAGCGGCTGCTGGAGACTGTCTTGTTCAATCACCCTGCTCAGGCAAGGCTACCTAGAGCCAGTTTCCCAGGACACTGTCTGGGTGGCTTTGGAATATCTCCATGAATGGAGATCCCATAACCTCCCTGGGCAATCTGTGCCAGTGTTTGGTCACCCTCACAGTAAAAAACTATTTTCTGATGTTCACACAGAACCTCCTGTGTTTCAGTTTTTGTCCATTGCCTCACGTCCTGTCACTGAGCACCTCTGGAATGAGCCTGGCTCAGTCTTGCTTCCACAGTCCCTTCAGGTGCTTATATACATTGATAAGGTTCCCTCAAACCTCCTCTTCTCTAGGCTAAACAGCCCCTGATCTCTCAGCCTTTCCTTATACAAGAGATCCTGCCCTCTCTATCCCTCATGACCCTTGTTGGACTATCTCCAGTGTGTCCATATCTCTTTGCAGTGTGAATTTGTCACCTCCTGGACCCTGCTACACCCCAAATCTGGGCTTCCAGCCTGTCAGCTCCTTTCCTTGTAACAACCAGTAAAACTGCAGGAAAACTGGTACATGTGTCTCCTACAGCATTCCATTCCCAACTGTCGTGCTCTGTGCCATGACAGTTACTTGCTAAACTTAAGGTAATGAGAACCTTTGATCTGTTAACTTTTCTTTAAACTCATGGCATTAAAATTAAAATCTAACTTATTCTATCCTTTAGAATGTGAGGTTACCTCGATGCAGCCGTATTAGTGAAGGGAACATTAGGGGTTCACAGCAGTGGCACCCAGAGTCCCAGTGTTCCTTGAGCCTGGACTGCTGGTGAGAAGGGATTACATCCTGGCAGGGTTTTTCCCAGTCCTGGAAGAGATATCTGCTGTCTCTGAGCTGACACAATTGCAAGGCTGCTCCATCTGCATGCAAACCTTGTGAGCAGCAGATGGCTGACTGCTGTTATTAAACTGTGCATCTTTCCCTGAAGAATTAAGCTTGTCCAAGTGTAATAACCTTTCCTTTTTATCTCGGAATTCTTCTTGAACAACAGTTAAGAGGGCAAAAGCTGCTGATAAAACATTATCCCTTCATCTTGGCTACTTATTTAGATAATTTTTGACGTTTGTATGACGTAGACAAAGAAAAATTTAAATATTTTCTTAACATCAAAATTGGAGGAAAAGCAAGGAAGAAAATCAGTTCAGTTTAAATGGAGATCAAGTGAACTGCATGAATAAAGCTCTGGTGTGTAGTCTTTCTACAATTATTAAGAAGGGAACATGTAATACTTACTACCACTTTGGTGCTGCCAAGATTTTACAACATCACTAAATGATCCTCCCATAACCTCTGGCTCCTTAGCATTTTTCCCCCACTCAGAGAGAATGTTCTTTATTATCCATGAAAACATAAAAAATTATTTCATTTAAAATTAAATATGTACATCCTCAAATGTTCTGCTATATTTCATTAATACTGAGTAATGTCACCCTTCTAACTGATAAAATCCATCTCTAATAGAGCAATATTTTTGAAAGATGTAATAAAATGGCCTTTGGAGTGTCCACTACTTGTAAATTCATTAGCTATTGCTTTAATTTTAATGACATGAAGTCCAGTAATACTTTGTTCCTCATTCACTCGAGACTTTTCTACTGAGGGAAAATAAAATTTAATCTAACTCATATTCTAAAAATTCATATCTGTTTTTCAGTTTAGTGCTTCCAGAGTCTTGTATATACTGCTATTTTATTCAGTGCTTAACACAATCTCGTGTGCATGATTTTGCACAAATAGGTAATGTGCCGTTACTAATAGTCCAGTTTTTAAACCATATCAAGCCACTTCTCCCAGCGTGAAACAAATTAACTATTGGGGATCTAAACCAGGAATCATTGATAGATCATAGTCGGGTCTTCAGGGTTAGCTTGAATCATAGTGCTGGGGGTGAAAGGTCAGAACTTCAAATACTTCCCAATTCGTTATTTCCTTTCTTAATAAGATTCGCTTAGGTACAGCTGTTACTAGTTCCAGGTCCAAATGTGTGGCCTTGTTTGATAAAGATAAGATTTCATTCAGGAATACCTATGTGCAGTTTCTCCTTAACTTTGGGGCTGAAGCACTTAAATGATCAAACCCATTCCCAGGTCACTTGTACTCACCATTCACGCACAGCCCCCCAGTGCACCATCACAGGCATCAAATGCTGGGCAGGGCAGGGTAGAATAGGAAAAACTCCCTTTGCCCTTTGGTAATGAGCTATTTTGTGTCTACTGAAAAAAAATTAGCTGAAAATTGAAGGAGTTAAAATGGATCCTTGGCCGAAGGGAATTTTCTCATCCCATTCACAGGGACTTCCACGAACTTCTCTCTACACAGGAATAGGACCCATGTCTGTATTGGTATGTGAGCCCTTGTAGAGGTTTTCTCTTTAAAGGCATGTCCAGGAGTAGAAAGGATATAAGCAAAATCTAATAATCCCTTCCTGGCAGAATGGGTCCCCACAGGGCCAGTCCACTGGTTCGTCTCACGGTTTATGAGGTTGCAGAGCCCAGCAGCCTGGTGGGTGTGTGTTGGGAGCTGTCTGGCCCTGTTCTGCACAGAGATGAAGTCTTAAAGGTTGACCTTGTGAGCACCTTGTCCTGGGGTACAGATGTTGTGTGTGGCTTTTTGCCTCAGCACAGCTTGCACAGTTTGCCAGAAGCAGTGCCTTGAAACACTTCTATCCTGGAGATGAGTGTCATTTTTAGGGTGTTCTCCCAAGAGAACGTAGGTGCTAGCAGTTGCCTTCAGAAAGCAGGGCTGGTTTTGTGACTAGTAGTCTCTTAAAGTAGTACTGTGTCATTTGCCTTTGTCAATGTTTCTAGAACCTTAATTTAATCCATAGTTTACAAATGGCTGGAATTAAATGTCAAGTGAAATTTCAAAATCTGGGTAAATGCATTAACTTTAAACAGAAGCTCTCCTTTCCTATTCCAGGCAAACTATTAGTGTCTGGCCTTCTATAATCTTGTGTTTCTCTCAAGTGCTTTTATTTCCCCCTAAAATGTTCTTTTTATTTTTCCTCTTCTGACTGATAGGAAATGTATCATGGTGGGGTTTGTGGTGGTTTTTTGTTTGTGGTTGCTTTTTTTTTTTTTCCAAAAAAAGCTCTGGTATTTTTGTGTTTTATTTCATCTTGCTCATTTCACTCTCAATCTACCAGTCCCTGAAGTAGTAAGTCACTCCCCCATGGTGCAGTGCACCCCCCTGAGTGCAAAGTCTGTTGCTTCCTCGTTATGAAACTTTCAGGGTTAGCTCTACTTGGGTAACAGGTGAGAGCACACCTGGGTCCTGGCTGCAGCTTCCGCCTGGAAATTCACTGATGCCAACAAACCGTTGTGTTCCCCAGAGATATAACACTTTGTTTACTTTCCCAAAAAGGACTTGCAGTTCTGTCATTGAGTTTGTCTACTAAAAAAATATTGTTTGCTGTTAATCTTGGCCACCTCTTGCTGCTTCTATTTAAAGTCCAGATGCGTCTTTAGTCCGTAAGAGCTGTGTTAATAATCAGCTTAATGAGTTGTATGTATTCATTCTCTTTCTTCAGAACATCGAAAGAACAAAATATGTACCCAAGTGAAAACAACTACAAGCATACATTGCAAATGAATTATTTGAGAAAAGTTGTAGATTTTTTTCCTCTTCACTGAAGACTTCACTCATTAAGTGTTGTATTTTCCTTTTTGTCAGATACACTTTTATGTGATCAGCTGAATGGATCATTCCATGTCTGTTTCTACCTCTGGAATTTTTTTGCCTAGCATGGCACCCAGAATACTGTTGCTTTACAGTTCAGCATTAATTCCAGGGAGCAGATAACATTGTTTACTTGTCACAGTGCTATAATACTTCCGTTGTTTTTTCTCTTGTTTAATGTATGACCCTAGAGAGAGAGTGACTGTAATTTGCTTCTAGCTTTTCTAAGCAGAAACATATGAAGTGTTGTGGGTCAGTGGTAGTAGTAGAAATGTTCACAGCTTCATAACTAAAAGTTGTGTAATAGAGAGAGCAGAAGGCTATTGAAACACATGGCAGGTCATTGTGATTGACCTTACAAGCATCCAAAGTGATTTCGGGGCCAAAACTTAATCGATAAATTCAGTTTCTCTCTAGAATAAGTTTATTTCTGTCATTGTCAGGAGGTAATCTGTGTGCATCTGAATTCTTATCAGTGCTTCCAGGTTTAAAACTTTGGATGCACATTGTGCTCTCAAGCTGAAACTTGGGATGCGACATTGCATTGCACGCAACCAGAGCTGAGGTCAATAGGGAAACAGAGCAAAGCCCATGGGCACATTATCAGTGTAAATTGAAACACAAACATTCTTCATTTATGCATCAACTGTTCACACTTTCACTATGAGAAAAATCCTAATCAGAGTAATTAAAGTAAGTGTTAATACAAGTACAGCCAACTTATTCAAGATTTATCCTTTAACATGCATTGCTTGTTAGTCTCTTCAATTCTGACTTCTACAGTTTGCAGTATTCTGTCTGATTCAACTTCAGAGGGAGAATTGGGTAGAACACTATTAGGAATGAAGTCTAATTTGTGTAAAGTAGAAATTATGAAATTAAATAATTGACTTAAATTATTTAAAACAGAGGCTAAACAAATCTATAGGTTGTAACTGCTGTCACCACAAGTCCTGCTTCTGTAGAGCAGCTAAAGGTCTGAGATACTGGGGAAGAAATACCTGGTTTGAAAACCTTGAAGGCAAATTAGTGGAGAAGTTAACAGCTACATAATATTTCCATAAATTCTGATTTGTCTGTAAATACGCACTAGTGCGAAGACTCTAAAGGAGTCTTTTCATTCATTCATTTATAATGGGATTATTCTAGTATACACTATAGAAGGGATTTTCCGTGCATCAGCTGCTATTGTATGACCATACATAATTGGGTCTAAATGCTTACATCAGCTGCCTATTATGTGAAATTAATTTTTGGAACATATGCTGTTGTATTTATACCATTGTTGTTTCATGCTAGATTAATTCTTCAAGGGTTATAATCACATGACACTTATCATTTTAATTATGCCTCTTTAGTTGCAACATATGACAGGTTTTGACTTCTCACCCTCTCCTTCTACATATGTGACAGATAAAATTATTAATAAATGCCTGTTTATTATGTAGTTATGCTGTACATGTCCACAGGGTGTAGGTTAGCCTCATGTATTTTACCCAGAGTACAGTGTCAGCAGAGCCTTTGTGGTTTGCTAATGAGCTAAATCCTGCTAACACCACACACACTCTAAACTGCCAAAAGCCCTTTACACATTCAAACACATACAAAGACTCAGCTGGGTCCTTTGTGTAAAAGATTAACTCTTTATTCCAATTAAAGATGAGCTGGCCTGACTTGGTCCAAACAATTAAGAACTGGAAGTAATGAAAAAAATTATGAGCAAGGTGGTTTTGTAGCAACCTTCAACCTTGTGATAGTAAACAGATCTTTTTGCAGTTTTTTGAACTTGGTGGGGAGAAAAACTTGGGTTCTTGAGAATGCTTCCTCATGTTGATCTCAGATCACATTTGTCAGACATCCCAATTCTGGCAAGCCTCATTTCCAGCAAGGAGGTAGAATTGGCTGGTGGAAAGGGAAATGCTCCGGGATGATTTAGTGCACTTAAACCTTAATATTTTCTGTACCATCACTTCCTACCGAGATCTGAGTTGCAAGTTATTTGACTACATCTTCAGTTAAGGGAAACTTCTGTTAGTAACTTCAGAGCATTTTGGCTTTAAAGAAAAGTTTGAAACTGTTGAATTTGGAGCCTGCTGGCCAATTTTTCTTTTGCTATTTTGTCTTTTCCTTTAATTTTCTGTGTCTCATTACTCTGAAATACCCAGAACTAGTAAAGTGCATATTTTGTGGCAGTGTTGTCAGCTAAGACTGGCCACGTGGCAGTCAAGGGCACTAGACCATATGCGCTGAGAACAACTAGCAGGGACACAGTGCTATTCAGTATGTGAAGAAACTAAAAGACCTTTTCAGCAAGAGTGTCTGATAGGTGATTGGTGATACCTTTTTTGGCAGAAGTATAATTTACATGTTTTTAAGTGCATATAGATAAGTAGTGCTGCCTTCAAACATTGTCTGATTCTGTGCCTGGTCCCACAGGACCTTTATGAACTCTTGTGCCTGAACTTCATTGCAAGCAATGCATAGCTGTATGCCAGGGCCTCCAGGAGCAAATTTGTAGTCTATAATGAACATAAATTTTTCTGATCCATTTAGAGGTGCGTGACTTGTGTAGGTAGAGATTCACCCTGGCCCTGTTTGCTCTCAGCTTGTCTCAGCATCAGACCTCAGTGTCTGCCTGTGCCTACCTGCCTTCCAGCCAAGCGCTCCGAGGCTCAGGTGTGGGGTGGGATAACATTCCCTAATGACTTTCTGTTAGGGGAACAATCTGATCGAGTTTTAATAGCACAAAATAGGAAAACCATATGGTAATTATTTATTCATTTATTTAAAATAAGTAAATAGCTAAATTAACAGAAGGCGTTTTAAAAGCTTCTTGGGCAAGATATTATTTCTTGTTAAAGCAACATCTAAATCATTTGTCTGTCATATATGTGTATTAATACAGCTCTTGACTGAGACTGAACAAATTATTCTCATGTGCATTACATACTCTTTTAAAAAGCATAAGTATTGACGGAAAATGCTATGCAATATTATGTGATTTGGCAACCTTATGAAGAAAGACACCTTGTGACTTAAACACTACTTTCAGTGAGACATTCATTGTCTCAAAATATGGAGCAAGATCTATTTGGTTTTTTTCAAAACCTGAACTGACTACTGTTCTAGTTAAACTTGACTTTAAGATGAAAGAAACCAAAACTTGTGCTAGTGTTCCATCATTTCAGTGGGTGGAGTTGCCTGACTGGAAGGAAGAGAGTTCATGTAACCTGCTAGTGTTTGAATCTGGTTTTACAAATTTCCTTAAATGTGGTAATAAAGGCAAAAAATCTTCAACTTAAACCACTTCTGTAAAGTTATTTAAATGTCAAGAATGCTGATGACATGACAGTGGGCATTTCAAAACTGTCGCTGATAAGAATTACATGTCTAGGCTCTATTAAAATCCCAGTGGATACAGTCTACTGTGCTAAATGTCTGAATGCCTTTTAAAAAAAAAATCTGTTTCTCTGTAGGTTAAAATCAGTGGAAAGTTCCTGTGAAATCAAAGAGGTCTCAACACCTTCAGGGCTGGATAAAAATCCCCATTAACTTTTAATGAGACTAAGGATTTTTTGAAAATTATTTTTGTAGCATTGCAGCAACGGTAACACTTGTTTGTCATATTTTATAATCACACAATCCAGTAGATTCCATTGTCACTTTGAAGGCTGGCACAGAATAGCCTTCCCAATGCATCAGTTAAAGCATGTCACTGGCAGCTGGGGGAGGGCTGGGTTTCTTGTTCTTGCTCTGCTTTTTTTACGTGTTCTGTTTTTTCACCTCCATAACCTTGTCTGATGGGCATCCCTCACATTTACAATGCCTGATGTGCTTCCTGACATCTGTTCAATTTGATTTTCTATAATTTCCATTGATGCCCCTGTTTTCCTGCCATTAAACTAGTATATTGCCCAGCTGTATTCTGGGTCAAGAATGGGCAATCTTTTAAATCTAGTATAAGGTGAAATATTACTGTGGGATGGGAAGGGGAGGAGGGGGAAGACAAGGATTATAAAACTGACTGAAGGGCTGTCTGTCCTGGAAAGGGAAAGTATGTGTTTTATCTGGGAGAATGGAAGAGAGGGAAGGTGCATGTATATTTAAGGGAAGAGTATAATGTATTTCCTGGCACTGGGAGGCTGTGCATCACCAGCAGCTGAAATTCTGGGGCTGTGGTTGGGATGGATACAAGCGGACAGTCTCAACCTTTGTGCCCCACGGTGACTAGCCATTGACCTTAACCCTCAAGGAAAGGGGCACTCTCACTAGGGGAATTGCATGCTTACTCAGCCCTGAGCCACATCTGAGCCAAAGCTGCCAATTTTACCAAATTATGTGTGATGCTTTTGAAACATGGACTATTGTCCACCAGGGACTAAGCTGGAATGACCGAATTCATTTCACTTAGGTTTTCAATGGCAATAACATTATTTTAAAAAAATACCTATACTATAAACTATAAAACATTTATCATTCTGATTTTATTCATCTTTGTCATTTACTTATGTTTCATGGTAGTTTGTAAAAGGCAGTGAAGTTAATGTCCCATTATTTCAAACCCCCAAGGTTAGATTTTCAGGCTTAAATTGAATTTAAAAACCACATGTATAGTTAATTCATACATTAACAAAATTTCTATCCATCACAAGAGCCTTGAGCTTTTTCAGAGTTTTTTCACATTTTACTGCAATCATTAATAGCTGAAAAAGAGCTTAGAGATACTGATATAGGTACTCTGAAATGCCCCTGAGCAATAGACAAAGAAATGCTTCCTTAGGTGAATCTGTAGCGTTCTTTGCTGTTCAGCACAGCAAAACAAAACTTAAGAGCTCATGTGTGTTTCAGTCATGGTGCCAGAACTGTCAGAGCATCCTCTAATGGTGTTGCTAGCAAGTGTACTAACACTACGTTTAGGTAGTAGGATGATTTTTATAGTTTTTTAAGAAAACTAAGCCACAGACATTTTAACTAAGCAACTTGAAGTCCTTTGCTTAATCAACTGCTAAATTTTGAAATAGTTACTTGGTCAGGAAATCTATCATTTTTGCCTCCACTGAGAAATCTTTAGAACTGTTGTCATGTTTTCCTGCAGACAATGGAAGCTGGTCACAGAAGTTATTGGTCTTGGAGATAACGATGATGTGTTTTGTATTAGTGTTTAAAAAACCCACACTTTTGTTTTTAACAAAAAAAGGTTGTAGGAAAATCCTTCTACTTATTCAGTTTTGAAAGGAAATAGAAAATGCCCAGACAACAAAAGCTGTGCTGCAAATTGTGTCCAGCACAGGTGGAGAACGACTGTACTGAGTATTATTTTCCAGACCCCAGCTATGAGTCCCCACACATTTGGCTGCTTGCAGAGCCACACGTTTGGAAATGCCCATAAAGCTGTCTCTCATCTTGACGAGCTGCAGAATTAGAGACAGCCTTAAACTCTGTCTTGCTTCAGCACTCTCTAAACCTGTTTGAGGCCATACAAGCTCTGAGAAATCAATTATTTGATAGCCTATTCCTCTGTGGTCAATTGCTTGCAGCTCAAAACTAACTTTTGGCAGAGCTGAGGATGAACAGACATGGAGGCAGCCAGCCCAAACATTCCTTTCGAACAAAGAATGAAATATGAGAACGACCCTGAAGTAACCAAGGGACCCAGGATGATCTGTGTTTAAAATAAAAGAACCTTGGTCTTCTCCAAAAACCTTGCTTTTCCCCTCCTACAGAAGGCCACACTGCTGTCATACACTGTTCTTTCTGGAGACCTCTCTTTGCGCAGAAGCAAAAAGCTAATAATGACCCAGTTGGCAACCAGGCACTTGCAGGTCTGTTTGCACCATTATTAATTGGAATAT
The DNA here is from genome assembly GCA_013398015.1 of Oreocharis arfaki. Classification (NCBI taxonomy): domain Eukaryota; kingdom Metazoa; phylum Chordata; class Aves; order Passeriformes; family Paramythiidae; genus Oreocharis; species Oreocharis arfaki. The sequence continues at coordinate 522,224 of VZRR01005435.1, forward strand.
TCACACCTCCACTTATCTATTGCCTGTATTTCATATTTCCAGAAAATGGTACCCGAATAAGCTTGTTTCCATTGTATCTTGCCTGTTTCCTCTTCCTGGGTAGGTTAATTTCTCGCACTTGTTTCTGTTGTGCTTTTTAGAATCTAATTACTCAGGAGAAAGGTCTATATATCTCCTTATGCGATTCGATTTCTGGTAGTGGGAACTGCCCAGGAGAAGCAGTGCCCAGACCACTACCCCTGCAGAGCTGCAAAAGCCGCTAATTGTGGCGGGAACTTTTTGAGCACTGATGGCTCATCTCCTGCTGTATTTTACGGTCTGTGGACCACCTCTTCTAAAAAAAGGAGAAAAAGCATAGTATTTGTGGGTTTTGGATCCACGGGAGTGAAATATTCTGGTTTGTATGTATAATTATTTTAGGTTTTGGAAGAGAAGTGGAAATAAATTACCTAGCAAACATTTTCACCTCAGTTCTTCTCAAAGCCGACTTCTTCTATGGCTTTGTAAGGGTTAGAAGAAAATGAATTTGGTCTTTTACTGATAATCACATTTCTGATAATTACATTTCTCCTCTACGTTGTTTAATACTGTGGTAGGACTGAAAACTGTCCTTCCCCAGTTTGAAACCACCTTGACAATAAATATGCAGCTGGCTTTTGCATCAGCTGTGCCTTAGGAAAGCAAGTGCGATGGTGGTGTCAGGCTGCTCTTCAGATGACTCCTTACTAGCAAGAAGCATGTGCTGACCTGACGTTGCTCATCCAATACTGCTCATCCTGGCGGCATCAAGATCCACCAGACCCTGAGCAGACACAGAGGGGGCAGCAACCAGCACCTCATCTTCAGTGGAAAGGCCCTGAGTTTTGCTGTTTGTGCTTTGCTCTGTGCACTGGGCAGTGATGGCATGTGGGACTTCAGGTGTGTTACAGGAGTTGTGTGAAACTCTGGGAAATGGAGCACAACATCCTTTCAGAAAATGCATTTTGGGGAAACCTTGGAGGGGAATCTTCCCATGTCTTTGAGTGCTGCCAGTCTTACTGTTCAGATGGTAATCTTTTTTCTTGTTACCCTAAATTGTAATAAAATCCTTATCTGTAGCTTAAAAAATGAAGCTACAGGGTTGCAGTAGAAGAAGCAGGAGAATGATTTAAAAAGAGTGTGATTTCATACCCATCATTTTTCATCATTGAGTTAGGCTGGCTGAAAAGCTTCTGTCTATCCCCATCAGAATCTCATTACAGGTCAACTTGCAAAGTAAAGTAATACTCAGAGTAAAAGTGACAGAATTTCTCAGCTGGCAGATGGCCTGATTCCACAATTATTCACCTTAGATGGTAGTCGTGAATAACATCAAAGAGTCTTAGTGCTTTACCAAACAAAACTTGTTAATTTACCCTGCTCTGTGGTGATGAAATGGTTCTTTTCAATTTGGAACTGAAGAATATACACTTTTGTTGTGTTTTTAGTTTAGATTACCTGAGAAATGGTGAAATGTAAGAATGGCTGTACCAAGATGGCCTTGAGGTGATTCTGAGTCTATTATCTGGCCTCTGAGAGGAGCTTAAAATAGATACCTAAGAAAAACAACCAGAACAGGGCGAGTATGTAGTGATACTTCACTAAATGGTTCTATTCTGCTGAGATTTCTGGCTTCAAAATGCTTCTGTGGTGCCTTTTCTATTCAGTACCCCTCAATGAATTTTCCTTACGTGAATTTGCCTTGTTGCACTTTGATCCTGTGTGTAGCTAATAATCAGAATTTCTTAGTCTGTGTTCAATCCAGATGAAATCTGCATTATAATTATTACAATGAGTCTGCCTGAACATACGTTGTTGTTGGTTTGGTTTTTTTTTTAACAACCGGACTGTACTGTCCTAGAAAGATTTGGTGAGAAGATCCAGGAAGATTGGTTGAACCTTGATGGATCTGAATTGTTCTCCAGCACTGGGGAGAGTGCTATGTATGCATAACTACTGGACAATTTTTAAATGGGTTGATAAACCTTACATTTTTGTGTGCAATGGAATCCTGGCAAAGCATTGTATGCAAGAGTGGGGGGGCAACATAATTAGAAGACATGGAATTTTTTGAATCTACAGCTCTCTCTATTTTGAGGAAACTCTGATATAATATTTTAGAAACTAGAGAAAGTCATCTTGAGTTAGCTGTTTCTGAGGGAAAAACGTGCTTCGAAGGAAAACAGAGGAAAGAATCCCAGGGCAAGCTTTTTAAGCATCTGAGGTTCTATTTCGAGGGTTTCAACTCATACTATTTTTTAATGAGTTGTTTTTACAGACTAAATTGTGTGTGTGCTCACTGTATGCACGATGATTTTGTTAGCTGCCTACAGAAGCTTCTGCCTTTGTAGAATCTTGCTGATTTCCCCAGGTCCAGTTTCTTGTCTGAGGAAAGTGGTGCTTCCCAGGAGCACTGCTATTGCTCCTCAAAGCTGGTTGCTTTCTCTGTGCTCTCCAGCTTCCCTGCAGGATTAAAGCCACGTGTCTTAGGGTTCTGTCTGACTGAAGACATTGAAGTTCTACACTCTGCAGCAGTTCACTTTTATTGTTAAGAATCACTGTTTGCCTTTCTTGGCCTAATACGTAAGACACAGATTGGTTTTCCTCACTAATTTTGGCTGTAGATGAATTGCCTCTTCGTGGAGAGAAATAAAGATGAAACTATAATAATCTTTCTGTCACAAAAGAATATAGTTTCAGGGACTGTTCTTACAGATAGAGCAGGCTATTTGTTAAAAGAAAACAGACTGTCAGTGCAGTGTATTAGCTTCCCTTGAATCTTTACCATTCCATGATATTTCTAGAAAAGGAAGAAATGCTAGATTTTCTATATTTCCAGTTCTTTGTCTCCTGAGCTATTCCTATAACCGAGAACACTTTACTGAAAAAAGTTTTTTTAATGTTGTAACTGTAAATAATGAAAAATGTGAGATTCCCTGGTTGTTTCACTTTTTTAAAATAAAAAACCTTCTTTTGTATCGTTTCTGGGGTCTTGAGAAACATGCCTTGTTGCTAACAGATCTGGGTCACTTCTCCAAAAAGCGCTCTATCCCTGGGAAGCCAGCATAATGGGGAGAGTTGCCTTTCCCAGTGCTTGTTGTTTGAGCTCGTAGCCTCCCAGTCATAATCTCCAGTCTCATGGGTAGGAAGGCGATAGGCAGGGGATATCTTCTGCATAATTCAAAGCAATAAGCAAGGAGCATTCCCCTCTTTAATGACCACATTACTATAAGACAGATATTTTTAACTGTCTTCATTTTCCAGGGTATGGCTCCTTCATCTGTTTTTTCTTAACAGTGACAAACTCGGTTCAGTCAGGAAATGCAGTGGTTCCACAGCCCCTCTGATAATGTGCTAGTTTTGAGCAATCACCCCCCATTGCAAGGGGAGGGTTTGTAGCGAGGCAGGGATGGCAGTGTTGAGAAAACAGGGAGGTGTCTGAGGCCATAAAGAAGTAATGTGGAGCACCCAATTAAGAGATCTTGTGGTGCTGGTTTAAGGCAAGCACAAATTGAGAGAGGTGCATGGACAGACCTTGCCCCTTGTATGTCAGTGTCTGCAGTGATCTTCCTGCTTCCAGGGAATGATGTGTATCCACATCACTCCTCCCAGAAGAAGGAATTTTACAAGGAGCATAACCCCACACACTACAGGGCCATACCAAGTTTCTCAGGAAAACTTCTGCCTGTTCACCTTTTGCAATGTGTTCAAGTATTGGTCTGAGGAGAAGCTGAACAGTGAAGTTCTCCATTTCTTCTTTGCCTGTATTTTTTTGGGACATAGCATTTCAGGCATCTAAGTGCGTTTGGTGTTGACCTCGATTTCTAATGAGGAAATCTCTGCTGACACTATCCAGTCTAAGCTATTGGCTGTAAAAATGATGCAGTTTTCATTTCGTTGACCTTATTTACCATAATAAGGGCAAATGCAGTAGTTTTTTCCTCTGTTCCAACTTTATAAGCCCACACAAGTATTTTTTCAGCTCCATTTGAAATCAATGTGAAGAAATTGATTTCAAAGCCCAGTGAATTTAGTAGGAGTTACTCCATTGACTTTTAATGTGCTCTCAGGTGTGCTCTGTGATAGTGGCATGACCACACCTGAAATAGGAAAAATTCATTTTAAAAATAAGCAATAGGATGATGAAATTCTGATTAGAATGAGATCTGTCCTCTGCAAGGTGGACTCTTGGGGTAGGTATTGCCACAATTTTTTTCCTGCCCCCCACTCAGGAAATAGTCTTATTCAATCAATTCAATGTGAGTAGAATCTGAAACCGCAAGGGCTGGGATAGGCCAACTACAAATTAAAAAAGCTAAAGAAAGTATTCCTGAACTTCAAAAGGGAAGGCAGTACTATGGATTCTTTCAACTCTTTTTAACTTGCTTTAAGTTAAATTATGTAGCCTGTTGCTCCAGTACCTGTGAAGTGCCTGGGGATGCCTGTATGTGTAAGCAGGTATTGAAATTTTAAAAGAACAGAAAAACAAGATTGGGCTGGTTTTTGTTGTCAAAGTGGGCTATGCTAAATTCCATCTGTATTTGAGACAGAAAATAAGAAAATATTCACTCTAAGCTATTTGGAATCTCCTTTTCAAATTAGAAATAAAATTAGAAGGCAATTTTTTTGTGCTTACATATTTAAGACCTTGAGCCATTTGCAGAGACAACATTATAGCACAGTTTTTAGGGAACTAGATCCATTCATAACAGCTCTACAAAGACCCAGATGCTTGTGTTATTCCCTGTACTCAGTGTTTAGTGTCAATCTCTTTTGATTTTTTTTTTTTTCTTTCCTGCACCGAGGCAGGGTGTACATAACTGTATCTGCAGATTCATTCCAGAGCAGCCATTAAATGAGTGCAGTAGGCAGTTGTTCCTTCAAACCCTCAAAAGATGCTCCCTAGTGAACAGGGCAAATGTCACCTGTATTGGATCAGGCTATAGGTTATTGTTCCTGCTGCAATTAAATACAGACAGCCTTCAAATTCAACCTTATATGTGGAAATGGTTGTGAACATGAAGTGCTCAGACAAGGGTACAAATAAATATCAGCGCCTGTGACTCAAGTTTAAAGATTTTCATTGGTTTCCTTTATCTCAGGCCCCCAGGTCTCTTAAAACAAAACCAGAAACTTTACTCCAAGAATACTTCTATATTACTTTCAAAATATGTTATTTTCAAAACACAGCAACTGGTTCTTCTGACAAAAAATAAGATAGTTTGTGCTGTTTTAACTGGAGAAGCAGTGACAAAAAGTAGTAAGGTTTTCTATAAGTAAAAATGATGGGTTAGTTCTTGTAAATGCAGTCAACTTCAGTTTCCCTGTGAGTCATGGAATCAGAGTTTCCCTTGATGCACGTAAGCTCTCTCTTCTCCAAACCCTGCAGGAGAGAATTAACTTTACAATGTCTCCTGTACTCTTCTTTAGCATATGTAATCAAATTTTGTTCTCTTTTACCTCTAATGCCTGCTAATATAAGAGATTACAACCATGTAACGCACTGGAGTAGAAGACAAATACTAAAATGGACCTGAATAAACAGAAACCACGTTAGTTAAAAAGTTGTATCTCCAGGTGATGTGTTTGCATGATGACAAATGGACTGCATTTGTTGTATTCCTGGCATTGCTCCTGTAAGTTTTCCATGAGCAGAGTTGATGAATAAGAGCAGTATGAGGGAATACAAAAAACATTCCTGTTAAATTTCAATTTCTAAAACCTGTTAGCCAGTGGCACTCGAAAAGGAAGCCTGGAAGTGTTATATACCATGTGCCTCAGGAGGACAAAGCTGCCACTTATTTTACTGAAATAGTTTGAGTCCTGGGAAGTTTCTCAATGACTGTGAGCTGGGAATATGTCCAGGATACCTCTACACCTTCTATTTTTGCTTTAGCCTGGTGTGTCAGAAGGCAGGAGGATAGGAAGGCGCAATATACTGTTTTAAACAAGTTCTGGCTTGAATTTTATTGGATTCTGATCTTCAGCTGATTTGCCATTAATCTCTGAAAGAATAAATTAAAAAATCAAAAATCTCGTGATAATATTTTCCAAAAATAGTCCCATGTAGTCCAAGGTCAATATTGTTGAGAACTCAACACAAATTCAAGGACTTTTAACACAGGGTTTCTAGCAGAGCAGTGTATAAAGCTTGCAATGTCTGAATTCATGTTGAAATAAATCATATTGCACCCATCCAGATGAAAACACCTTTATGTGAAGAAAGGGTTTGCTTTTATTGGCTAACCATTGGAAAAGTCCATAAATTCAAAATAGATAGGGTTAAGGAGTAAACTTTAAAATGAGAATACGAAAATCCTCAGGGCTTAACCTTGGAGTGATTCTGTGTTTCCACCTGCTGGAAGCTGATTTTCCAGTTGGCAAATACCCTCTCTGGGTAAGGACAGGTTAATGCCCAGCTGCAGACCTGCTGAAGGGAAAATAAGTTTCTTCTTGTAAACACACCAGTTTCCCTAAAACCGCACGGGTCGGTGGATGTTTGTCTAATACATATGGGGAAGCTGCAAAAGGCAGCCTTGAGGCAGTGATGCTTTAGTTACTCCACTAATGCAGTGTGCTAAAAAGAAATAAAAATTAACTTGCCAATGATTGCTGCTCAACTTTTTATATTTGCTTCAGATGCTGTGATATTTATTTATTTTTGCAATTAATAAGTTTGAATCAATTTTTAAAGCATCTTACTCTTATGATTTACAGGGGATATTGAGCAATCAAAGCTATCAGAAGCATTAATCTTTAATACGAGGGCAATTCAGTTATCTTGCCAGAAAGTTTTAATTAGAAGGAAATTCTTCATCTCTGTGATGCTTAGCTGTATTAATCTTTCTGCATCAGTGTATCAAGTTTTGGCTGCAGGAACAATGTTTTAACTTAATTAATTCTTTATGAAAAAAGTTCCTCTTGAAAATTGAGCTTAGATCTTGCTCTCTAGACAGCTACTCAGAGTTTCTTCTGCCCTTAAGTCAAAACTTACTTTTATGAATTGTGCCAATTTGAAAAGTTGAATGAGGTTTTTTGAAAGCACGTTCTTCTAACCTTGGAGTTTACAAGTGGATCTGCACGTGGAGAGGAGAGAGATCCTAACACTTCCCAGTGGGCTCCTTAATCAGCCTTCTCACAGCAACAGGACTCTAATCATTACTGAGATCAGGAACTAGGGTCTTTAGACACCTAATGAAGGTAGAAGACTCTCCAGAAGTTGTTAGAGCTGTAATGGTCAGAAATGGTAGTGCAATTAAACCTCTTTTTTTTTTTTGGTCACATGACGCATTATGAAAATGAGAATTTTTCTGTTTGATTCCAGGAAAACATTTCAGACATCGTTGTCAATATATTAGTGGTAAACCTTGATTAAGATCATTTTTACAACACAAAAACATATTTCAAAATTTCTAATTCATCCTAAATTGCATTATACAGAAGCTACTATTTTTCTTTAGCAAACCAATTGCATAAAACAGGAGAGAACACTTACATTAAATGAAGAAAAAAAGGAAACTAATTCTAGGCATTTAAACAAGTTCACAAGGCAGAAAAGTCCCCAATCTAAGAATGATCTAATTCTGGCTAAATGTTTATCTTCTTCTCTCAGTAGCAGTTATTAATTGTAATTGCTGATTTTACAGTAAATTGTTAGTGCATTCCTATCGAATGTTTAATAACAGACATATATTTCTTTCTAAATGCTTATACACATCTCTTTCAAGTGGCAAATTTAAATGTTACATTTTCCTCTTTCTGACCACCTTCCTACACTTAGGATGTAGAAACAATACAAGAATTCACCGCAAAAAAATTTTTGTTTAATAAATTTTGTTAAATTTTTTGTCAAGTATTTGATATGGAATCAGGAGGATTTTTTTGGTGGGAAGTCTTTAATTCTCTTCTTGAAGAACCACTGTCCTGAGAAAAATAAATCCCATGATGTTTCACTTCCAAATTTGCCATATTAATGTTCTTGGTTCCTTATTTATTATAAATATGCTCCTAGCACCAGCTTATCCTTTTTTTTTTTGAGCCCAGTGGTAAATTGTACTTTTTCCAGGTGATCAGGATTATGCATCGTGTCTCTGTCTCATCCATTGTCCAAGCCCTTCCTAGCTTGATTGGCCAGAATATAAAACTGGAGGTACGTGCCTTTCTTATTTGTGTAGTGGTTCGGAGAAGCTGAGAGTTTTAGGAGTTGAGTTTCTGCTTTTCTCTTACTTTGAGTGATTTCTTGGCTATAGTCTCTTCATGCAGGATATGCTTATGCAAGCAAACACATCTATTGTGGAGCACCAGGACAATCCTGCCCCAGCAGAAGTTGTTTCTCTGTGTCAAATGTAGCCAACAAAAAAGCCCGATGTAAGCTTTCATGCAAGTTGCTTTACAACTGTCATTCCTACACCCTAGGGATATTCTATTAAGTATATTTTTTTTTTTTTTGGTTATGTAATATGTTTACAATATCTTTTGCTTATTCTTGGGAGCGAGTCTTTCCTTCAGACGTGAATGTGTGCCTTTCTGAATGCTGAGTTACAGCTGAATAAAAATAAGTTTGACAGGCAAGTATCTTCCAGGAGCCATTATGCATTCGGTGAATTGTGAAGAGCTATTAAAACTGAAGTTGTATCTAACTTTCTCTATGTTTTTTAGGCTCTGTTTGGAACTCTTTCTATTTCAGTTAATGAATGTTTGCTGTTTAGCTAGCTATTGCATTTCAAATATCACTGTTCATCTGAGCACTAAAAATGTCACTGAAAAGTGACAGTGGGCCAGGACTGACTTATCTATATTGTCCTATATTTTGTTATTACTTGACATCAAGATTTTTTGAAAGCAACCATACCTGGGTTTTGCCCTTGAAGGATTAGTACATGTTCCAGGCAATTCTATTTCAGCATCAGTTTCCAAACCCAGTATGTTTTCAGAGCTGTGTGTCGATAGCGTTATTTAAAAGCTTGCTCAAGCTTCCAACTATGTGTTGTACCTTCCAGAAAAGGCCTGCTGCATTTCTAGTGTGTGCTGTTTTTAAAGGATACATCTTGCAAATGTAGTCCTATGTGCTCTGGCTGCAAAGAATGCCAAGATCTAACCAGGCTGCTGAATGGTGAGCTGTGCACACTAATGCTAATTTGCCATCACCGTAGCAATACACGGTATTTGTACACTTCCTGCCTTGGACTGCGAAGTTCAGCAACTCAAGAAGACTCAACTCTTCTCCCTTCTAGAGACAGGCCCCAGGTTAGGGCTGAAGCCTGTTGAAATAGCTTTTCAGTAAAGCAGCTACTGTGCATTGCCAGTGCTGTCTGTAATGTATTCGTCTGGTGGATCAATGGCTTGGATTTTCAGTGTCATAAATCTGGAAGTTCAACAGCTTTCGAAAGCAATGTGTGCACTTACAAAAAGTAACCTAATGGTTGAGTAGAGATTTCAGTAATGGGATCAGCAGTGCTCATGGAAAGCCAAACAACAGAGAAGGTATTTTTAAGCTGAAGAAATCCTGGCAAAATAAAACATTAATCAGATATGGCAGAGTCATATAATTACATTACTTGGTTTTTAAATGCAGCCAGGAATAACCCAATACTAAACATTTAAACTTCATAAATGATTGTGCTGATAGGTACTTGCCAAAATACATGGCAATGATTTTGCATGTGTCAAATACTAATAACCCTGAAGACATTTATGTGTTATCTGAACGGAAATTTAGCTCTTATATTTGTAGTTCCTTTGTGTGAATGCTTGTGGTATGGGCCCAGATGCTGCCTAGACCACATGAGGATTTCAGACACCTAATACTGTATTTAGAGCAGAGATTCCAAACATGTCTAGCATTGGAAGTATCAAAACATTACCCCAGAAATTTAAATAACAATCAATTTTCGCAAATTTTTATACACTAACAGTAATTTAATGTTCCTGTCCTGTCAGTTTTGGTGATGTACACCAAATGTTCATACTCTGTATTCATCTTTATGCAGGTAAAATAGCAATAAAAGTGTATTAATTTTATTGGAAAATTGTGTATTCCCTTCAAAACATGAATATGATTCAGGCTGTTCCTGTGTATGTCTGAAGACAGAATCCTTCTATAGATTTAATGTAGTATATCAAGAAATCTTCAAACTGCAATATGTATAGGGTCCGCCTTCCTTATAAGGCACTTACTTACATTATTCTCTTTGAAAATGTTCTGACCCACAAATACTGTGCATGAAGGCCTATTATGTTCTCCTTTATTACACCAACATCTCCTTGTGACATTCAAAATGCTTGTCTTTCAAGGATGCTGTTGTAATAAGGTCCAGAGTGTTTGTAATAAATTCGTAGAGATCAATGAGTAGTTCATGAAATAGCTTCAGTCACTTTTGTGTGAAGCTGCAGTGTAGCAACAGAAAAGCTATGAAAAAGCAGTCACATACAAAATTAAATGTGTTCCTGCTTTTCACATGGAATTATAAGAGGTTATGCTTTTCTTTTAGTGTGCATTATATTTCTGTCTTGAGAAGGAATCTTCAACAAATTTCTGCAAAGTTGGAGATACTGAATTCCAGGTTTCTCTTGCTCTGAGTTTTCAAGGATTCCCACGTTTTGATGAAAATATGCCTAAAGGAATAATCACAGGAATAGTAAGCACTTAGTTAATACAATAATAGGCTGTAACGCCTGCTGTAACTGCTGACTCTGTTGTTGTCACCAATGAAAATTGTGACTTATGCCAAGCAATTGCTCTTTCAGTGTTTCTGTATATTTAGCCTAAATGTGTTTAGGACCTGGAAGTGATTCAGCAAAAAAAATCCAAATTCTGAAACATTCCGAATTTTGAAACAGTATGTTAAAATAAACTTGGATTTATCTTTTTATCCTTATTTTATCTCTTTTTACTTTCTCATCTTTTTATAAGGAGCATTTTAACATTTTATAAAGATTGTGCATTTGTACTATTGCGATATACTTGTTGTTTCTTATTTAAATTTTTTTATTAAAGACCCTCTAAAATCATTTTATTGATGCTGCATGATTTGTAAATAAAACAAGCAGTTTGACACATATATACTCTATTAATGTGGTAGTTATGGTTGAAGATAATGTCATGCTGGTGCCCCATGCTTAAGTCAGAAGATGATTCTGAATCCACAGACTTTGAATTGTTTGTTCTTTAGAAAGCAAATTTTAAATTGAATTCATGTCAATTAACTGCAAAAAGTCAATTTCAAAAAAAGAGTTATAATTAGAAACAGTGAAAATTATTTATAGTTAAAACTTTTTAATGAAATAACCTTCTTCATACTTGTTCTAGAAAGCCGGTATCAAAGCTGGGTGTTTTCATGAAATAGCACTGAAAAAGAAATACATCAGAAATTGCTTTTCTCACTCATAGTCGAACCCATCGCTGTTGCTCTTTCAAAGAACTAAACTGCTCTCGATTCCAATGATGGAATATCACTCTGCTTTACAATTGCTTTAAGCCAGTTTGGTCTTTAGAAATCCAGGAGAAAGAAGAATGAGGCTGTGTGGGATTTTTGTCTATCAGTCTGCATAATCAATAGTTGACACAAAAGGACTAATTGCTCTGAGCATTTAAACAGAAGTGCTTATTGTCACAAAAGCTGTGTATCCTCTTACTGTAGCTCTACTATCCTGATACTTATCTACAGTCACAATCAGATAAAAACTGTTGATTCCAGCAAGGATCTGGCAATAACTAAGGACTGTAGGAAGGTGGGAGGAACAGTCTTAGAAGTATAATCCAGTCTGTCAAGAAGTTTCTCTTTACTGTTATTGAAGAATTGGCCTGATGCCTTTCAATCTTACCTCTATTTTCAATATTGTAGTCAAGACAAGATAGGAGAGAGAGAATATATGTTCCTTGAAATTCATTTAAATGACACATAGTTTTTAATGTGCGAAAGTATTCTGCCTCTTAACATGTTGTAGTCATGTCTGTTCAGCATTTCCTTCTTTATCTGGAATCTAGAAGTGTAGCAGAATTATAGTGAAAAGCTATCGCCATTTAGAGATGCTTTATTTTAAAACAGTGAACAGGAATAGGCATAAACAAAATGTAAAGTGCCTTCCACTGGCTGGCTACATCAGATAATGCTCCAGACAATTGATTTTGTTGCATGCACTTATGTATGAAGAAATGCATTGGCCTGATTCAGCACATGTGAGGTTATGGAAAAGGCTTGGTCTGCTTCCCAAAGGTGGGGGTGTGTGTGAAACCACGTTGGTGTGTGCACACACAAAGAAGAGAAAATGAGATTGGCTCATACGTTTACAGTTTATGCAGGACTTCTCAGTGCTTCCCACTATCATTTATATCCTAGAAATTCACTGTACCAAATGCTTTTTGGCGTTATCTCTATTTTACATTACCTTTGTAGAAAGGTTCCCAAAATGTTAATTAGCAATGCAGTAACTCAAGTGCCTTCCACACCCTCTGTTTTCATGTTGTGCCACAAAAATACACTGGAGTCTAATTATACGAATGGGAAGATTCTTGTTAATTTCTGTGATGTTTTGCTCAGACCCCATGTCCCCTGCAGCCTGTGGCAGGGAAACCACATACAGCTTCCTGAAAGTAGGACACTGGAAAAGAATGAGTGTCATCATCATGTCTTAAAAATATAATACGAGGTGGCTTGCTGGAGCAAGGGAGCAAAACTGAGGTATTCTATTTCCTGTAGAAGGAAAGCATTTTTTGTGTCTGAAAACTTTATTAAGCACTGGCTCTTTGTCTCCCTGCTGTGCCATTCCTCAGCTTCCAGCTGTTTTCATTTCCAGCTGTTTGCTGCAGCTGGTGCAGCCATGGCAAGGTGAGGAGCAAAGGGACAAAAGCAAGAGGGTTAAGGGGTGGGAGTGTTAGCAGGATTGATCCAGAATGTTGAATTGCAGAAAAACTTTGCTTTCAAATTTCATCTACCTACCACTAGATGTCCAAGCCTATATTTTGGTATCTACATGGACATTATCTGGTAACTCCATGTTCTCATGAAATCCATGAGAATTGTAGAAGTACAGCATATGCAAAAACAGTGTTGTAGGTTGGAGGCCTAGACAGACTTCAGTCCCAAATTTATTGATGTTGATCAAGCTCTCATTGAAAGGTATCTGAGCTGCTCTTGTGAAGGAGTAAATAGGACTGTACCATAATAGGACTGGTTCTTTTCTTCATTGAGCTATTAAAACACAACAATTTGCTTTCACTGACAGATGGTTTTAAATTCAGAGCCAGAACTTTTCTGTTGGAAGATGGTGTAGTTACGTTTACTTCAGTTGAGGAGCAGTTGGTCCTTATAGTTAGGGTTTGGCTCTTTTTTTGAGAGCTGGGTATTTTATTCAAAACATTTATTTTAAAATTAGGTATTTTTAAAAAACTTTTTTCAAAAGAACTGACTTCATCATGTTTTCTTTACAATACTGTAGCTCTCTGCAGCCGTACCTCTTTTTCCTCCGCCCTTTCATGTTCTCGGTTGTTGAGCATTTTGCTGGTGTTTCCAACTTCTTCCTTGGCATTTCAGGAGCTTAGGATTTTTTCTTTTTGGCACCAATTTCTTTTGATTTTTTTTTTTTAACTGATGTTTGTTTTTCCTTCTGAATTTCTTCTAAAATAATGGCTTGGGTTCCTTTAGGACTTTGAAGGAATGCTTGATTTTTTTTTTGTACTTCACTTGGTCCATCATGCACCTGGTATCCAGTTCTGCTGTCTAACCTGTACTTCATGTGAGAATGCTGCTACCAGTGCCTCTAATTCGGAAGTTTCTCATCTTTCTTCTTGTTATTTTAATAGAAAAAGCATATAATTTATTACACAAATCTTTAGAAGATAATTTTAAAAAACCCTTTAACTCACATGGTTAGGAATGTTCTCCTAGGCAGCCATTGCTAACCCAACTCTTAAATTCCTCCACACTGTACTGAATGATTATTCGAAAGATCAGAAGCCATGCTATAGAACTCTATGTAATGCAGAATAAACATAGCCTGGCTAATTCAGGGAAATGGAGAAAAGGCTTTTCCTTTTGAAAAGGGAAAAAAAAAGCTGAAAGTAGGCTTTTTCTCCCATCTTACATTTATTCCTAAAGACTTCCTCCATCAATGTATGACAAAGTCATTCTTTTATCTTGATTTTTGTGAAAAACTTCTTTTCCTTTATGGCTTCTTTTGGCCTAGAGCTTGTGAACCTTCAGTCTTTGTCAGTGTGGCATGAAGGAATAGGAAATTTTCTGCAAATTGCCCCAGTGTATTAGCACTAGGGCTATGCAAACCTTTCCAAGTGTGATTTGAAAGGGTTACTTTCAAACCTTGACTTCTGTGGGAGATCCAGTTCGTATGGGTTCACAGGCCAACCAGTTAAAGGAAAGGTTTCAGGCTGAGCCGCCCCCTCCCTTCTCCCTACACGTTTTCCCATGGGTTGGATCTCATTACAAACCCACAGGCAAGGTACAGGGTCAATCACATCATGTTAATTCATACAGGTTGACTGGTTCACTGGGACTGGAAGCTGAAAAGGTGAGAAGTTTATCACAGCAACAGAACTCTGATCTTAGAAAAACAAACATCTCTAAACTAGGTCTCTTCTTATCATATGAATCAAAACCTTAAATAAAAACAAGATAATTTTAAATAATTGAGGGAATCATACAGGGAATCAATCTTCCCCTGCTAGGAGTACTCAGAGGTTGGCTTTACTTCTAACACAAGAAGATCTCTGATCTCAAGGAACTATTCCTTTCTGAAACTTGGATATAATTACATGGGCTGAAATATGAAATAATAATGAGTCAGTTCTATATACCTGGGAGAATTACAGTGTGAGGCACACAAGGGGAGGAAACATTTTAATGACTTTTCTGGCTGGAAAGGTGAACTCAACTGAAACGTTTTATCTTTCTGGGGAGAGAAAAGAAGTAAAAATACTCTCAGCTGAACAAAAATGGCACTAGGCAGCATTGATCCCATGCATGGTTTTGAGTTATGGGACATGTAAAAAGCACGAAATACTTTTCCTCCATGAGCTCTCTTACGGAATGTATTTGAAATAGGTTATAAACATTATGAGTGTTACTGTGCTTGGTCTGAAAACAGCCGTTGGTATCCCAAACAGTTTTTTGCTTCATTTCTCTTTGCTTCTTAGTATTGCATTATTATCAGAATGTATTAAAAGGCTTTTAATTCTAGACCTAAGAAAAAGCAAAATTTGGATTGTTACCCCTTTGTGGATGTCCATGCAGATTGGTCCACATCCTTTTTCTTTGTGTTTTCACTTGATCAGCTTGCCTCCATCAAAAACTGAGTTCAGCTTGATTTGAATACGTGCTTTGCACACCTGAGTTGTCTTTGGCTACTATGGGGGTGTTCAGAAATGGGTGTGTAGTATGTCTGTGTATGTGCTGTCCCTAGCATTTGCTCTGCGTTGGAAGGTAGTGCTGTACAGTAGATTTGAACCTAAAATGGCTGACTGGTTTCTAAATAATCCCTAAGGAAACAGTTTAGTCTAGGCCATTATCTTGATAGTTCATAATTAGGTTCAATAATAAAGCTTGTTTTGCTGACCTAGGTCAGATCATGGCGTCCACCGCATCTGTGCGCAGTGACCTTGCTCTGAGAGTGTATTGTTAGAAAATCCATTATTATCATCACATACACTTCGGAGAAGTGGCTGTTTTGTGAATTGATGGTGTGATGTTGCCACTTTAGATAAAAGAATCCATGAATTATTGACTTAATGAGTTAATGTTGCTTGATTTCACAACAAGGTCTTTTTAGTCTGGGTGCTATTTACTGAACACATAATCACAACACATGAAGGAAGGCACAGATAACAGTACAGTTGTCCTGAGTTGCAGTATGCATTTACAACCCTCTTCACTTCTAATAAAGCAAAGTGTTAGCTAAGAATTTTTGTTTCCTTTAGTAAACCATTAAAACTTAGGTAATTACAAGCAACTCCTGTTTAAACAATTAGCAAATAAAATGTTTATTTGTCACTGATTTCTTATCACTTCCTTCTGTTTGGCTTAAGGTCTGTCTGCAAGAACCTTTTCATTTTTTTAGAATCTAAACATATCTTTGTCCGTATGACTATGCCTAATGCTGCTATCACATGGAAGCCCAGGAAAGGCTGTTAAAAGTCAATCAATGTCATCCAGAGTTCATTGTATTAGCTTTTTTCTTTTAAAGGAGAGTTTCCTGGTAAATCTATGATATTCAGAAAGCTTGAGAATATACAGATTTTATTACAAAATATAACTTGTGAGAGGAGAGAGGGAAAACATACGGAGCATGTCCCAGAGCAGATATTTTAATGATACGAGTGTCAGGTTTCAAATACCTATGCTCCTTTGATCCCAAGGTGTGAATCCCAGCTCTGTTAACTGCCCACTCCTACATGATAAATAAAATAAGGTCTGTTTGCAGTATCTTGTGGAAATGTGTGTCCTGTGAAAATATAAAATTTATAATTAATAAAATATAAAATTTAACAGAGACTGAGGACTGTAGAATTTAGGTCTGCATATAGGTCTTTTGAAGGGGACCATATCAACCAAGACCTTCACATTCATCCGAGATCTCCATTAGTTTTAAATAACTCTATGCAAAACCGAATAACTGCGTAGAAATGTCCCAGTGGGTATTTCTCTGTACGTAACTCTCACACTAGAGTTCTGTAGAAATAGGTATAGGTAAAATGTGCTGGCTGAGCATGACTTGAAATACCATCACGAGAAAACTTGATTCTGGCACTTAATGTTCTTTTTTTATTTCAGTCTTTAAATAAGTAGTGTTATTTGCATCACCCCTTGTACTGTTGTCCAGTGGTCTAAGGATCTGTGGGAAGGTCTGCGCGTGTAGGTCTGCTCCTCCCCCAGGCCTCACAACTTGCTGAATGGTGCTAACTCACCAGTTGTAGATCAGGGAGATGACAGACAAAGCTCTCCTTAGGAGTGTGTGTGAGAGCTTTGGGGTGCATAAAGGCAATTTGATGTTTTACCGTGTCTTGTACCCCTCCATCACAGTCCATTGCACAGAGGTGGAAGGGAGGCAATGGTTTCACTGGTGTTTGGGTTGGATGTCCTCTCTGTGTGCACTGGAGGGATGTGCTGCTTAGCCCAAGCTCCCAGTGAGAAGTGCCTGCCTTCCACTGAGGCAGAGCACGGACCTTGATTTCAGTTCTCTGTACAGGCACCCACTTAATGGAAATGTTGGCAGTGTGTCCTGGCATTTTGCTTATGACGCAGAAGAAAAAAAAAAATTAAATCCAAGTGTGTGACAAACTTCAGTTGTACTTGCAGCTGATTTGATGTGAATGAACTCAGACTGGTAAGGCATGGAGCCATGCAGCAGTGGATGTATTTTGCAATTTTTAAGGGTCATGTGTGTGTGTGTTCTCTTTTCTTCCTTTGTACCAACCTTCTTCAGTGTCATGAACTTAATTTTACAGGCCTTTCAAGGCAGAGAACCTGAATAATGAACTTTAGAGCATTTAAACATGAGCTGAGAGACTTTCTGTGCCTCAGAGCACTGGAAACTGAAAAACTAACATCTTATGATCCACCATGACTAAAATAAAAACTTTTACATCTGGTCCAGCCTATACTGAACAATTAGGGGAGTGAATTTCTGCCTCTTCTCCGTTTACATAAAGTACTCAGCTCTAACCCTCACGTCTTCTGAGATATTGGACTTTAAACTTGTCAGTGCTCCAAGAATGCCCTGAACCTCAGACCAATACATTTTGGGGGCAAATTCCTCATTTGTAGGAAGGAAGAAAACATTTTTTTTAGCAGGTTATTATCTGAAAAAAATGATGGTTGTCTGCAAGCAGCTGATGGGTTTGGAAGGTTAGAGGTAGTCCTGGCAAAGATGGATTAGTGGGCAGAGTGCAGGTGAGGCGATCGGAGGTGCTGGAGAAATGCAATTTATCACTTGGTTTCAGAGTTCAGTACATGTATGTCACTGCTGCATATGTGCTGTGTGTAAATATTACATGTGAGGGATAGTACTGGTGTTAGCCCCACTTTAAACAGAAGCAGTGCCTTTGTTAGTGAGATTATACGAAGTAGCAGAGGAACTGTAGTGATACTAATTGGAAATCCTTTCTGGAAGCTCTTCGACCGAGCAGATCCCTATGCTTTGTTAAATATTCATACTTTTATTTGCCTTTTTGTGTACTTGCAAAGCATAATCTTTATACTGAGATTTGGGTTTCCTTCTGAGTTTGGCTTATATATTTCAAACAATTTGAATTATTTCATTAGCCACTCTTCCAATCAATGTCTTGCTCAGTTTCCTGTTTTATTGTCATGTAACTCTGTATTTCTCTTTAGCTGCTATATTAGTCAGGTTCATTTGGGCTATGCTGTCTCCTAGAACCTTCACGTTCTTACATAGATTATGTTGAGTGTTATTTCTTTTTTCAGAAAGAAAGAAAATTTTAATTTTAGATGCCTTTATTGAAGCAATTAGCACTGTAAGCAAGAGTGGCAGAGTTTGGCATTTGATTTACTACAAGTAAGGAATTTTTTTTCCCCCATCAGTAATTGATATCTTCACAGCTAGGATACCTGCCAGGTATCAAGGAAGGTGCTAAGAGTAACAGATGATCTTTCTACTCTTGTCTAAGAAAATAATAGTACCTGTTAAGAAATCTTCTGCAAGGCTGACTGTACTGTTTCTTTGTCGTTTTCTGTAGTCAGTGGTTTGCTTCTATAACTGTTGGAAAAAAATAGTAGAATACTGGCACCAGAAGAAATCTTGCTGGTGAGGGCAGAGAGACAGTGTTAATGAGAGCACATCTGCTTTTCAGAAGCATCAATAAATTATTCAAAATACTAAAATGCTTCCTGTTCATTCCTACCTATAGCAAAACAGCCCAGTGTTTTGTTGCATTTCTCCACTGGTACAATTTTGACATCTGCTTGTATTCTCTGGTGGAAATAGGGATCTAATGTAATTTGTGGACACATTAAACTTATATAGCAGTGAAAGCAATAACATGCTTAGAAAAAAAACCCAAACGAAACAAACATGTAGTTTGGATATAATTATGTGTAAATTACAGTCTCTGTTATGATTTTCTAGCTGAACTAATTTCTTTCCTTGTGTAACACTCAGGTTAGTTTTATTTCTCAGACAGATGCCTGCTTTTCTGCCTGTTAGAAGTCACCTTGTTTGAATCTTGCAGGGTTTTTTATATTTCTCTTCAAGCAAAGACACCTGTCACTCATCCTCAGAAAGGCTTTTGAGCAGCATTGACAGCAGGCACGTCTTTGCAGGGTATGCTCTGTTGGGCATATCTCACATCTCACGACACCACGGAGCTCCCTTAGAGGGGGTGAACGTGTAGGTAGCTGAGGGAGTGAATTGCAATTTAGCGAAGGAATTAATGCAGATGATCCATTACACCAACGGATCACGCATCATGAATAGCGGAATAGAAATCACAGCAAAATCTGAGAAAGTAACTTTTAAGGAAGAAAGGTGTCTAAGCTGTTTAAACACACATCTTCAACAGGACCTGTCATTCGCGACAAGAAAATACCGAGCGCAGTGCTCATGCCTGTTCTCAAGTGTAAATCAGAAGCAGCTTTGGTTTGTTATTTAAGCCAGCACAAGCAGGGGCAGACTCTGTCTCCTGACTCCTGCTACAGTGTCAATGGCTCCTGACACTGCAGTACCAGGACCCAAATGTGATCACTACTTCAATTACATTTTGCTCAAGTATGGTCCATGCCTGCCTTTGCTGAGCAAAAGAACTTCAATTACTGTATTCCTCATCCTTTTGTGAATCTCTTCTTTTCACAAGAAACTTGACCACTGGTTCAGTCTGGACCACCACTGAAATGCTGAATTGACTCACCGTAGTCAGACTTGACTGTAGAATCTTTTTGCAGATGAAGATGTCAAAAGGCAATCTGTAGTGAGAATGACAGCATGATTAACCAGACTGAGGCCCAAGTCAGAAGTAGCGTGGACCACTGGGAAATTAAGGCACCAATTTTCACCATCAAGATTGGCTGTGATAGGGCAGCATATCCTAGCAACAGCATAAACCTTAACCTGACCATCACAGCAAAAACTAATTCTGTTGTGTTATCTGTTTCAGTATCTTTTAATCAAAAAAGTCTTTAAACAGAAAGTAAACACTCGTGTGTCACTTTTCCTGAAAGTGCTTTCTTTTCTAATTGGGAAATACCTAATTTCATGAATTAGAGGGTACAGAAGCTTTAACACAGATTTCTTTTGCCTTGTAATCTTGATAAAGTGTTATGGGAAAGGCTTAGAATGCCTCTTTGCAGCTGCAACAGGTTAGGAAAGATTTTAATGGGTAATGGTTTTATTCATGCTTAGGATAAAATCTGTATCTTAAAATCTGTTGCAAAGCTGCATATTATGGGTTGGACCCATCATGAAAACACTTTTTAGAAAAATTACTAGTAGATAGTAGGGTCAACTTTCATTAGAAATACTGTAGTATTAGACACTTTACTTTTATGAAGGGCCTGTACATCACATATGGAGCAAAGTGGAGATATATCTCACATATGGAGATAACTTACATTATCCTTTAAATAAAAGGATTTTTATCTGTCTTCAAAGAGCATGTTAGTTTGTTTCTTACCTAGTAAAGGATTTCACAGTCAAATAGTCATTAGTGGGTTAGTTTGTATATTTTTAGAAAGGTACTGTCATGGTCTCAGCAGTGCAGTTCTTGTGAGCTTTGAGTGACACTGGTAAATCTTTGGGCAAGGCTTATATAATTTGGGTGGACACCCATGATACTAAACTTGAGTGGACATGTATTTCCTCCAATTATTGTCATGCAAAATATCTCTATTTTCACACTCTGTTTTTCTGATTTGTGTGTATATATAAAGGCACATACCTCTGTGTGTGTATTTATGTAGTTACAATCTGTAAGAAAGGTGAGGAGCCTGTTTGTGTCCTGCCAGTTCTAGAGCTGGTTCTGCAATGACAGTGTGACAGTCCAGGACTTGAGCAGTAGGTCTGAGACTCATTTATTTCCCTTTGGGGAGATTCCACCCCACAATTTCAAAAGTGGGCAAGCTTTCATCTAGACAGAGTTCTCTGGGGTTACTCTCTTTAGGCAGTTTTGAAAACCATTAGAATGTGATCATTTTTTCAGTCTGATTTTCATGGAGATATGCCAATACATCTTGGTAGTTATGAAAACTGGGCATTCCATAGAGTTGATATTAAAAGGCTGTGCATGGTTTACACTGGGATGGGTATGGTAACCTCAATATACAAACAGGTTTGAACATGGTTACCTAGATGTAGATTCTCTGCCATGCTCCAGCACCTAGGTAGAAGAAGCTATGTCTCACAAGCTGTCAAGTACCTGAAGTACCTCTAATTACACTGAGATTTCTGGGCGTGTATCACTCCTGAAATTCAAGTCAATTCTAGCAGGAACCCAAATTAGGGTCAGAGTTTTGTGTGTTCATTAAATTTCCAAATTTTGGAACAGACACCAGGAATATAGTATTTTTAGCACACAATCCAAACATAATGGCTTTGAGTAGTAGTAGTTGTTGCAAGATCCATACTCATAAAAAGTAAACCAGATACTCATTTTCAGTCTACCAGTTCTGGGAGATCGGAGCCACCATTTTGTAAAAATTGCAAGAAAACTGAGTAGAAATAGTCCACTGTCCTCCTGCTATACTGGTTAATTTACATGTGGAACATGTATTCCCGTTGGCTTCCAGGAAAAGTTTGAAAATCTAGATGTGAAAGTTTGTCATGCTGTGAGCCAACTGTCCCATATTGATGCAAAAGGGAGAGAGAAAAAGCCAAGAAAATGCTTTAATTGATTCATCAATGCACCAAAGTGTGAACAGGCGTGATGAAGTGTAAAGAGGGATGTGACACCAGTGTGGCAGAGCTGTCACAGTGGAAAGGATTTCCTGTAAAAGTGATGGCACTTAAATGTTATCTAGGCCTCCTGTCTGAGCTTTCATATTCCCTGGAAACTTATGTCTTAGGGGAAGTGTCTGACCAACTTGTGAGCAGCCAGGCATCGTGCCAACTCAACAGGTAAACACACGGACTGTGAAGAACCTGTGCTTGTATCAAGTTTGGGAGTTACGGGGAGTAAGTAATCTCTGACAGATCTAAACGGTTAACCTATCCACAGAGATAGTCTTGGTCATTAGCAGTGGTTCTAGGTAAAATTGTGACACCTAAAGCATCAATTTAAGCAAAGTTTAAATTAGGATTAGTATCCTTGTTATTGAAATGATGCCCTCTGCAAGGTATAATGCAGCAGCTCCTAGGCATTGGATATTAGACTGTATTACAGAATAGTAGAGTAAGACTGTGAAGGAGAGGCTATTGATAATGAAATATAATTATAGCAGATGGATTTGAGCCAGACTGTTGTACTGAAGGGTTGTTGCAAAGTTCTCTAAGGGATTTTTACTAAAGAGATTGTAGTGTGCATCTCATCCAAAGAATAGGAAATCAAAGAGGGTGGAAGCCCTTAGAGTCACTCTGAGGTTTTGGCTCTGGATTCATTTGATTAACTAGGTATGAATGTTACTGATTTAATATTGATGTTTCTTACAACACCTAAAATCACTGCTGTGGGTATATTCAGTATGTTAAGTTCGCTTGTAAGGGATTAGATATGGGAATTACTCTGAAACGGGTTTTGCCAGTTTTGGAGGAATATATTTGGGAAGGAACCCCTACGGTTATGGCTTGGGCCATTTGCTTTTGCCTTCAGAGACACATCAGTTCCTTTCTAGCTCTGAGAAACCAGAGATTCAAATACAGTCTTAAACGGAAAACTTTGGCAGAAGTACAAATGCAAGCAAATGTGTGTTGTTACCACTACAGTTACTCTGCCACTTTGAAAATCGCTAGTCAGGTTCCATTTGGAGTATCTGCAATTCTGCAATGTATTATAGGAAGGACATTGCTGACTGAGCTTGTAAAAGTGCAGTGGAAGGCAAACAAATGCATGATTTAAGGTTTTGGAAGTATGACTTATAAAGAAGGATTGAACTGACCTGTGTTCTGTAAGTTAGAGGAAAAAGATTTGGAGGAGAGAAGAATCCTGGAATGGGCAAAAAAATACTGAAGTCATCTGAAGATAGATATATGTCCTAGTGCCACGCAGATCATATAGCATCACCAAATCAATGGCATGTCTGAGGCTAATTTAGACCACTATTAACTGTCTTATCATAAGATGGATGACTGCTGATCTGAGACCCTGTGCTTGGTGCTGTGTCCAGCCAGGGAGCAGGCTGGGGGGCTGCGAGGTGCCTTGGGCCAGAACATCAGGCAGTAACTCAGCATAGGCCTGAACATCGAGAGCCTGGCTGGCATCATACAGAATAGGGCTTGTAAACTGATTTTTAGGTGAAAATCCCTCTGTAGCTTTCCAGAGGTTTCTGGAAAGCTCAATCAAACTAAGAAGGACCACACAGGAGGAGATGTAAGTGCTCTTAAAAAAAAAAAAAAGGTAGGGGGGTGAGATGAAGAGAGGCAGGAACTTCCCTCTGGCAGTGAGAGTCAGCAGATGCGGGGAAAACAAGGTGTGCCTTGTAAATAAGAAAGTAAAAAAAAGTGGTATTTTTTCTTCTATTAATCAGAGAAGGTGGAGCCAAAGCAAAAGGTCAGAGGATGTAGAAAATTATCTTGAAATAGGGTCCCAAATATGTACATTTAGAAAGTGTGGCATTGAGTGCTGCTGTGAGGATGCATAATGCTGGCTCAGTCTGCGAGTTCAAAGCAGTTCATTTGGTTCCTGCTTGTACTCCAGCTAAAAGAAAAGGAGGGCAGAGTCTGAATTGATGGGTTTTCACGTTCAGCTCCCGAATTTCTTGAGCAGTTGTAAAGACTGCTGCAGCAGGGAAGGTTAGGTGTGCGTGCCAGCTAGCTACACACTTCGTATCTTGAAAGATGTGCATTTGATGTTGTCATTTCCCCTCTCAGTGAGATCACACAGTGCATTTACTTTGTTGCTCTGTGCACTATCTGTAGTGAGAAATATTTTGAAGCAATCTCATTTGTGCCTATTTTTTCCTATTTTCACAAATCCACGACAGGGTAGATGTCCAGTCATTCAAAGCTTATTTACCATTTCCATCAACTCATGGCTTCTGATTTTTCTGAATTTTTAAGATCTGAATCTTCATGTATATGGAGACAAATGTTCCTCTTCTGTAAAATGGTAGTGATCCGGCTCTTTAAGGATGAGTTTGTGAGATGCCTAAAAATACTTTTGCTGGTAGAAATGGATTTCCAATCAGTATGATATCTGGTGAAATTGAGTCTTTGGCTTAAAGGTAATTTGTACAAAGACCAAACAATTACCATTGATTTTTAAGTTCCAAATTGTACCTTTCTTTCAACTACAAATATAGCAAAGACAGTGATAGGGACATAACCCAGAACTGAGGTTTCTCTGTCAGTAGTAAGAAGACAGCTTGGGTTTCCCCACTGTACAAGGAACTGCTGGGTGGAGATGAATTTCTCAGCCAGCCATATGCTATCTCTGTCAGAAATGAGAGATGCTGCTAAAAAAAATCTCAAAGACAGGTACTGGGAATGAAAAGGGGAAGAGATCAAACGAAACGTGTAGAAGGTCTTTAACTAGAATTTAGGAAAAAGATCACTGCTTTAAAGAGATAAACTGTATTTCCATGCCATATGAGAAACTGGAATCTCAGGACTTTATAAGGAAAGTGACATTCATCTAAGGAGCAAAATCAGTATAAACAATCTGAATATCTGCCTTTTTCTTGATTTGATGCTCATCTATCTAAGGAATAAAACTGGCCCGTTCCAATAATATTTGAATATCCTGCAAGCATGAATATCCAGCTGTGAAAAGCACTGATATGCTATTTTTCCTTACTGTCTGGAAAGGTGGATGAGAAAAAAAATTGTGACAAATTGTACAGCTTACTCAGGCTAATACCCTGTCTCCCTTCAGCAGCATCCTGTGAAAAATGCTGATATATCATTTTGGGCCAGGCAATTCGTGACTGGTAAAGCACAGGTACAGGTTTAATGCTGGTAACACCAAAGCCCTGTGTTCTGTGTTTTCTGTCCCGTGTTCTTATCCATCTCTCAGGCCAAAAGGGTGAGGAACCCAACTGGCTTATAGGCAAGAAACTTAACATGCATCACCAAGCTTAGAAGACACTAAAAGAATTTGTGGCATTGGAAACTTGAAAATGTTTCAGCAGCTGAGTTCACAATTCCTGTAAGGACACTTGTCCCTTTTTTTCTTTTGCATCATATATTTACACAAAGAGAAAGCATCTACAGGTTTTTAAATATCTTCAGTGATGTCTCTGCTCTGTGGTCATGAAGAACTCCTATCTGTGAGCTGGAAAAAGGGAAATTTTTTTCCTTGGTGGGTCAGTAAAATGATAGATGGATTTGAATAGGACTGCAGTAGAAGGCACACACTTCCTTCGCTGTGGAAATAGCTGAAAAGACAAGTTTATACTGAAGTGGATAATATTGGTCTGTCTTGCAATGTACCAAAATAAACCAGAGAAGATTGCCAGGACTATGCATATTCACTTGCATCAGCTTTCACATCTCTGTATAATACACATTATGGTGAGCAGCAGATTTGGATACAGTCTCCACTGGGTATAAAGTAAAGGTAGCTAGGTTTTGTAGAAGCAATCCATATTGGGTTTATATTTAGACACATCAAAGTCTGATCTTCCTCTCTCTGTGATCAACCTTGCTTGATTTCAGAAGAGATATTCCTGGTTTGTACTTGTGGAAAGATGAGAATCCCACTCCTGAGGCTGACTTTTTTTTTTCCCTGTTACCCACCTGCTGAACATTACAGTTGTTCCTGCCAGGTGCTGAACCCTTCTAGGGATGTCTTGGCTCTCACTGCAGTACCCAGCCCACTACAAATTCTGCATTTCAGGCCAGTTGAATCCTGCAGTCCTATGAAAATGTACAAGTGGTTGAAGATTAGGAGGCAGGATTTTAAGACAGCAATTTGTATTCTACTTGGTTCTAAAGTGAAGAAATAATGTTGCTGACTTTTCCCTTCGCTGTTTTGAAACTCCTGAATATCTGCACACAACAGATTCTATTACAACACTACACCAACACCAGATAGTTAACTTAATATTTTAAGGACTTTAATAAGTACTTTTCTTAGGCACCATTAGTGCTGAGCAGTGATGAGCTCCACTCTCTGGGTCAGGTTTACAAAAGACTCTAGGTGTTTTAAGTTTTTGTCAGGGAAAATTCATGGTATATTGGCACAAATGTCTAAACACACACCTGTCTGCCCTCATAGGCATTTGCATACATTCGATTAGTGTGGCGAGTCTACAAATATGTAAACTGAGATCTGCTAAAAAAATCATATTTGAAATAGGTCAGTATGGATCCTCAGTTGCGTACACTGGATATAAACCTTTTTTTAAAAAATGTTAGCATAGAAATATTTCATGAAATACATGTAAAGTTTATTTGAAATGTCTACGATTAAAAACTAAAACCCTAAGCACTAAAGCCCTAAAACTCCTTGTGCTGACCCAATGGAAAAGTCTGAAAAATGTTCAATAGGTCTCAGAACTCTTTCATTTCTTTCCCTTAGAGGGCTGCTTTGGCCATTAGGCAGAGCTGCTGATTAAAGCAAGTAGAGTCTTGTAGAATTTTTGAAGTAGCAAAAAGTAACCTCAGAGGCTCTGGGGGTAGGTGGAGAGCGTTTCACCTTGGGTGGAAAAGTTCCCCGATTCAAAGGGAATTTCAGCTACCGCATGCCCAGGGGCTGAGGCGGGAGCTGCCTGCCTGGAGCGCAGGGAAGGAGGAGGTGGCAGGGCTGCAGCACCGCTGCCTGGGCCCCAGGATCCAGAGTAAATGCATAACAAAATCCCTGTCCCAAAGAGTCTCTAGGGCCTCCACAGCAAGGTTCATGAGCTGAGACTTCAAGCTGTGAAAAAAGCTCTCAGGTGCTGCAGGTATCTTGGCTGCCAAATGCTCCAGCTCCTGATACCGGTCAGGACTGCCCGGGGCCTGGGACAGCTGCTGCAGCCTGGGGTGGGGATGTGCCCATTCAGTGCCACCCCTCCGAGAGAGACTGGAGTCCGTTTTGAGTTTGCACATTGGGTGTCCTGCAACACTGCCAACAGCAGGTCTGCCAGAGAGCAAAGCAGATGAAAAGAGCTGTTTCTGTGCAGCTGCAGACTTACACATAGCTTTAGGAGTTCCAGGGATGGTGGAACTTATGTCCGGGTTGGAGTTGTTTCCCGTTTTGTCTGCTCTGAATACTGCTGCTCTTGATAACTTCCGTCTGCAGCCTCTTGTGAAGACTTATTGCTTTTAAAGTTTGTGCACCTTGTGTTGGGCAGAGTCTTTGATCTGGAGATGCTTTACCCTATCTCCATTGTATTGCAAAACTTCCCCTGTTTAAGGTGTTAAGGTAATCAAGAACAAAATGCCTGATGTTGGCCAGATTCCCTGGTAGAATAAGCAGGTAGAGTTCCACTGACTCTAATGGCTTCTGACAGCTGTGAATTTGATCCCATACCTTCCCTGCATAATAAGATTTAAAATAATGTGAGTTTAAGGTAGGGCAGGAAGCCCTGGATGAAATATCTTATTGCATTGATTTGTCTCTTATTTTCTGTCCTATGAGAATACCCAAGTTGCAAATAAAGGGTCAAGAAGGACATTTAGCAATATATGGTTTATACAGTATTAAAAGACCATCTCATAGTTAATCATATGATTAATTTCTACAAGAAGGCTCCACTAAGTCTGCAATAAAAAGAAGTAATGAGGTTTTATAATAAAATTGAAAAGCTTCTGTGGTGCACACAGAAGTCTTTTATATAGAAAGGTAAGAAAAGCCAGTTGTCTTCCTCTCAGTCCACAGATTGCTGCAATAGCTTTCTCTGTGAGAGTCTTGGGCCCTGGAATGACATCTTCTCCTGGCTTGAAATGGTCAAGTTACAGGGTATGTTTTAGGACCCTTTTCCCTTTGCAAGATGTATTTAAAGAGTGGAGAAGTTTCATGAACTGTTTAATGTACTGTTATTAGGTTACTGGCATTTTGTAGTAAGAGTGGTTGATCTACAGGAGGGTTGACTCTGAGGTGTATAGGATGGCACTGTAATTGTATAAGAACTGCCTGGTCCCTCAGAGATTGTGTGGAGGCACACATTCACATTTCAAATGGCCAGCAATAAATCTCACTGCAACGCCACACCAGCCATTGTTGTAGTGACTTGGCACTCATGCTCTTTATTATGAGGATTTTCAGCAAGCACATTAAATTCCACTGAAAATCTCAAGATGTATATAAGGACATCAGCTTTCCCGAGGACTAGGAAGATCAAAGATTTGTGAAAAATGCTTGGTTGAAACAGGAAGTCCAGAATAATGCACCAAATACTAATCCACTGGCAAACCCTGCTGTAAACTGGCCTCACTTGGGTCCTGTTCCAAACTGAAGGGAGTTTGCTTGTACAGAATCCAAATCCTGGGGCTGTTGGGGAAGAAACCCTCAGCTTGTGAACTCCGTCAGTTCTCTGTTCTCCAAAGAAGGGGGTAATTTTTGAAAACATCAGAGGTTTCATGCTGTCTGTTTGGCATCCAGCAATGTGCCGTACCAGCTGTTTCAGCTCACAGGAAGCAATTTTTTCTGCCAAGCCACATTTGCAGCCTCAGTACTGAGGCCAGCAGTAGGTTTGACAACGCACTGGTGGTCCAGGTGAGCCTGAGGTTTGAGTCTATTAAGGGGATTTCTGTAGCACAGTGCATTTGAAGTGTATGGATATGTATTTTGCTGAATCTGCCATGTCAATCTACTCACCAGTGATTAGTCAATATAATGTTTCCAGGACAGTACTTACTGGGACATTCGTTCTTAATGTTCCTTGCTTAAATTATATCTGAAAAGTA
This sequence comes from Oreocharis arfaki, assembly GCA_013398015.1. Taxonomy (NCBI): domain Eukaryota; kingdom Metazoa; phylum Chordata; class Aves; order Passeriformes; family Paramythiidae; genus Oreocharis; species Oreocharis arfaki. Next base: position 551,183 of record VZRR01005435.1, read on the forward strand.
CCTCAGTTTACCTCATTGTTGTTAAACAAAAGTGTGCCAAAATGCCTTTGGCCATTATTTGCAGAGGCCACTACTTAAAGCATTTTACCCAAAATTAACAAACTCTCCTAGGCTCCAGAAGACCAGGAATTCCTAACTGGAGCAAGCCATTAACTCAGTGACATCCTGCTTGGCTGTAAATATAATAATGAAAACCTGCAGAGACACTTCTGGTCTTGTCCTCAGGTAAGGCCAAAAAAATAGTTGTAAGGCCAAACTGACAGTCCCAGACATTCTGAATCTGAAATTCTGCTGGCTGATGGGTCAGAAAGAGCTCAAGTCCTTTATAAGAGTCAAATATTACTCAAAATTTTTCACTACTGGAATATTGTGATTTTTTTCCTCAGCATAGCTTTGAACACAGCCCCTTGAGATAAGGCTGTTGAAGGGTTCTGACTTTATAAACAGAATATGTTGTTAAAATAAAAAGGAGTTTCTCACCTTTTCTAATGTCTGCATAGTTTTCTAATTTCATTCATGTAATCTTTCTTTTGTGTAAACTTGCAAATTTTAAGCATGTAACAGGAATAGTTATTTCAAAATATGTTAGTTTTCCTTATTAAAAAGAAAAAAAAAAAAGAAAGCAGCAAAAAAAATCCCCAGACAACTACCAACAGTTATTTTGACCCATCTATATGTGCAAGAAGTATTTTGGATTTGACCAATGTGAATGTTTTGTAGGAAAAATGATTCCATGACTCCGGTGCTAAAGCCAAAGACCCTCCTTAAGTCTATAGAGACTCTTTTAGGGTCAGTACCTGAATCGGAGTTGAAATATGCCTTATTTTGGATTTTGGTAGTTCAGGAGTAGTAGGAGTGTCTTGGGTTTTGCAAGTAGAAATATCTTCGGGGTATTTTGTGGTAACTCTTCTTCAAAAAGGCCTCCAGGTTCTGACTGATTCATGTAGAAAATGTCTTCAGGCAAGTTCAGTTCTTTGAGAACCTCTACAAACTTCAATACGAAGTTTCTCCCTTTAGTTTACCCTAAAACCCTTTTTCCTCTTAAGAAGTTAAAAAAAAATACAGGCAAGATTAAGGAATGGCAGATCTACAGAGCTGGGCTGGCTGGAATGAAAGCGCTGCAAATATGCAACCATAACATAAGCAGGGCGAGACACCAGCCACGGGGTTGCATGCCATTTCAGAGATTTACAGTGAAAGTAAGCTAAATAATTTTTAGAAGCAACCAAAGAATGTTAGTGTCTGCAGGTCTCAAGAAACACTTAAGGCTGAATATCAGGCAGAAACTGCTCTCTGGATTTGTAGGTTTGTTTGCTATTAAGGTTTTTACAGCATGCTGAGATAAATTGATGTTTCTGCTAAAGGGATTACATACCTTGGAAATCTCCCAGACTGCAGAATCTGCCTTTAAGAAAGCATTTCTTGTGAGATCTTACCTAATGCACTAGATATCCTTTTAGATCGAGGGCAGACTGGAAGTACTCTATGATCCCTCTTCTTCATTGCTTAGTAAGAGTAGAACAAATTCCAGAGTGCTTATAAAATCATTACTGAAATTATTAGGCATTTGGTCTGATTAGAGATCAACTTTAAGCTGAGCAGAGGCTTCATGACTTTTCCCCATGGGGCTTCCAAGGCTGATCAAAGTTACATTACTAATGCTGTGTGACTTATTCCCTTATGACTAAAATTTAAAGAGCATAAAAATAGGTTGAAACAGGAGACAGTCATCAATTCTGAATATTGGAAAACCTGTTAATCTAAGAGGCACAAGTGAAACACATGCATATGTATTTTATTCTTCATGCATTTCATACATGGGTGTGAACACAGTTTCATTCTCATCTTTCATGCGTCACCTTGAACACATAAGAGTGTGAAAATATGGGAAGCAGACTTAGTACTCTGTTACCTGCAATACTGATGTTGAAACTGAAATACAGAACAAAACAATCACTGCCACAGAAGCATTGGGTTAGTGTCTCACGCACCACTTCAAACTATGGAAAAACTGTTCATATGGGTCAAAAATCATGGAAATTTTCCTCTTCTATATATGAATTCTTTAAATTGTGGTACAAAGGATGCAGGCAGTGTGTAGGATAATAGCTTTTGTGGGTGAAATCCTTGTCTATTACTGTCAAAGGGAAAATTCCACTTTGTCATAGGAATAAAACTTTATTATTTGTCATCACATCTGCCCTGATAATATCAATGTTGGCTGCTTTCCCCAAACTACATGAAGATGTAAGCAGTTGGCAGACCTGATGACAATATGTAAATTAGTCAGAGTGAACCTAATCTTGTATAATAAATGCCAATTTGACTCTAAATTTGTTAACAATATTTTAATGTGGTAATTGAGGTCAAGGGAGACTCCAGTTAAATGCTAAGCTATCTATAACTGTCAGTGTTAAATAGTACTTACGTATCCTTGCTGAAAATCAGATACCAGGTTAACATCTATCATTGTTTTTTGCAGCCAGAAATCAAATAAAGTGTGTTAGTCTTGGCAGCATGTAAGTATATTAGTTTAGAAATGTGCAGATGCGGTTTTCCATAGTTTTTTGGACTTGTTTTGTATTGCAACAGACCTGTAATTGCACTTTTTCCTGTCCTGTATATAATTTTGATTAGAAATCAGGTAATAAATACACGCCTAAAGGCCTCTGGAAATTAACTGGCATGTTCCTGTTCTGTCAGCTGATTGACGAGGTTCAATTTTAACCATTCTATTCATGGCTTCACTTATCATTGCTTCTTTAAAAAGCTTTCCAACATCATGATAGACATCTGAGTGATGAACTTCTGTATCAGCTACACTGAACTGAAATGATTTTGTCTATTAAAATATTCTGATTTTCCCTGAAGGTGTTGGCATTCATTAAACAATGTGTAGGTAATTATGATCCTCTGTGGGTCCATCTCTTGTTGCAGCTTGGGTGTAACTGCAGCAGGTGTAGGGGGCTTTATGCAATAATCTCCCTCATCCCCCCTCCATTCAGCATGGACAGCAAACATGAAGAGTCCTATTTTTCCCTTATACCCAGGCACAAATCCATAGTAGGTGACATGAGCAGATTCCTGTAGGCTCAAGGGAATCCAAGAATTTATATTTTTAAAATGTGGAAAAAGATGGAGATTTTTGTTTGTCAGGTGCATTTATTTTTTTTCTTTAAGTGTATGTTTCAGCTGAGTGTTATTTCAGCCGAAGCAGAACTGTGCAGCATCCTTACCCCAGCTCTGTCACTTGTTAAATAGTCTCTATGTTCAGCGTAAGAGAAAACATTTTCTCCACAGGAAATCAGCCTCCCTTAGTGTCATCAGCCCTCTTTTTGCAAGGGAAATCATTGATTGAGAAGAGTGGTCTGTATCCTTACACTCCACACGGTAGCAGCTCTGGGACCACCAGTGGAGTCTCGTGTGGGGTGTGTGTGGAAGAGATTGTGTGAAAAACACAGCACAAGCCCCTGATTTCCTTTGGTCCCAGATAAGGAGGATGGGGAATCCCCCTGCAGCCCTTGGCACCACTGGGGACCTTCTGTGCACTGTGGAACAGCTGCAGCACTTCTTTGCACCACCCTCAGTGGTGAGGAGAGGCAGAGCAATCAGATTTTGCATGCAGATACTGCCCTTCAAAACAGGTCCTCAGACGCTTCGCACACTCACGTGCTGCGACCTAATGATGAAGTGGACAGAAGGGGATGGGTTTAAAGTACTACAGAATGGAAAGGAGTTTAATGACAGAAATAATTTAAAAATAATACTGTGGAAAATGTGGAGGTCCTAGTTCATTTGGTTCTGACAGTGCCTGCTCAGGACAGACAACAACAGCTGCTTCTCCAGAACTCCTTACCACTGGGGCTCTGTTCTTATTGGAGCACCGTGTGTGTTAATGGCCTAATAATAGTGATTTCCAATAGGTTTAGAGGAATTAGTGTTTAATTCAGGATTTCAAACTCTAATAAACAGTTCCTATTCAATTTTGATTCCAGGAAGGAAGAACAATATCTTATCTGGTCCTTTAAATATAAAACATTGTCTTCTACTCTGAGCACTCGGGACTCTGCAGAGACATTACAGCCTATAATTACCCTGACATCTATCTCAGCTAATCTGGTTGGTTTGGGTATTGTTTAGCAACTTGTAAACTTTGCAGATATTATAGGTCTGCACTGGCTGAATCACAAGATAAGTAATAGCTTCAATAAAATCTCCTTTGGTGGAAACACTTCATGATCAAATTTACAGAACAAGTAAAAAAGTTCTGTGTATAATCCCTCCCTCCTTATTAGTGCTCATAAAGGATAACACTACTACAAACTATGTTTATCCAGTGAATAAAGGTACAGCGTGATAAAACAGTTAACAAAAAGCTGATGCTAAATTTAAGCAGATGCGATTATTTCTACTTCCTCTGATTTCAGGCTCCCGTTGCAGGCAATGGGGATGTTTGTCTGGGGGAAGAAGGGAAGGGCTGGGCAAGGACTTTAGGATTTAGCCCCAGGCTTCAAAGTGGATTTAATAAAATCTAGTAATAACCTGCAATACACTGTAAACCCTGCAAGGTATAAGGAAGGAGAAGGTTGGCTGAAAATGACCGTGCTTTTCAATACCAATGCAGTGTGGGCTATTCATAGTTAACACAGAAAATCTTCAAAGTCTGATTCAAATCCCTTTGAAGTCAGTGCTTGTTACAGAGACTCTGAATCTGGTGAGTGGTTTGTGCATTCACTGATCAGCATAACATTACTAGAATCATCAGTCATTCTCTGTCAGTGTGGTTAGAATTTCACTGATTCCCAAATACATTAAAAATAGCATCACAGATGCTGTTAGTTCTCATCTGCCTGTTTGCAAATTGCACGACAAGTATTCATGTGGCACCTGAACAAAAGATTGTGATGTAATCTGGAGAAGTAGCACTATCAAAATCCCCACCAAGACTGAATGCAGTGTCTTGATTATCACACCTTCACATGTCATTTAAGAATAATGTCCTTGTCTTTATTGGGAGCCGGGGCTGACATACAAAAACATTATTAGTAGCTCGGCCAGAGCAGCTGGAGTGGTGCAATGGCACTGAATGCAGAAGGAGCAGTTCAGCCACAGAGCATCTTTTGTCTAGCAGTATTTCCTGCTCATCCTCAAGGGAATCCAACTAAACCCTGGACATTCAAACCCAGAAAATTGCTCTGGCCTTGGCTGGACTAATAGAAGTCAAAACTTCAATCAGGCACTTATTAGTTACTTTGCACACGCAATATGAGGTGCCTTTGTTGGTGGCAAACAAGTGCAATTGCAACTTGGAATTGACAATGAATTTTTTTGCTGTCTTTGACTGCTCAATATAAGGTTAGGATTGGGTCATGTACCAGGGCTTTTACCAAATTAATGCTATCGGGGGAATTACGCTTAAATGGAATTCTTTCTATCTAAACAATTTAATCTAGTTTTTCTCTGTGGTTTTTCTTTGTCAGTTGGTATGAGTTTATAAAATAATTCAGACAAGTCAACAAATGAAACAATACATAAAATGTCATATTTTGAAAGAGAAACAATGGTGTAGGCATCAGATCTTGTGTTGCTGCTTAAACCTGAAAGTTCTAAGCAGCTTCTAGTTTTTTTCAGTCTTTGCCTAAGATTTTCCAACTTGCATTTGATAGGAGATACTCATTTAGGTTAAATCTAGGATATTTCCCTGAATTTTAAAAATGGTAATTTGCAGTTTTACTGAGTCCTATGCAGCATTGTCAAGTACTTAGCATGAGTAATTCTGTACTGCTATAATGAGAGATTATTCATACACAACTCAATTAAATACCACTGCAAAGCTATAGCCACATAAAGACTATTTCTTTATAAATTAAATCTGCAGAAATCAACCAAAGATGTGCCTTGTGCATTTGCCTTTCAGGGTAATGCTTGATCACGTGAAATGACAAAGCTGTTCTTGCCCCAGGGCTTGTTCCAGGTGTAGAGCATTGCCAGAAATAGAAAAAAAAATAGCATATAAGCAATATAAGGATTTTGTGAGGTTCCACAACAATATCTGACTTCAGATTAGAAGAATAAAAACAAGTCTGAGCATAGATTTTCTAACTTCATGGTTGATGGACTGATGAAGGCAAGCCTGTGTTTGACTGCTGACTCCAGATCTCACTGGAAGTAACTGGGGACTAGTATCCCTTTCGACCTCCCTGAGACAGAAAGAAAACCTTTTGAAACCACCTTAGTAAATGCCTCCGGCTGACCACAGGAATCATGATCAAGGCTATCAAAAGGAACCTGTTTGAGTTGTTTAGGGCTTCAAACCTTGTTTATCTCAGGTGGAAGTTAAAACTGACATTTGTGTTTCCTTAGCTACATTTCTGCCATTTGAGCTGAAACAGTCAGGACTCTGCAATACTCAAACAGAAATGGGGTTTGCTCACAGTTACATATTTATCATTTTATTAGACTTCGGGCTTGCTTTGTGCCATCCTCTTCTTTTTTTGACAGTATACACAGACAACTTTAAACAATAGTTTAAGTGAAAAATATTTCTAATAGAAATGGAAGATTATTTTCATTTAATAACATGGCTCTATCAGCAACAGAGATGTTATGGAGTCAAATCATGTTCTAAGAATTTAAAATTAAAGGAATTGAAGGATAAAAAGAAGTCTGGGTGATAAGTTTTCTGTGCAGCTCTATCAAAGCTAGCTTTGAAAGGCAACAGTAGCTAATAAAAGGTATAAATAACCTACCAACAAAAGCATATGTGACCTAAATGGCAACACACAGGTTTTCTTTAATTGGTGCTGTTTCTTCTTTATTACATTAACAACGTTTTGCATGTGTTTAATCAATGGATTTTTGATCAGTTAATTTTGATTGTATTTGTGTGCTTATTTTGATAAATTATTTTAATATACTCTAATTTTAACTATGCAAGTATAGGCTGGCAGTCAATGAAGTTTAATTTGACAGGAGTGCTTTCACCACTGACAAGAATTTAATTAACTTTTTATATTCTTCATGGCTAGGAAGCAATCTTTTGTTGTCCTACCACCTGAATGAATTGTGCATGATACTGGAACATAGCTAGAGCTTTTTGTCTCAAGATATCAGCCAATTTAAACCCCATCAAGAAGCTCAAGTGCCTCTCTGTACTGGTTGTTGATTGGCAGCACATTATAGATTGCTTAAATTTCTGTGATGACATCGTGTAAACAATGCTCCTCATTAGAATGTTACACCACGTGATTATTTTGTTAGATCTTACTTAATCCTCTTCGAAATAGAAAGAAATCATTTTTACTCACAACACTTATGTCAGCATCCTCTCCCAGACTGCGTGAAATAATTTTAAAATGCTTTTAGAATATTAACTTTAGATCGAGCGCTTCTGTACAAGTGTGGACATTTGCACCATAAGAAGCGAAGAAATGCTGGGAAATACGGGGAAAGAGTTGAAATCAGTTGTTGGCAATTTCTCTCTAGCTGTATTTTCACAGTGCATACATTAAACCAAGATGATACAGCTGTTCCTCAGCCCTTTTTTAGGTGCTGAGCTCCCCCTCCCCTCACACCCAGCAGAGGCAGCACAGACTGGCTGTGTGCTCTTCTCTCCCTGCACCCATCACAGACTTTCCCCCCATCAGTCTCCCTTTCTCAGTAGCACGGGGGTCGCTGGGGAGCTTCATCTCCATCCTTAGTGCTCCTGTGGTGTGGCTTACAGAACAGCCACAGCCTGCTGGGGTGACACCCTGGGTCTTCACTGCAGATCCAGGTTGGAAATCCTGTTCTTCCACGTGCCCTCTGAGGCTCTCATGTCACCTTGATTGTCACCCGGCAGTTCTCCAGGAAAGAAAAGGAAGGGCTGACTTCCCAGACCCCCTCGTGTGTCTGCATGATTCCCTGCAGTCCAGTCTCTAGGTCTATTTCAGTTAAGCCTTAACCTTTCTGCTGCTCTCTCTCTTCTCTGGACCAACAATCTTCAGTGGTTCTTGTCACTTGTGGAAATGGATTTCTTGGAGGTTTTCCTCATCTTGGATATTTATAAGATTCTCAGGTAACTTCCTTTTTTTTTTTTTTTTTTTTTTTAAAAGTCCATCAAAATAGGATGCGTTGGTGGACTGATTTCTGCCCTCTGCAAGAGCCAGTCTCCTAAAGTATTTCAAAGAGAGGAATACCTTGGAACAAAACCTACCATGGAGGAGTGCTCCGAGCTGACTTTAGAGCTGGCATTTAGCAACACAGAGGGTGATAAAGTTATACAGTGAGAAACAATTGTGTTTTATCTTAGTTCTGTGGTATGGGAGTAGGCAAGAAACCCAGGAAGACACTACAGTGCCTAATTTTGATATTTTGGTAAGTTTCTTTAGACATTATTCCCTCTTGAGGATTTGTGAATTTTCTTGCATTTCTGCTGTATTTTGTTCAAGCAACAGATGAAACTTATAATCCTTTGAAGTTTTTGACAAAAGTCACTATGCAAGGGAGCTGTACAGCATGTTTACAGCTCCACTCTAGTGCCGGTGAGATAAGTACACATTTTCAGACCAGAGTGAAGATTATGTCTATTATTGGCTATCAGTTGTGGCAATAATATAGCAGGACCTATCAAATTAGAATGTTTTTGCATGGACATCCCATGGTCTTGTTGAAATTTCTAGTGCCACTGCTTTTATTTATTTCCTTTTCTAATTTCTCTTTTTGTGTATCCCACAAAATAGGCATAGGAAGTAAAGATGTTAGTAATGACAATTTGTGCACATTTATTGAGCTCTAAAATGTGAACAGGCTTGAAGTGTTGATATGAAATACAAGTAACAGGTATTACCTTGTAATTATCAGAAATCGCGAACTGTAAAAGAATCCTCTTTTACACTAGTAATAAACTTTGGCAAATTTGTAATTAACAGACATACCTTGAGCAGTAACATCTTGAATGGCTTGAAAATTTCCCAGTTTTTCATGCATGTGAGAAGGAAAACTGTTATGACATAACAAATCAACCTCAAGTGCTTGCCTTGATATCTAGTGCTATACAATGTGACCTACAGATATTACATTCAGCTTTGTAATATTTCTTTGATAAAACTTGATAAAATTCAAGTTTAATCTGATATTGAATTTTTATGTCTACTTAGAGATACCTGAAAGTTTGTTTCAGAATTTCTGCTGACAGACCTTTTAACTACAGAAGTACATTAAATTCACTATCATCAGAATACAATTATTCGACTGATATTATAAAACAACTATGTTACTGCCTACTAATATGAAAGAAAAAAAGGAAATAAAAATCGCCTACCTTTAAATAGTAAGAAAACAGTGATTAATCATCCTGTTCATGTAAACAGGGTTATTGTTCTTTTTATAACATGACATCGAGCCAAAAGTATGTGATTGATTTTGTAAATCAGTCTCTACCCTGTTCATACCATAATTTTTTTTCTTTTAATGCACTCTGCATTAATATCCTGCCTCTGGCTTGTTTCATTTAATTTCTTCCTTGCCAGTAGAAAGTAAGCAGCTCTGTATGTTTAAAGGGAGTAAGCACTTCTCTGGGGGAGAAAAAAAAAAGGCACAGGAAAATAAAAGAGAAAAAACCCACAAGAGAAGGTAGAATTTGGGGATCTTCCAGTGGGAATTCAATGATAAGCATGATAAGCTTGTTTTGTGTTTGGAACTGAAGAGTTAGATTTTCTGTTAGGCTTTCAGAAATTGCTCCTGCAATAATAGCTTTGCTGCTGTTAAACCTCTCACATAATATGCAACACCTTTCTGACTCTTTATAAGGATTTCCAATATCTAGCAATGGTAGATAACACTCAAGGCTGCATCCTGACCTTCAGCTCTATGACTGACTAGGCCATTTTTTCACTGTCCTTGCGTCCTTGTGCAGCACTAAGCTTTTTCTCAGCCCTTGTTTTTCTTCTGATTGCTAACCAGGCAATAACTCAGCTACCTTTTTACTTGGTCATAGAATCAGGGAATCTGACCAAGGCAGAAAGCCAGAAATCCAACCAGAGGGATTGTGAACTACAGTTCAAATTCTGTTTTATTTGTGTTAAACTATTTATTGACCCTCACGTGCTGGAGTTCTTCATAATCCATTCGATAAATTCATAAAGATCGTCATAAATACTTAAAAGTGCAGAGTTTGTTTTTTGTCACTGGTCCCATCTTACTTAAAGCAAAATGTTGTTTCTACTTTATGCCAATTCTTCATCTTGTAAGAATTGAAGTACCAGAAGCTTTAGCATACATTTTAATATTTGATCAATCAAGAATACACTGATGGAGGTCTCAAATAATTTTCTAGTATAGCCTGTAAAGATCTTGTAATCTACTGTCATTTATGGAGACCACGTTCCTCGATCGGCCTTGTGCTGTAGATATGGATTGCACTGCTGTGTTGAAGTTGCTTCTAAGATTTCTCTAGGAAGACATCTTTGCCTTACAGTTGTTGGTTTGCCTGGGATGTTTTATGATTCTTTCTATCAGTATCTGGTGTCCACATCCTAAACACACTCAACATGTCCTAATTCTGGAGAAGACAAGCTGTTGGCTAAGATTTATTGAATTTCTTTTTTTGTGATGAATTCTCTCCATTTAACATTCAATATCTTTTATAAGTGCATATATTTTAGAAGATGTCTTGTTTCCTGCCTAATGTTTCGGTAGAGCTCCACTTCTCCCCAGCTGTGTGTTAACATTTGTGGGGTCAATAATATAGATTGGTCTTGGCACTTGGCTCTTTCAGATGTCCTCATACTGGTTCGTCACATCATGAAACCTTGGCCTGGTTTGTTGTTGACACTGCAAGAAACATCCGAAGAAAAGCAGCATAAAATCAGCTTGCAATTATTTTACTGTAAACATCATGTTGAGTGTATTGCATCAAGGTTCTCTCATACCATTTTAGTAAAACTATGGTGTGGTGGTTAGGTATATATTTATGTATTTTTTAAATTTTCCATTCCTTGTGTCAAGAAATTAGTCTTGTTATCTGCTAAGAAATCTTAATTTCTCATTTCCTACAGTAGGTTAAAAGACGGTGCCTCTTATTTATTTACTGTACCCTTTTCATTCTTCCGTTTCTGGGCTTCACCCTACAAGGCTGCCAATCTCTACTCCACATGATGGTTATGTAAAACTTTTGTTGCTTCTTGTGCTACTTTGTGCCGCTTTATGTATACTTCTCTTAAACATCTGGATCATGTGAAAATTATTAATTTAAAACCAGTGCTTTTTTCACATTGTGTCCTCTCCTACATCTGAGTTTCATACCTTGAATTATGTACCTTCCAGAGCATTAGTTTTGCTCTTAAGATTCAAAACTGACCTGGAAACTTTCAGCACCAGTTTACCTCTATGTGTACTCGTTTCTTTTTTCCAAGGGTATATGGCAGAGAGTGAACATGCCTCCCCTTTCCTTGTAGATACCCAGGATTTTTTCCACAGGAAAATATGAACCTCTTCCTCCATTAGCCCAGCGGCTTCTTTGCCAGGGCAGTCGAGCAGCATCTGCTGTGTATACATGCAGTGAGGCTGAGACACCTGCAGCATCCTGGCTGAGCCAGGAACAGTATTGCCATATGGAAAAACCCTCAGACATTTGTCATTTACTGTGTGCAAAATGCCTCTCTCTTCTCTGGTGACGTGCTGCTTGCATCCAGGAAATCTGGCCTAGTCCTGCTTTTCCGTTGTGTGTTGCTCTTTTTCATGGTCTTATTTAACATCTGCTGGCCAACGCTTTTGGATAGCAAAAGGCAGGACATGGCCTGATTGCATTAGAGTAGCAGGCAATTTTTAAACTTTTTATGTTTGGGATGGAAAAAAGGCCAGGAGCTTACTACTAAGCACATGATCAGAGTAGTTAAATGGACAGGCACATATTTAAAGCTGAGGCAGTAGATGTGGGGCTGTTTGTTCAGTGCTATCCCATCACAGAATTACACAGCTCGCTGTGGTTGCAGTCTGATAATTATTATTGATTCGCTCTCAGGCTGTCAATCTGGGGACAGCGCTAAAGCAGTCCATGATGGACAGAAAGAGGATTGGACAGCCACCATCCAACGAGGAAACTTCATCTTGAAAATGAACTTAGATGAGATGGTGCTAGTGGATAAGGGTAATTGATGATTGTTTCAGAGTGGAAGAAAGGAAAAAGGAGAGATAAAAAAATTCTTCTTTGGCATTCATCCTTAGTGTCCTGGAACACTCCAGGGACTGTCTGCAAACTATAAATTTAAAGTTCCTATTTTTGATGGTTAGGCAAATATACTGCACTTACTATAAGTTGTGATTAGCTTAGGGTCGTCAGGATCCATGAGAAAGACAGAACAGTACCTGAGGGAAATAACTTTTCTCAACCCAGATGTGTTATCTTGATCCACTTTTGAGTCCCTAAATCTTAGCACATTTAGCCTGGTTAAAACGTTTAATAATTGAGATGTAAATATTAGCAGTGTGGATCACTACATTAACCACTTGCACCAGCAGTAATGAGACAGTTATAAACTATATTTTGAAGCATCCGTATTTGTTATATTTTTGTTTTAAAATCTCTTCTATTTAAATGCCAGCTCATAAGAGAGTGCACAGATATAACAGAAGTGCTGGACAGTGTAAGCTGACCAGAATCTCCATTTATGATGTGGTCAGCCTTTATGCTTTTGAAAAGCCATACAAAATGCTTGAGATGGAGAAATCTTAACAGAGGAAATCAAAACCTATCTACACACCTTGATATACCTCTCTAGATGAATTATGCCCAAGCTTTAATTTCAGCACTGATAATGCTTGTTGCAATTTCCTTTGCTGTTTTGCTAACTGAAGTTGACCTGTTGGGGTTTTTCCTTCTTGGTCATCTTGCATGCGCGGAATATCTGGGATCACAAATTTCCAATAAACTCCAGAAACCACAGTGTGTGAATGCAAAAGTGCCAGCTGGAAGCAAGAATTACTGATGTGCCTGTCAGCTGATAGTAGTACCTCTGAGTCTCTCCTGAAAAATAAACCTCTGGGCAGAGGGAAGCAAATTGTGGCCCTTCCCTCTTCAGAAACACCAGATTTACTCCAGTGTAAGTGCTACAGGGGGAAAACAGGAAAATAGTGTCTTTTGCCACCTATGATGTCTTCAGCAGGTAGGGAGGGCTCAGACCTCCTTCCCCTTGACAGGACAACAAGGTGTCTTACAGCCCCAGGACGTGGGGTAAGCACTGCTGGCTTGGTCATAGGGGTGATGTCTTGTTCACTGTTGTGTTTAAATCTTTCTTTCATGTTACCTTTCAACCTAGCAGCCGCTGCATTAATATAAGTATTTTCCCTGTTTGTTTTTTTTTTTTTGACTTCTGGAATATTAAATATCAGCCTCAACAGAAAGAGGTCATGTACTGAGGAAAAATCACTTGGATTTTCATATAAGCCCTCACGGGGACCTGTCTTAAATGCCTAAGGTATGACACTGGTCTCACAAGATTTGTATAGAGGAAGACATGGGCTCCTGCAGAGAACAAGTCTGAGCAAATGTCTAATTTATGTGACCTGGGTCAGTTCTGTGCAAAGGTTCTCTCCTTTCTTTTCCCTTTGATGCTGTCCCCACAAAGACTCTGAGGCCAAGAGAGATTTTTCCTCTCTGCATCCAGGGAGGGTCACATAATGCTTGCTCTGACACATCACCCTGGTTGCTGTTAGATCTTCCCTAGAGTCCCCAAGCCAACAAGTTTCAGCCTTCAGCAGTGGAGAAGGGCCTGAGCAGGTCCCTACTTTCTGGTTGAAGGTAGAGCTAGGTGGAGCTTTAGCAAGAAGAGTATCAGACTGGAGACAGTGGGACACAACTGGGATGTGCAAGAGAATGTGCACTCCATGATCAGAGAGGCTGTCCAAATTTTGATGCTCTGTTTACAAGGGTTTTTAGGATGGGTCAGGTGGTACCTACCAGGTACCAGCATCTCCCAGGCTTTCCAGCCGTGTTAGTGTCTACATCTGCTTGGATTCAATGGCCATGATGCCCTGTATCTGTAAAGTCCCTCTTTTACTCAGATTTGCTGACTTTCACGGTCATGGCAAGGTCTGTCTAATCTTCCACCCTTTCCCAGAAATTGTGACTTGAATAAGGCTGTGTAAGCTGAAGAATTGTTTCTCTGATAAGATTGTGGTTTTTCACTGTGGATATTAACTTCCATCTTTATTATATATATTAGTTAGATTTCTTGGCTATTCCTACTTACAGCAACAATAGCTGCTGGTCCTGGATCAAGCTCTGTAAGTGCCAGGAGAAAGCAATCAGTTGTTCACAGACTATTTGTGTGCTGCTCAAAAATAACTTCAGTATCACTGTAGGTACCTTGACTTTGATATTTTGTCCTACAACTGGGTTGTGACACAGGCTAATGTTTTGCAGTCTCCTGTCCCAGACAAGCTGCAAACCAAGGAACTGAGCTATCCTCCAGGGATATCAAAGGGAGATTTGTGGCTCAGAGAAACACAATTGCTCCCATCTTTTATCCACTTGGAAGCAGAAAGAGTCTGTGGCTCTATAGATCCTCACTTCTAGGAAATAACAGCCCATCCCGTGAGCTTGGCAGCCTGGCTCTGCCCAAGCCCCTCAAACCCCTCCCACATGAGAGAACTAAAGGTGTCAGGGGCCACCTGAGGGTCATACGTTGTGAGGAGCAGGTACAGGAGGCTAGAGCAACACATTGGATGTGCAGGTTGTGCTTTGCCTTTAGGGGCCATTTTTTTAAGTTCTAAGGTGTAATTTGAGAACCTCAGCAGGAGCTGATTCCACATTCTGGTAAATTCCTCCGAAGGCAGCATTGAGGAATGGGGTGAAGGCATGGCAATAACGGTGATGGCACTCCAAGTGCTGTGCCAAGGTAGAGGAATAATTGGCTGCATCGGGTGGATGATGGGAGGTGGCTGTGCTGCGACGGGGCAGCAGGTGCCCCTCTCATAGCTGCTGGAAATAGAAAGTGGTGGCTACTCACGGAAATGATTAATACAGGAAAGAGACTGATCCATCAGTTCCTTTGAAGAATACCGCTGATTAATGGGCATTAGCACCAGAATTTTCTCCTAGCACAAGGAGTGCCTGCATGCTCTTAGCTGCGAGGGGCACAGTGTTACAAACTGGTGTGTGGGGTGGATTTTCTGGAAGCCAGAGGTCTGCAATTGCTGGGAAGAATGCTGCAGCTGACAATATTGAATTTCTCTAGATCCCTAAGCAGACCTGCAGGTATAATAATTGATCACAGAATACAGTAGGCTGCTCTGAAATGTGCAGAGATGAGGCAGAAAAATGTGCCATTCCTCAGCTGCCTCATTCTCCTGTCTCCATCAGGTTTTTGTGTCACATCTGCTGCCCTGGGTTTTTCAAGCGTTTCCCACACCTCTGACTGAGTGGCAGCTATTGCCAGGTGATGACCATCACTAGAGGCACACCTTTTTATCTGTGTGCACGTGCATTTTGTTAGCACTGTAGTGCTTCAGATGAGTCCTTTGAGTCTGTCACACCACACTTTTTTCTCTTACAGTACCAACGTCATACTCTGGGCAGGCAGTAGGAAGCAGGAATTTTTTAACAATCAGGAAGCTTTTTGCTTAAGACTCAGTGGCCTAGAAGTAATGTTCTGCACTGGATATTTTAGTAAGTTTCAACAGGTCTCTAAGCAGCAATGCTGTTCTCCTAGTAACAGAGTAACAATCCAAAATAAGACTCTCATGCCTAAAACTCCTTTGGTATTTATTCTCTACGTTCCACAACCGTGAGTCGGATCTCCCCCAGAAGTACCATCTCTGGATTTCTGACCTGAGTCGGGGTGGGGGTGGGCAGTAGCCTCGTGAAAGGAGAGCACGATAATCCTGTAAATGGTTGGGACACACTTGTGCATCATTTGAATGAGGCTGTGTCAGTCAGCCGGTGAGCAGTTCTGTAACAGAAAGGAAGCTGGTTTGCAGGAGCTGCCCTGCAGTCCCACCACTTGCAGCAGGTGTTACGATAAGATAATGGTCGCTTGTAGTAACCCTTGTGAATCACAATCCTTGAGGAAAAAGTAGGGACAAGCCCTTCAAATTGGGTTTCAAAAGCATATAAAGAGTTGACCTTACAGAGGTAGTTCAAGGAATAACCTAATCTTTCTGTCCCATATCCCCCATGTACAAAAGCTTGCCTGAAATTGAAAGTGTGTGTGTGGGAAGCTTGTAAAGGCAATGTTGATACCAAATAAAGAGACCGGTGTCCACACAAAATCATTTACAGCCTCTCTCTGCAATCTGCAGAGGATTACAGGTTTGCAGCATGTTTATGTCTGGCTGAGACCAAGGAGGTTTTGCTGCAAAATGGTTATCAGTGTAGAGTCAAAGCATAAACAACAGCACCGAAGTAGAAAGCCTAACGATTCGAACGAATTGAGTGGAAGAAATGACGTGTCTTAAAGACAACGTTGCTTGAAGAAAATTTATTTTCTGCTGTGGGTTTTTCCTATTATTAAGCTATAGCAAACCCCTGTACACTCACAGACTTGCCTTCTGCAAAACTAACATAATTTTAACAATTAATGGTTGAAGTGTGGACTTCTGAGATGATCCCTTATGACCTACACTTTATTAGATTTATGTTACCTTCTGATATGTTCTATTTGCTGGAAGCCCCGGCATCCTATCATTATGATTCAAACGTGCTTTGCTCTCTGCTCACAAATAATTGATGCTCCCTTAGCACAAAGCATAGTTTTCAGCTGATAAGCAGCAGGGTAATTGGCACCTTCACAGGATATTAGGCAGAAAAAAAGCATCACACTTAGCAGACAGGAAGCACACAGGAGAAAGTAACTAAATAATTGTGGTAGTGTATGCAGGGCTAAAGGCTTCTTTACAAGTTCTGTATGTTTGCATTCTCTGTAGTAAATATTAAGATTTGTATTTATCAGCAGAGGGGTGGGGGTGTGGAAGGGGGAGCCTTTGTGACAGGAGTACTTGTAAAGGAGGTGCACTGCTAGCAGTGTATAGACAGAGCATTCACTTACAGCCACTGTGTAGTTTTGAATGCGTCTCCATGAAGCTCCTCCGTGGGCCCCTGTTAGCTTGTGGGTGTGATGTTAATTAACAGCAGTGCCGTATTGGATGGGTGGCAATGAGCAATACTAACTGCAATGGATTCCTATGCAGATGTGTGTTGCACGTTGTGCCTACAGACTTGCTGTCTTAAATTAAATGCATTTGAGGCAGCCAGGACATGCTTTCAAGCCTAAAGTCTTAGCAGGCAGATAGAAGCTGTTTGGCTGCAGTCACTGGCAGTGTCACTCTGTCTGTTAAAATATTTCAGTTTGTTTGACTTTGTAATGCTGTCTTGGTATGATTTTTGTGATGTCCAGCAGCTAATAGCTACACATTTATTTTGAATTTATACTTTCAGGTTCAGCCATGTACCTGTTAAGACTAAAACCGTGGAACAAATGAGTCATATCAAATGTGCAATCTCATCAAATTTAGCTTTTTAAGCTTTGAATGGTATTTTTAACAAGTGTGGTATTTCTCACCGGTAATTGCTTTTCCTTTCTTTTCTTTGTATGTATTATGGACTTCATAGTAAATGTATTGGTGCATCTTTAATCTTGTGAGTCACTTGGGTACTACACTGAGTGCATTGGAAATGTCTATAAATAGAAAGGTTAAAAATCAGCATAACTCTGATGCACTGTTTTTAGCAAAAACATTTCTTTTTACTAAGACACACTTTAATTAGCTGCTACTCCACTTCCTTAGGTGCTGTGTAAGTGTATGAGGGGAGGAGAATATTATATTTACAAAATAATTTGGTGATGAACTGGTTTTTATTTTCTGGACATAGACCAATTCTTAGTAGTTTAATAGTTATTAAAATATCCTTCTGAATGTGTACAGGGCACCAGTATATATGTATGAGGTTTAATTGTTACTACTGGGTTACAAAGGCTGTGGCGATGTATTTTATTAGATAAGAATAAAGAGTGTCAGTGGAAATAAGACCTCTCACATTATACAACAGCTTGTACCCACGACAAGCACTTGTGTGTGTCCTGATGATGGTGTTGCTGTATTTGTTTTCCAATTACATCTTGAGTGAACTCAATAGAGCACAAGGCATGATGGGAGAAATCGCCCTTCCCTGCAATTACTCTTTGTGATCTGCCCAGAAATAGGTGAAGAAGCGTTGTGCCTTCCCTCCTTACCTGATTTCTGAGTGCATTCCTCAGCCCTTGCACTGAAAGATGAACCTGTGGCCCAAGGAGCCACCCAGCAGAGCTCTCGGCCTCAGTCCTATTTCTCACTCGCGTGCACAACAATCACACCACAGAAGAGGATTGATTTCTCCAACCAATTATGCTTAAACATGCTAAGCTTGTTATCGAGCCACGTTGTAGTTATGTAGAGCACTGTGCTTGTGTGGTACAGTGCTCCCCACCAATGCTAATTATGAAATGAGTTCTTGCTGTCTTCACGGCGCACAGATGGTGACAGTCTGGGTCTGAGTAACACACGCAGGGAGCCAGCGTCATAACTCCTCATGAAGCACGTATTTGGGTAACTGTGGCTGTCGTCACTCGCTGGAGTACTTGTCAAACACAATTGCTATCTTAAAAGCTCGCAAATTTCTTATAGTTTCCTACTTAGCACCTCCAGAAATAACAATCTCTAAGAAAAAACATTCAATTTTTATCTTTTGGGCAGAAATAAAAACACTAGTTTTGTTGGAGAATATCCTCAGCTGCTTCTTTAACATTGTGGTAATTAAGATTTTTCTCAGAATTGTGGAATATCTAGTGTAATAATAGAACTTTCTATTCTGTTTTTTGAGTTTTATTTAACTGTTTTCTTGTTCTCAGCGTTGTTGGCCTGTTACAGCACATGCACATGGGCCCTTTGTATATGTGTTTCTCTTCGATGTGCAGAAGGCCCTTTAGTTCATAGCAGCTTCCATCATTGCCAAGGTACTTTGCTTCACTGGTGTCACCCTTGTGGTACTCAGCAACCCAGCTGATGAATAACAATATTTCTGCAGCTCTGATCACAGACTCCACCAGTGTCAGCCCGTGGAAAGTCTTGCTGCTGTAGCTCATCAGGCCACCACATGGGCATCTGGAGCTGAGCTGCTGTTGAAACTTCCCCCGTGGTCCACTGTGCTCCCCCAGAGCCTGCTGTTAACCTGACAGATTTAACTCTGTGTTAAGAGACTGTTCTAATAAAGGAAATATCGTTTTTCCTCCCACAGGACATTAACCCTGTATTGCTCATACAAATAAATCCATAAATTCAGCTGCAATTTCAGTTTTAACAAGAAACCAGCACTAGTCTGAGGAACAAAAATCTCATTGATGTGCAATCCCAGCACGTGCCTGGGACAGCTGCGTTAGAGCCCTTGTGCTGTTCAGCCTTGCTGCTCTCCCCGTTGCTGTGGGCACAGCAGGCACTGCTTGCTGAGGGGTATCAAGGGCTACAACACCCTCAGCTGTGAAGGGCCCCTGTGCTTCGTCATTCTTTTCCTGCTGGGCCAGCTGTTTTAGGCAATCATTTGCAGTATTCTTCTGTTGCTGGCAGGGATCTGAGTCAAGGTATACATTGTGGCTCTGCTTCACAATCAGACCTCTAATCCAGTGACAGTGTACTTAATATTGTTACAGACATTCATTTATAAATCGCACTTTTTATCCTCCCCTACATCCTGAGTGTAAATTAGGACGATACTTTCAGTGCCAGGATGACAATTTGGAATTCTTGATGTGATATGCAGTAATGGAACAAGGGGAGGCAAAGCCTGCCTGTTTAGATCACTTAATAGGACACTTACAGTTCCTCTAAAATCGTTGTTAGGCTCAGTTAGTACATTAAGTGGTTTGAGATTTTTAGGTGAGTGTGTTGCTAGTAGTATGTTATTTACCCCCTATTATTTAGGGAGGAGGGCTGGTCTGGTGGCTAATGCAGAAACTGTAGATTCAGAAGATGTGGTTCTGACTCACAACTGTGCCAAAGTTTTGGGTTGTGTTGTTTTGCTTTGTTTTGGGTTACGGTGTTTTTGTGATAAATCATTTAATCTCAGTGTTTCAGTTCTCCAGCTATAAAATGGGAATAATAATGGTGCCTTGTTCCCAGGTTTTGCTTGTCTTATTCTTGATGACTGCATTCTCTTTGGGGCTTAGACTTTCCCTGCTTAAAGGTTTAACACAAAGAGATCCTAATCTCAGCTACTTTAATACAAACAACAGCTACAAATATAGTGTCATTACTACCTGGGCATCAGCATGACTTGTGCCATCAGTATCATGCTGACAAGCTCCTTACTTCTCAGGATTTGCTTTACCCATCTCTGCTCCTAATCCTAATGCACTCAGTCCCACTGGTGTGGAAAAGCATCTTCGTGGTTAATACTCCTCCCTCACGGAAGGAGAATTACTCCGGTTTTCGGCCTATCTCTGCTTGCCAGGAGGAGCTGCTGGCACAGCGTTCTGCATACGCCATTGCTTAGTTGTTACACTGCCAGAAACCTTTCGTTACTCCTGGCGTTTATTTCTCCAGTGTGTATCTGCTTTAGAGGCTTGGTTCTTTGGAGAAGTGCAACCACCTCTTCTCAGTTCTAAGCATTTTCTGCGGCACCTTTCATAAAAGTGGCACAATACTTCAGCTCCTCCTCCTCTCCCTAATCATCTTCACTATGTTTATACAGACCTTTCCTCTAACAGCATCATAAAAATAGCAGAAATATCAGCATTGAGCTCATCTATTTTATTCACGGCAGAGTTTCCTGAAGCTCTCAACTGAGATTTCAAGACCTTTCCTAGAGGTTCTTGAGGATCATATGCCCTGTAATCAGCCCCGCAAACGCTGCTGCCATCTCCAGGTGACTGGGCACCAGAGTGGAGCCAGGTTTCTGAATAGTTCCCATGGCTGCAATCCTGCTCTGTTTTTCTGGACTAGTGACCTGCAGGATTTCAGAATGGTCTGTTTGGTCTGCATCATCCTCTGTAGGCAATGTGTAGCCTGCCTCCATACAGTAGCTCAGACTAGTAACAGTGCCTAGGAACAGGACAGTTCTCTGCCACAGTCCTCCTTAGCAAGAGAATGAAACGAGCATTTCTTCAGGAGTGGATCTGGCTAGCAAGGCTGGTACACTAAATGACAGAGAAGTCCTCCTACCAGAACATGTATTACAGCCTTAGAAGATCTAAAATGATAGAAATGAAAGCTACCAATAAAGAAAATTTAAGGCCAGGTTAAATGCTTTTATGATGGGTAGAAGTATCATATATTAAAGTATTTCATAGTGTTTATTACCGTTTCAGCCAAAGGAAATAATAAATGCAATGACTGGCTGATTAAAAAAATCTCCTATTATTGGGTAAATTATTAGTGGGCAGTGACCCTAATTAACAGGGTAATAAACCTGAAGATTTGCTTATGATGCAGCTGTTGAGACACCATATGGTCCAGGTAGAGCTTTCCTTGAAAATGAAGAGCCCAAGGTTCCCAGAAGAAACAAACCAAACAAAAATTGGTTGATGAGGGTCCCTGGGTTACTGGAACTGACACTGCATTGTAGGTTGCAGACCATAATTGTCTTGTAAATTTATGGCTTGAGTAATAAGAAGAGGCTACAACGTAGTTCTTGTGTAATGCACTGAGCAAATGTGGAGGCCCAGATAACGAAGTTCATACCCAAGCTCTTCTGGAAATAAGACTGACTTCTGTTTTCTTTGTTGCACTTTGCAACTGAGCAAATGGGTTAAGTCATGAACTATTAATTGTTGCCTTGATAAAATAGATAATGCAAGGCATTTTTGAAGGGAAGGAAAAGAAAAAACTATTAACAAAATTCAGTGGACCTGAACTTCTTTACAATCAGTCTCCCCTTTTGGGGATGTCTCCCTTGCAATTTCCCTTTTCCCTGACATTTATTTACCTAAATCTTTCTTTTTAGTTCCTAATCTCTAGGTGACCATTGCATGGTTTGTACAGTGCCTAGAACAACTGGACCCTGTCCCAGTTAATGCCTTCATAAGGCGTTTTTCAGCAACTCATCCTGAAAACCCAGAGAAATCTCAAGTTGCTCTGTTTCCTTGATAAACTATGAACGTATTTTCTGGGAATTTATAAGAGCCCAGGAGCATTCTCTTCATTTGTTCATGCATTTTATCTTTAGAAATAATGGCAAACTTTAAAATTAATTATTTGTGCAGGTTTATAGATTCAAGTTGAGGATGACTAATTTAATCATGCTTAGATGTCCAGCTATCTGATTTGCGTGTTTGATCTGGTCATCAGATGTCTAAGGGCTATAAAGTGCTCCTGTACTTACTCTGGGTGCGAAACTGATGGATAAAATTAAGGTCATTTTCCAGCATCAGGCCTAATTATGTGCAGGGTGGCCTTCAGGCAGAAAAATTAATCTTGTACATTTAGTGGGGCAAAACCAGCTCCAAACCAGAGGGCCATCTCGCTGCTGAGATGATTTGTTTCACCACAAAATAATGTAAAAATAGGAAATTCCCTGGTTCACTCTTCCTTCTCAGCTGCTCAGGGAAAAAATAGTTATTAGACAAATCTTCTGTATGGATAGCTATATGTTC
This sequence comes from Oreocharis arfaki, assembly GCA_013398015.1. Taxonomy (NCBI): domain Eukaryota; kingdom Metazoa; phylum Chordata; class Aves; order Passeriformes; family Paramythiidae; genus Oreocharis; species Oreocharis arfaki. The sequence goes on from VZRR01005435.1 coordinate 573,781, forward strand.
TGAATTTCTCTAGCCATTTTGTTTCTTGGAATTCTTCTTGTTTGAAAGTGATAGGGAAAAATAAAGAATTCTTCATTTGAGTTTTGCCTGTAGTTAGGGATGCAGTGGTCCCCGTTTTCTCTGGGGGCTGAGTCAAATTCCACTGAAGCTTTTGGATGTTTCCTAACAAAAAACAGCTTCTGAGTGGTTTTGGAATAAGCTATCACTGGCCTAAAATGAAAGCACAGAATTCCTTAGCCAAAAGTTACATTTGGGGATAGAAATTTACAATTTGACTGTAGTTCACAAATTTATTGATAAATGGAGAAGGTTTTTAAGGCAAACTCTTTGGAATATGGGTGATGCCTTATATGTGAGTAGTTTCACAGTATTTTTCCTCACAACATAACTTATCAAAAAAAGTCGAAGGCAAACCAATATTTTTATTGCAGCCATTCCTTGGCAAAAACCCCTGCTTCCCATAATGCCGCCTGACATTGCTTGCCCTGTGAAATTTTTGCTGCTGCTGTGATTATTCAAAGAAATTGCCACGAATTATACATTAATGATGTTCAGCAGTAACCCTTAGTATTTGGGGCTGTGTGGAACACGAAAGCTGTGTGTATCACATTTCATTGGACCTTGTGCAAGGTGTACCTGCTGCATCCCCCATTAACAGTACTGGCATGACTAGAACCTTGTGCTGTATTTCCTACCCCTGGTAACTGAGGCTCCACTTCCTGCTGAAATTTAGAGGCAACAGAGCATCATCATCATCGTCTGTGTGCGTATGTGCATATGAGTATAATAATGTTGGCAAAGCTTTCATGCACTTCCTCCCTCTGCTGCCTCCTTCCCCAGTGATTCAGTCACTTCATATTGTAATACTTTGTTGACTATTGATTTTTGGTTAAGGTTGGAGCCCAGTACAACTGTATGAGCATTCGTTGGCTTTAATTTGATGTTATGCTGCTGCCTTCCATTCCATATTGACAGGCATCCTCTTATTTTCAGATTGGTGTCCATTCACTGATGAACGCGCACTAGGGGGATCATGACCTTTTCTCTTATCTGGACAGCTCTTGGCTTCATGAACATTTTTTGCTGCAGGGTGTTATTAACAACAGGGTGATAGAACAAAGAAATGAAGCAATGGGAAGCACATCAATGTATGAAATTTGCTTTATTAGGATTCCCCCGAGGCCAGAGCAGTCCCTAATTACAGAGGTGTTACATCCCTTCTTGGGATAACAAACTATATTTTTATCAGTAATGAGAGCATGATTTTGAAATCACTGTGTGGTCGTCCTCTCACTGTACAGATGCTTGTTAATGCACATTTTCCCAGATACTGATTTTGAGAAACATACAACAAAAGAAGAGCTAAAATCTGTGAAATTACCTACCTCCAATTGAACAAAGCATCGTGCATTTCAATGTATGTATTTTGAATTTTGAGCATTCCTGCCACTCTATTTCACTCTTCAGGAATGCAGTGTAATTTGTAAAATAACCCAGTTTGTTAATATGCTTACGCAGAGTGAAGGTCACAATGCATTGGTGATGTGAGTGAGTCTCTTGTAGCATCAGGATGCTCTGTTTTTTTCGTCACCGAAATCTCATCTGAGCATGCTTGGGAGGTGAGCTGGCCTACTGAATTTCCAGGAATAGGTCTTGGTTGATAATTCCCAGATTCTTCATTCCATCTCGATGTGATTCTAGAATATTCTGTTTTGATCTTTTGGTCCTCCTGCTCCCAGGCTTCTGATGCAGACCGAAGATAAAATGAAAAGCAACAAAAAAATGTTTATTCTGCATACACGTGGTTATTGTAACCCATATAGCTTGTGAAAAATAGCGTGAGCTCTGCAGAGCTCATCCTGGCCTGCATAAACTGCACGTGCTCCCAGGCACGGGAGACTAAGAGGCACCACTGCCAAAGGTGGGATCTGCTGATTACCCAAGAAGTGGCCCCTATGCTGCCACAGCTTCTGACTTGATGGGCAGTGTACATGACGGGCAGCTTGGCCCATCGCAAGGCTTTTGGTTTACAGAGCTAAAAAAAAAAAAGAAAAAAAAAACAAACCCTCACCCAGAGCACAGGAGCCAACGTGAGCAATTCAACGATGTGAGCATCCTCAGAGATCTCCATTTGCACTCCTCCTGCTCGGTCCCGCTCTGTCCCTTCCTTGCCAGGCTGCGGCGGGCAGCGCTGTGTGTGAGGGGGCCGGGCCCTGGCCCTGGCCCTGGCCCTGGCCCTGGCCCTGGCCCTGGCTGGGCTGCCACCAGCTTTGCCACTTTCATCCGGCTCCTTGTGGGTGTCTCCCACTGCCCTCCGTTGGGCTGATCCAGCACCTTGCTCTTCCAGCATCAAACAGCTTTGGCAGGTGGTGGAAGAGATTTTCACTCAGAGCAAGGCCCTGTGGGGCATATTTCAGGTCTGGAAGGGCACAGTTGGTGGTAAAATGGCAGCTCTGGTTTAATCTGATTTTGGAGATATTTCTTTGGTTAACATTGAAGAATCAGAAACTCTTCTAGCAAAGACCTTTTAAAGTTCTTCATTGCATCAAGATTTATTGAAATAGTCTGTTTTCTTGCCACTCTATTTGCTGTTAATTAAAAAATTGAGGGAAATAAAACAGAAAACAGCCCATCTTTAATTGATGAAACGTTTTATAAATGTTCCTACCTGCATTGTAAATTGAGACTTATACTGTGTCTCCTTCAGCTCATAAATACTTTTCCTCGACCATAAAAAGATAGTAAAGGATAGAAGTGCTCCCATGTGTTTCAAAACTCTGATGGCAGTCCTGGACACTGCTTTGTAAAAACGTGTCTGGCCAGAGGAGGAGAGAAAATAATTTTTAGAGCTCAATAAGTAGGACCCACATTTGGGTGAGGGGACAGGAATTCCTCTGGCTGGTTTCATGTGTGATTATTTATATGAGAGAAAAAGGTTTTGAAAGGTGAGATCATGGAAACCTCACCTCAAAAGGTCCTGTGTAAACAGGGCGAGTCACTCACCAGGAAAATGAGGACAACAAGTCCTTGCCCTTGCCCTGGGGCAGCCCCAGGGGCTGGTCCCCGGGCTCCAGCCCTGAGGTGCTGCCTTCCCCAGGGAGCTGCCTCTGTGTTGCCATCACACTGTCCTTCCTGCTTAGGACAGACCTTTTTTTCCAAAGTACTTTTCATTCAAAATGCCAGGAAATGAAAGAAAAGTTTTGCTCAGCCTGAAATTTTTGAAAGTATGGGGAAAAAAAATACAGTGTAAACAGAATTGTGATTCTGTTTTGTTGGATGATTCAAACCTAATGTCAGAGAGGGATCTACATGTGCAAGCACTGCTCTGTGCTCATTATGCTTTTTGAGGATTCTGGTACCTTTTTTATATGTGCTGTGTACTTCACCACTCAGGGTTGCATTGCAGGCATTTCCCTCTGACAATAATTCAGTCAGCCAAATACAAATCAAAGAAAACTCTTAAGTGGCTCATTTCATTTTAAAAGAAAAATGATACTAATAAAAATATTTGGCTTTAGCCCTCTTCTGCCCCAGAAGCTCCTTTCAGTCTCTTTTCTCTCTCCCCAGATAGTTGTTTATTCAATATTAAGCTCTCCCTTCCCAGAAGACCAAAGCATCCACATTCACACTTCAGCAGCAGCCTTGTGATTCAGTAATGAGGATGAAATGCTTTGGGGATCCTGTGCTCATTGAAAGGCCGAAGCTAAACCAATCTGCTTGGTAAGAAGATGACTTTGTTCAGCCAAGAAGTACCTCTTTACTGGGCTTCTAAAGCCCACCCTACCTACCAGGGAGAATGCTAATTAAAAAATGAGGGTGTAATTGCACCAGACAAGTAATTTTTATTGAGTAATTTTTCAGTGTTAGGTGGGCAGAAACAGTGGAGTCTCCTATTAGCATTAAGGAAAGATGCACAGCTGAATCTCAGAACCTGATAATGAAAGTTTTCCTTTTTATTGTAACAGTTAAGGCACATGAAATGCTGCTGCAGTTAAAATACAACTAAATCCTTTCCTTTTTTAGATGACTGACAGGTTTAGAGAGCATTTTACCCTCAAATATGTATCTTTACACTTAGTGTACCTGTGAACATGGCATTCACTGGCATCATTCAAAGTACAGAGAAAAACACACATACTTATGTGCGGAAAAAGAGCCTTAGGTGGCTGATCTTTCAGATAAAAGAAGTGTTTCTAGCACTAAAAGGGAAGGAGGGAGAGAATGTACAGCATCTTCTGTTGTATGCCTGTATTGTGTCATGAAAGGAAAATAGTGAAAGCAAGGGAAAGATAGCAACACTCCACAGTCAGGTGTTTTTTCTGTTTTGGGAGATAATCTGATTTAAATTAAAAATTTAAATTGCTTTTGTTTAAAACCATTTGACAGTGAGATTATAGTGGAGCCAAGGGTATGCCCAAATCTATAATCTACTGTAATGCAGTACATCTTAATAAAACAACAATGTCTAAAATTGCAGGCTCAAAACTTGATCTTAAATGCCATGAGACATTTACTTTGTCTCCTTATAACCTCACAAACATGGGAAGTTTCCTCTTTTAATGTGAAAGTTAATTCAAACATCAGGAGTATATTTAATTTTGAAGGCTCAGGTCTGTGTGTGATGAAAGAGAAGCTTTGGCAGCACACAGCTGAGGGAGGAAGGGGCATCACCTCGTGACGCGGTGCTGCCGAGGGACGCACACAAACACGTTTGTTCCATAGGTGTTATCCGAGTTTCTTCAGCAGGGAGGATGAAACTGCCAGAATAAGAATTTGGCCAGGTGACTAGAGACACTGTTCATCTTCTGTCAGAAACAGTCACAGGAACTGCAGTGAATACAGCTGGCAGAGGGGCTAAAAATAGCATCAAGCCCACTAACATTATATCGAAATATTGGTTCAGCACTGATTAACTCTCTGCTGCTCACCACCCAGTATTGAGCTCTTGCAGCTCCGGTGTCTTCCTCAGCCTCAGAGCAATATAGAATGTGGCTTGTTGAAGTGAAAAACTCTGCTTTGGGTAACTAAAAAATAATTTGTTTTCTAAGGAAAAAAACACAAAAATGGGTTGTCTTGGAATTTCAGCTGTGGGTAAGGGAAAATCCCCCTCACTCCCCTGACAGCGTGATGCTGGGAAGCTTTCCTTTGGCTCTGGAACATTTGCAGCACCTGGCGTGGTCTGAGCTGAGAGAGCTCAGCGTCTTGCAAGGTTCGACCTGTCTTGAAGGACCGGGGATGAAGGGGAAATAGGCTTCTGTAGCAACTGGCCTGTCGTGCCATAAGCAGCCTTAAAGCTGATTCTCCACTTAAAATGGACAAGAGGGATTTCTTCTGTATTAACCTGTGCAAGATTATGGAAAGCTACTTTACCTTGATATGGAGTAAAGAACAGTAAAAAGAGGTGCTGTGTGTTATTTTCAAACCATGGCCAAATGAATTGCTGGTGCTATCAGTCTAGGTGTAATGAATAAAAAAGAAATTAAGTCAGTCAAATATTTGGTATTGACAAAACAAAGAATCTGCAATCTAAAATAAAGACAAAACAAATGTGCCAGATACATAAAAACCATATCTGGGTTTCAGGGCAAGCTTTCACTTACTTATTTTATTTACTTATCTAATTGGCACATTACATTGAAATGCCTGAGGTACTTGGAACATGTGGATGATTCACTGCATCCAAATTAAAACCAGGTCTTAAAGAGCATTATTATTCTTGGAGCTCCTGTGGTTTCCCAGTACTGGAACCCTTGCAACAGTGAGTTTGTGATGAACAGCAGCAATCCAAAAGCATCTTACTCTAAGCATGTTCAGTACAGAGCAAAGATGTTCACTGCTTTAGAGGAGGAAAAGGCACTTTTACCTGGTGCCTGTTTTTTTCAGCTAGGTTTTGTACGAAGTCTGAACACAGTTTGCATTCACTTTAGCTTTCACAAGGACTGAGAAGAGGTGAAAATGAATCTGAGACTAGTGCACATGGCCAGAGGGTGAGGACATTTATGATGCAGGAAGAGAAAAATTTAGAGCTAACTCAGTAGTATCCAGGCGAAAAACTTCCTGCTGAAGCCCGAGATAAAAGTGTTCGAACAAATTGGCAGTGGTACTGTACCATAATGAGGGTGGCCAAAAAATGTTTGCTGTGATGCAGGTTTCTAGAAGTGCCTGAAACAAGGCCCAGTTATTTTTACTTGGCTTGTGAGTTGAATCCTCCAGTTTGCTAGCCACCTCCTACAGGATTATAAATCCTTCCAGATTCTGTTGGCATCAGAGAAACTCAAGGACAGTCAACAATCTCAGGATATATTTTTTCAAAGCACTCAGCATTGAATTAAATGGTTGCCAGGCTGGCTAATATTGGGTGTCTTGAAAAATCTATCTGCAGCTACAAGTTATAAATATCAACTATTTTGTAATAATTTTTGAAAACACAGGTCTTACAGACCAGTGCTGCTGGCAGAGGCTCCAAGGCCCAGGAGCTCTCAGCCAAGGAGAGAGGTCAGGAACCTGCCCCGCACATGCTGCCAAGCTTTTTCCATCTGCACTTCGTACTTGTCAACATGAGGCTGCTGTGGTCACAGCAGCACAGACAGCACCCTTCGAAATCATTATTGCAAACACCATTTTGAAGCTTATTTTCAAAATCAGATGCTATGTTTTGATGACAAGCTTTGTAACTTAGCCAGGACAACGCTTGGATGGGCTTGGGTATGCTAATTATGTAAAATATATCATGCTTCAATAAAACTCAAGTATTCATTCAGAATATCTCATCTGTTTTCCCAGCACTAAATTAATCATATCTGTTGCTCTACATCAGCTAATATTTGATAGACTTAATTTTGCTTTCTTGCTAGTTCCAGGGCAACGCTGTGGCAGTGAGCAAGGGGTAGCCCTGTTGGTCCTGGTCTGTGTGCAGAGCTATGTTTATATGAACAGCGATATCTGCAACTCCATATCTGAGCAGACACGGGCAGAGGAAGCCATACAAAGGTGTGGGAATAGATTGACGATTGTGCTGAAAAGACTTTTTTTGTGACTGTGAGGTGCTTGCAGTTTGTTCCTCTATAGAAACCACTGCAAAAATGCTACTTTTGAACTAAGTGATTAAATACCAGGTTTGAGGTCTGACTTTCATGTCATAGCTGTAACATTTTAGTGAACTTGACTGAAACTGTTGAAATTTTTTACTTCACTGTGTTTTACAGAAAAAAACCACATAACAAAACATGCAGCTTAGGGCTTCCCCTGCATTTGTCCTGCATCAGTAAAGCCTCACCAAAGTCAGCCCACACAGCTGTAGAACAAAATTAGGTACAAGCGGATGAGGGTTAAAAGCAAAATACTCGTAATATCTCAGGTAATTTACACGTTAAAGAGCACTGTGTAATGAATTATGATGTCATGTCAGCAGCCACGCTTCAACCCCGGATCTGCCAATCATTATAAGGCTGAGTTTGTTGGGCCTTAGATACAGGGACCTCACCAACTGCCCCAGGCAACATCCATACTTATTAGGCAACATGGACCCCAGGGAGCTTTTCAGAGCGTGGCCCTCACCACCTGGCCGGAGCAGAGAGTGATGAAAGGCAGCAGTACAACAAAGCAGTAAGTGACTCCAGCCCTGGCTGCCCAGCGCCTACTGGGGCGGCAGCCTCAGTCCCAGGGGACGCTCAGACGTGTTAGATTGGGGTTTCACATCCTCTGTGTTTAGCATTTTCGTCAGGGGGTGTTCCGGAGTCCCTGCAGCACCCATGCTCCGCAGGGCAGCGAGCCCGAGCTCTGCGCAGCTCCAGCGGAGGGGAGGGATGGAGCTGCTCGGGGTGCCGGGGCTGGGGCTGGGGGGGGATGGATGGATGGATGGATGGATGGATGGATGGATGGATGGATGGATGGATGGATGGATGGATGGATAGATGGAGCTGTCCCGGGGTGCTGGGGCAGGAGAGGGACGGAGCTGTCC